>OZ025258.1:42641974-43051202 GCA_964019135.1 Arenicola marina
CCTCCCCTCCCTCCCCTTCCCTCCACACTCTACTCCCACGTGTGATGATGGCTGTAGAGGCCTAGCCTAGATTCCCCTCCCCCCCCCCCTCCCCTCCCCTCCCACGTGTGATGACGGCTGTAGAGGCCTAGCCTAGATTCCCCTCCCCTCCCTCCCCTTCCCTCCACACTCTACTCCCACCTGTGATGACGGCTGTGGAGGCCTAGCCTAGCCTCCCCTCCCCTCCCCACCCCTCAGCCACCTTCCCACGTGACCCGCCCTCCACACGGAGATGCGTGTCACCATCAGCCAAGGGTCGCGGCTGACATCGGGGAGCAGGGTCCGGTGGGTGGGGGTGGTGGGGGGGGGAGGGGCGGCATGCGGTGAGGGATGGGGCTGAGGGGTAGGGGGTGCGTGTGAGGGTGGTGCGAGACCCTGCGGCCCAATTAGGGCGAGGCTGTCGCTGCGGAGAGTGGCGACATACGATACCCGGACACCGATCAATACCGTGTGGCCTGCTTGAAAAGGGGGGGGGGGGGGGGGGGGGGGAGGGGGGCGGGGGAGGACGTAGGCTGGGCTGGGGGCTCGAAGGGGAAATGAAACCGCCGGTCGACCAACAGCATTACTGGAGGCCAACGCAACTCTAGCCGTACAAGGCGCTCCGTAATGCATGCCTTGACTGACTGCAGCCCGCCGGGGACTGAGGGAAGACAACACAGGCCACACACAGCATGGAACACAGCATGGAACACACAGCATGGAACACACAGCAGGGAACACACACAGCATGGAACACACAACATGGAACACACATCATGGAACACACACAGCATGGAACACACAGCATGGAACACACACAGCATGGAACACACAGCATGGAACACACAGCATGGAACACACAGCACGGAACACACACAGCATGGAACACACACAGTATGGAACACACAGCATGGAACACACAGCATGGAACACACAGCATGGAACACACAGCATGGAACACACACAGCACGGAACACACAGCATGGAACACACACAGCATGGAACACACAGCATGGAACACACACAGCACGGAACACACAGGATGAAACACACAGCACGGAACACACACATGATGGAACACACAGCACGGAACACACACAGCATGGAACACACAGCATGGAACACACACAGCACGGAACACACAGGATGAAACACACAGCACGGAACACACACAGCACGGAACACACACAGGATGAAACACACAGCACGGAACACACACAGCACGGAACACACAGCACGGAAAACACACAACACGGAAAACACACAGCATGGAACACACACAGCATGGAACACACAGCATGGAACACACAGAGCATGGAACACACACAGCACGGAACACACACAGCATGGAACACACAGCACGGAACACACAGCATGGAACACACACAGCATGGAACACACACAGCATGGAACACACAGCATGGAACACACAGCATGGAACACACAGCATGGAACACACAGCATGGAACACACATAGCATGGAACACACAGCACGGAACACACAGCATGGAACACACAGCACGGAACACACAGCATGGAACACACACAGTATGGAACACACAGCATGGAACGCACAGCATGGAACACACAGCACGGAACACACAGCATGGAACACACAGCACGGAACACACAGCATGGAACACACAGCACGGAACACACAGCATGAAACACACAGCATGGAACACACAGTATGGAACACACAGCATGGAACACACAGCATGGAACACACACAGCATGGAACACACACAGCATGGAACACACAGCACGGAACACACACAGCACGGAACACACACAGCATGGAACACACAGCACGGAACACACAGCATGAAACACACAGCATGGAACACACAGTATGGAACACACAGCATGGAACACACAGCATGGAACACACACAGCATGGAACACACACAGCATGGAACACACAGCACGGAACACACACAGCATGGAACACACAGCACGGAACACACAGCATGGAACACACAGCATGGAACACACAGCATGGAACACACAGTATGGAACACACAGCATGGAACACACAGCATGGAACACACACAGCATGGAACACACAGCACGGAACACACAGCACGGAACACACAGCATGGAACACACAGCACGGAACACACAGCACGGAACACACAACATGGAACACACAGCATGGAACACACAGCACGGAACACACAGCATGGAACACACACAGCTCGGAACATACAGCATGGAACACACAGCATGGAACACACACAGCTCGGAACATACAGCACGGAACACACAGCATGGAACACACACAGCTCGGAACATACAGCATGGAACACACAGCATGGAACACACACAGCAAGGAACACACACAGCACGGAACACACAACACGGAACACACAGCATGGAACACACAGCATGGAACACACAGCATGGAACACACAGCATGGAACACACACAGCACGGAACACACAGCATGGAACACACAGCACGGAACACACAGCATGGAACACACACAGCTCGGAACATACAGCACGGAACACACAGCATGGAACACACACAGCTCGGAACATACAGCATGGAACACACAGCATGGAACACACACAGCAAGGAACACACACAGCACGGAACACACAACACGGAACACACAGCATGGAACACACAGCATGGAACACACAGCATGGAACACACAGCATGGAACACACACAGCATGGAACACACACAGCATGGAACACACAGCACGGAACACACAGCATGGAACACACAGCATGGAACACACGCATAGAACACACAGCATGGAACACACATCATGGAACACACAGCATAGAACACACACAGCATGGAACACACACAGCGTGGAACACACAGCATGGAACACACACAGCACGGAACACACACAGTATGGAAAACACAGCACGGAACACACAGCATGAAACACATACAGCATGGAACACACACAGCATCGAACACACACAGCACGGAACACACAGCACGAAACACAGCACGGAACACACACAGCACGGAACACACAGCATGGAACACACAGCACGGAACACACAGCATGGAACACACAACATGGAACACAGCATGGAACACACAGCATGGAACACACACAGCTCGGAACACACACAGCATGGAACACACACAGCATGGAACACACACAGCATGGAACACACACAGCATGGAACACACACAGCTCGGAACATACAGCATGGAACACACAGCATGGAACACACACAGCAAGGAACACACACAGCACGGAACACACAGCATGGAACACACAGCATGGAACACACAGCATGGAACACACAGCATGGAACACACACAGCATGGAACACACACAGCATGGAACACACAGCACGGAACACACAGCATGGAACACGCAGCATGGAACACACAGCATGGAACACACACAGCATGGAACACACAGCATGGAACACACAGCATGGAACACACAGCATGGAACACACACAGCATGGAACACACACAGCATGGAACACACACAGCACGGAACACACACAGCATGGAACACACACAGCACGGAACACACACAGCATGGAACACACACAGCACGGAACACACAGCATGGAACACACAGCATGGAACACACACAGCACGGAACACACACAGCATGGAACACACACAGCATGGAACACACACAGCATGGAACACACACAGCACGGAACACACAGCATGGAACACACAACATGGAACACACAGCATGGAACACACACAGCATGGAACACACACAGCATGGAACACACACAGCACGGAACACACAGCACGGAACACACACAGCATGGAAGACACAACACACCCCGTAACATAACGCACGACACACCCCGTAACATAGCGCACGACACACCCCGTAACATAGCGCACGACAACCCCGTAACATAGCAGACGACACACCCCGTAACATAGCAGACGACACACCCCGTAATATAGCGCACGACAACCCCGTAACATAGCAGACGACACACCCCGTAACATAGCGCACGACAACCCCGTAACATAGCAGACGACACACCCCGTAACATAGCGCACGACAACCCCGTAACATAGCAGACGACACACCCCGTAACATAGCACACAACACACCCGTAACATAGCGCACGACACACCCCGTAACATAGCAGACGAGACACCCCGTAATGTAGCACACGACACACCCCGTAACATAGCACACGACACACAGAACACATATTATTGCGATCCATTGCGGGAAGGAAAGCAAAAGGGGGTACGGCTGGGAAGGGTAGGGGTGAGAGTGGGGTGCCGAGATGCACGCCGCTCGCCGCCAGGGGTCGCGCTGGTCGATGGCGGTCGCCGTCGAAAGGGGTTCAACACGGCTGTAAGTACGAGACGTCCGGTCCATATGTGAGGCTCACGAGATCGTGGACAACGGCATCCACAGGCACCACCTGGCGGGCCGCGTCGCGTTACACGAGATAACAAGAGAGCGGCGTCCGACACAAAGGGCGACCCAGCCAAGGATCTGGTCGCTGATTAACAGCCGGCATGATTAAAGCCCCCATACACCGATAGACATGGTTAGACGCCGTTAGACAGCATAAGACGCCGCTAGACACCGTCAGACGCCGCTAGATACCGTCAGACCCCGCTAGACGCCGCTAGAAAGCATTAGACCCCGCTAGACATCGTTAGAGACCGTTAGACAGCATACGACGCCGCTAGACACCGTCAGACGCCGCTAGGTACCATCAGACGCCGCTAGAAAGCATTAGACTCCGCTAGACATCGTTAGAGACCGTTAGACGCCGTTAGACAGTCAGACACCGCCGCTAGACATCGTTAGACCCCGCTAGACAGCAGTAGACAAAGCTAGACACCGTTACACACCATTAGACACCGCTAGACAGCATTAGACGCCGATAGACACCGCTACACGCCGCTAGACACCGTCAGACACCGATGGACGCCGCTAGACACCGCCAAACACAAACATACACCACTAGACACATTTGCGCAGCGATAGCCACCACTAAACACATTTAAATACCACTATATGTAAAAACGACTAGACATATGCATGCAGCGCTAGATATCATATCGACACCACTAGACACTTTTTGGCAGCTATGGACACCACTAGACACTTTGTGGCAGCTATGGACATCACTAGACACTTTTTGGCAGCTATGGACATCACTAGACACTTTTTGGCAGCTATGGACATCACTAGACATATTTGGACAGAGATAGACACAATTAGACACCAGTATATAGACACATTTGGGCCGCAATATGAACACATAGATATACACCACCAGACACAATTAGACACCAGACGCAATTACTCAGCGCTAGACACATTTGGGAGAGACATGACTCTTTGGACACAGTCACCCTGACTAGGCAATAAACGTGTCTCGCCGACGGAGATTTAGAGACGCGGGTGGCCCGCCGCCTCGGTGACAGAGGACCAGGGAACCAGCTCGCGCATCCAAATGGCACGATTATGCGAGCGGAGACTGCGCGCGCGGACCGTGTGGCGGGCGGTCTGCTGGCCGGGAGATGATGCGGACATTGAGACGACCTCTGGTCACCGGGGTATGAATAAAGCCAGGACGGGGTGGGGCCATATCAGCTAGGATATCAGCCAGGACGGTTGGGGCCATATCAGCTAGGATATCAGCCAGGACGGGGGCTGGGGCCATATCAGCTAGGATATCAGCCAGGACGGGGGCTGGGGGCCATATCAGCCAGGATATCAGCCAGGACGGGGGCTGGGGCCATATCAGCTAGGATATCAGCCAGGACGGGGGCTGGGGGCCATATCAGCCAGGATATCAGCCAGGACGGGGGCTGGGGCCATATCAGACAGGATATCAGCCAGGACGGGGGCTGGGGCCATATCAGCCAGGATATCAGCCAGGACGGGGGCCGGGGCCATATCAGCCAGGACGGGGGCTGGGGCCGTATCAGCCAGGATATCAGCCAGGACGAGGGCTGGGGCCATATCAGCCAGGACAGCAGCCAGGACGGGGGCTGGGGCCATATCAGCCAGGATATCAGCCAGGACGAGGGCTGGGGCCGTATCAGCCAGGATATCAGCCAGGACGGGGGCTGGGGCCATATCAGCCAGGACAGCAGCCAGGACGGGAGCTGGGGCCATATCAGCCAGGATATCAGCCAGGACGGGGGCTGGGGGCTGGGGCCGTATCAGCCAGGATATCAGCCAGGACGAGGGCTGGGGCCATATCAGCCAGGACGGGGGCTAGGGCCATATCAGCCAGGACAGCAACCAGGACGGGAGCTGAGGCCATATCAGCCAGGACAGCAGCCAGGACGGGGGCTGGGGCCATATCAGCCAGGATATCAGCCACGACGGGGGCTGGGGCCATATCAGCCAGGACAGCAGCCAGGACGGGGGCTGGGGCTATATCAGCCAGGACAGCAGCCAGGACGGGAGCTGGGGCCATATCAGCCAGGACAGCAGCCAGGACGGTGGCTGGGGCCATATCAGCCAGGATATCAGCCAGGACGGGGGCTGGGGGCCATATCAGCCAGGATATCAGCCAGGACGGGAGCTGGGGCCATCTCAGCCAGGATATCAGCCAGGACGGGAGCTGGGGCCATCTTAGCCAGAATATCAGCCAGGACGGGGGCTGGGGCCATATCACCCAAGACGGGGGCTGGGGCCATATCAGCCAGGGTATCAGCCAGGGTATCAGCCAGGACGGGGGCTGGGGCCATATCAGCCAGGATATCAGCCAGGACGGGGGCTGGTGCCACATCAGCCAGGATATCAGTCAGGACGGGGGCTGGGGCCATATCAGCCATGATATCAGCCAGGACGGGGTTGGGGCCGTATCAGCAAGGGTATCAGCCAGGACGGGGGCTGGGGCCATATCAGCTAGGATATCAGCCAGGACGGGGGCTGGGGCCATATCAGCCATGATATCAGCAAGGACGATGGCTGGTGCCACATCAGCCAGGATATCAGCAAGGACGGTGGCTGGTGCCACATCAGCCAGGATATCAGCCAGGACGAGGGCTGGGACCATATCAGCCATGATATCAGCCAGGACGGGGGTTGGGGCCGTATCAGCCAGAATATCAGCCAGGATGGGGGCTGGGGCCATATCAGCCAGGACAGCAGCCAGGACGGGGGCTGGGGCCATATCAGCCAGGATATCAGCCAGGACGGGGGCTGGGGCCATATCAGCCATGATATCAGCCAGGACGGGGGCTGGGGCCATATCAGCCATGATATCAGCCAGGACGGGGGTTGGGGCCATATCAGCCAGGATATCAGCCAGAACGGGGGCTGGGGCCATATCACCCAGGATATCAGCCATAATCAGGGACGGGGCTTTCTAAGCACAGAATGAGTCAGGACTCAAGGACGGGGCTTTCTAAGCACAGAATCAGTCAGGACTCAGGGACGGGGCTTTCTAAGCACAGACTGAGTCAGGACTCAGGGACGGGGCTTTCTAAGCACAGAATGAGTCAGGACACATGATGATAATTATAAACACAGCTCAGGGCAAGGTGTTTCGGATACACATTTGTTTTACATGGCGAGCTCTCAGATGATGAAAGACGGCCGCAGCTTATGATAACGGCGAGGCACTGAAGACAAGTTCAAAGAAGATCGTTCTCTGTGATCTGTATCATAGCACAGGCTTTCAACTAAATCCCTCATTTTTCCATCTTCCTTTGAAGAGCTCTCAGCTCCCCAGTAGTCCCACCGAACCAGCTAGCCCAGTATATAGCTAGTCTTCTCGCCCATAAATAATCCTCGAAAAAGGTTTCTGACTTCTCCGACTCTCCTCGGGGTCCTCTGTCTTCAGATCGATACAGCCCTCCTGGTCCCCAAGGAGTCGACACCACACCGTGAGCCGCCAAGTCCTTCTTTATGGGCACATCCCGGGCTCCACAGAACGGTCATGCCTTTAATAGGCAAATATCTCTCCGGCTATGACCACACGACACGTTCAACAGAATGTCTTTAATAGGCAAATATATCTCCGGCCATGACCACACGACACGTTCAACAGAATGTCTTTAATAGGCAAATATATCTCCGGCCATGACCACACGACACGTTCAACAGAATGTCTTTAATAGGCAAATATCTCTCCGTCCATGACCACACGACACGTTCATCAGAATGCCTTTAATAGGCAAATATCTCTCCGGCTATGAACACACGACACGTTCAACAGAATGTCTTTAATAGGCAAATATATCTCCGGCCATGACCACACGACACGTTCAACAGAATGTCTTTAATAGGCAAATATATCTCCGGCCATGACCACACGACACGTTCAACAGAATGTCTTTAATAGGCAAATATCTCTCCGTCCATGACCACACAACACGTTCAACAGAATGCCTTTAATAGGCAAATATCTCTCCGGCCATGACCACACGACACGTTCATCAGAATGCCTTTAATAGGCAAATATATCTCCGGCCATGACCACACGACACGTTCAACAGAATGTCTTTAATAGGCAAATATCTCTCCGTCCATGACCACACGACACGTTCAACAGAATGCCTTTAATAGGCAAATATATCTCCGGCCATGACCACACGACACGTTCAACAGAATGCCTTTAATAGGCAAATATCTCTCCGGCCATGACCACACGACACGTTCATCAGAATGCCTTTAGTAGGCAAATATATCTTCGTCCATGACCACACGACACGTCCATCAGAATGCCTTCAATAGGCAAATATATCTCCGGCCATGACCACACGACACGTTCAACAGATTGTCTTTAATAGGCAAATATATCTCCGGCGATGACCACACGACACGTTCAACAGAATGTCTTTAATAGGCAAATATATCTCCGGCCATGACCACACGACACGTTCAACAGAATGTCTTTAATAGGCAAATATATCTCCGTCCATGACCACACGACACGTCCATCAGAATGCCTTCAATAGGCAAATATATCTCCGGCCATGACCACACGACACGTTCAACAGAATGTCTTTAATAGGCAAATATATCTCCGGCCATGACCACACGACACGTTCAACAGAATGCCTTTAATAGGCAAATATATCTCCGGCCATGACCACACGACACGTTCAACAGAATGCCTTTAATAGGCAAATATATCTTCGGCCATGACCACACGACACGTTCAACAGAATGTCTTTAATAGGCAAATATATCTCCGGCCATGACCACACGACACGTTCAACAGAATGTCTTTAATAGGCAAATATCTCTCCGTCCATGACCACACGACACGTTCAACAGAATGCCTTTAATAGGCAAATATATCTCCGGCCATGACCACACGACACGTTCAACAGAATGCCTTTAATAGGCAAATATCTCTCCGGCCATGACCACACGACACGTTCAACAGAATGCCTTTAATAGGCAAATATATCTCCGGCCATGACCACACGACACGTTCATCAGAATGCCTTTAATAGGCAAATATATCTCCGGCCATGACCACACGACACGTTCAACAGAATGTCTTTAATAGGCAAATATATCTCCGGCCATGACCACACGACACGTCCATCAGAATGCCTTCAATAGGCAAATATATCTCCGGCCATGACCACACGACACGTTCAACAGAATGTCTTTAATAGGCAAATATATCTCCGGCCATGACCACACGACACGTTCAACAGAATGTCTTTAATAGGCAAATATATCTCCGGCCATGACCACACGACACGTTCAACAGAATGTCTTTAATAGGCAAATATATCTCCGTCCATGACCACACGACACGTCCATCAGAATGCCTTCAATAGGCAAATATATCTCCGGCCATGACCACACGACACGTTCAACAGAATGTCTTTAATAGGCAAATATATCTCCGGCCATGACCACACGACACGTTCAACAGAATGTCTTTAATAGGCAAATATATCTCCGGCCATGACCACACGACACGTTCAACAGAATGCCTTTAATAGGCAAATATATCTCCGGCCATGACCACACGACACGTTCAACAGAATGTCTTTAATAGGCAAGTATATCTCCGGCCATGACCACACGACACGTTCAACAGAATGTCTTTAATAGGCAAATATCTCTCCGTCCATGACCACACGACACGTTCAACAGAATGCCTTTAATAGGCAAATATATCTCCGGCCATGACCACACGACACGTTCAACAGAATGCATTTAATAGGCAAATATCTCTCCGGCCATGACCACACTACACGTTCATCAGAATGCCTTTAGTAGGCAAATATATCTCCGTCCATGACCACACGACACGTCCATCAGAATGCCTTCAATAGGCAAATATATCTCCGGCCATGACCACACGACACGTTCAACAGAATGTCTTTAATAGGCAAATATCTCTCCGTCCATGACCACACGACACGTTCAACAGAATGTCTTTAATAGGCAAATATATCTCCGGCCATGACCACACGACACGTTCATCAGAATGCCTTTAATAGGCAAATATCTCTCCATCCATGACCACACGACACGTTCAACAGAATGCCTTTAATAGGCAAATATATCTCCGGCCATGACCACACGACACGTTCATCAGAATGCCTTTAATAGGCAAATATATCTCCGGCCATGACCACACGACACGTTCAACAGAATGTCTTTAATAGGCAAATATATCTCCGGCCATGACCACACGACACGTTCAACAGAATGCCTTTAATAGGCAAATATCTCTCCGTCAATGACCACACGACACGTTCAACAGAATGCCTTCAATAGGCAAATATATCTCCGGCCATGACCACACGACACGTTCAACGGAATGCCTTTAATAGGCAAATATATCTCCGGCCATGACCACACGACACGTTCAACAGAATGTCTTTAATAGGCAAATATATCTCCGGCCATGACCACACGACACGTTCAACAGAATGTCTTTAATAGGCAAATATATCTCCGGCCATGACCACACGACACGTTCAACAGAATGTCTTTAATAGGCAAATATCTCTCCGTCCGTGACCACACGACACGTTCAACAGAATGCCTTCAATAGGCAAATATCTCTCCACCCATGACCACACAAGTTCTATAGAATACCTTCAATAGACAAATGTATCTTCTTCCTTGACCACCCGATATGACCAGAATTGTTTAAAGCTTCCTAAATATACACCCGACAAGTTCAACAAAAATGCCTTAAATAGGCGAATGTCTCTTCATGGCCACACGAGAAGTTTAACAGAAAACCTTTAACAAAACGTTTAACGTTTAACAAAAAAAACATGCGTTTTTATGGAATCGCGTGCGACATGTGGCGGCCGCGAGGGTAACACTCGCGCGAGATAATGCGACATTTGGGAGTTTAATGATAACAAATAATTAAAACTTATAGCACAGACTGATTCCTATGATTGATGCATCATATAAGGTGTCGTCAACACGAAGATCATATCACATTTCCATTATACAATTGTATCACTATATCAATTGTAGTTATACACCACTGATAGCAATTGTAATCACACACCATTGATATCAATTGTAATCACACACCACTGATATCAGTTGTAGTCATACACCACTGATATCAGTTGTAGTCATACACCACTGATATCAGTTGTAATCACACACCACTGATATCAATTGTAATCACACACCACTAATATCCATTGTAATCATACACCATTGATGTCAATTGTAATCACACACCAATTATATCAGTTGTAGTCATACACCACTGATAGCAATTGTAATCACACATCACTGATATCAATTGTAATCACACACCATTGATATCAATTGTAATGATACACCACTGATATCAATTTTACGTCACATAAATCGACCGTATTTGTGTACCTGTATATCTCTTGTGTTCACCACTACGTGGAGCCACTGTCCTGCCTCACAACCTTCAGACGCTACGACGCCTTGCCGCCAGGTGTCGTTCGCACACAGCACATACACTGGCATCCCCTGTGGAAAGCATAGTCATCAAACGTGAGAGAAACATGCATATCTACCGGAGAAGGTTGCCAAATAGACAGAAATAATTATTATCCACAAGATCCATACTACACATGAGATAAATTATTATAAGAGGATATGTGGCTTCAACCAACAGACACTGACACAGTTGTTCAGAGACTGCTACAAACAATCTATGCTGAGTGAAATACTGGCTCTCAACTTACAGATGTAAACATCTTGGTCATGTTTTCTCCATTTGTAGATTGAGGAATGGGACGTCTTGGTACAGGCGGAGGTTTTTTCTGAAAGTTGACGACACAATATGTTACCTTTTGACAGGCCTATTTGCAAGTTTCAAGGTTTCATCAGCACAATCCAGTGGCATTGCCAAGAAATGTAATATTTCATGAGGAACAGCACATTGCACATTTTCTTGTAAAGTTACGGGTAAACAGCTCTTTAAGAGCTCAACTTTTTTCAAAACTTTCCAGCTAAATAAGGAATAGCTTTTCACCTTTAAAATACTTAAACCAGATTAAAGTGAGTGTGTTAGCACCAGCTCTTAAGTTATCACAAGTTCTTAAGTTATCACAAGTTCTTAAGTTATCACAAGTTCTTAAGTTATCACAAGTTCTTAAGTTATCACAAGTTCTTAAGTTATCACATTTAAATAACATGCAAAAGTTGCAACAATTTTGTGATTGAGAGAAAACGTGACATCGGGAGACCTACATGATTATCGTGACTGGCAGGGATATGACTAGAAATGTTTCATTCTAGCCTCTAAATTGATGCGAACTAAAAATTGAGTAAACTTTCAATAAGACCTGAAGTTACTGCTTTTTTATTTATTACACATTATATATTTGTACTTCTTCATACAAAGAGTCAAGAGTAATTGCATGATTAAAAAAATTGTTTTTTGGCCATCTTTAAGACTAGCCCTGATACATGGCTGCTCATACGCGCTAGTACCCGACGCGTGAGATAAAGTACAACCCATTTGAGACTAGGAATTGGCGGGGGTGTGCATGCATCGTGTCGCATTTTGCCATTCTCAATATATCGCCTACCATCCAAAGTGATAAAAAGTAATTCCTCAAATGTTGAACTTTTCTTTCATGGTCTTATATTTGCGGTGCAATAAACAACACAATATTTTTGTGACACTCGCTACACCATTTTGGTTTATATTTGGTCGCAAGATTCTCAAAATGGCGGAGCGAGTTTGTGTATACTTCATGCTATTTAGTCTGAAAAAATGAAAGCTACTGTGCAGTTATTGTTTGCATTGATCAGTGCCTGCACATTGTTAGCTCAGTGTAACTGCTGAACATTGCTGAATAGTGAGAGATCGCAGTCTAAATCTACCACTGCCCCATCAGGCATACAACGAGTATTCTGACCTGTCTGACCATGTAATTCAACTGTCCCGGGCAGTCGGCATTCAGTTATATCTCTCCCTCTTTCATCTCTTTTGACGGTAGGCAATTTACTGATAATGGCAAATAGTTACACGATTCACAGACACCCCAAACAATTCCTAGTCTCATGTGGATTGTACTTCATGGCTCTCTCACGTATTGGGTACCAGCGCATATGAGAGCTATGTATCAGGGCTACTTTAAGATGTGGTTATTAATATGTGATCTTAAGTGGTCTTTAAAGATAATAGTTAACTTGAAGATTCAGAGGGGTCGGAAGAGGTGGAAGGGATGACCTATATATATATAGCATTCAGGGCAGGGATGATGTGTATATATAGCCTTAGGAGCAGGGATGACCTACTTGGATATATACATATCCTTGAGAGCAAGGACTGAACTGATGTGCTGAATACAGAGGCTAATCCAGGGGAGGGCAACCTGCCCCTCCCCCCCCCTCTTTTAGGGCCAAAATTTATATAATTCATAACATTTAATATATGAAAACCAAAACCAGCCCCCCATTGTCCATCATATCTGGATCTGATACTAAAACCATGCACCCCCTATTAAGATTTTCTAGATCTGCTCCTGGAATATGTCAGATTGCATCCAAAGTTTGGTGGAATCTGTGGTGGAAAGTTAATACCGCCCACCCCCAGCCCCCACCTCTTTATTATTCTTTCTTTGGATATCTTTTGAGCTGATGATTTAGCGAGCGAACAACCTGGTGGGATTTGAACCGGTGACCATTCGCATCCAGCGAGAACACCTAACCCATTAGCCCAAAGGGAACTTCCCATTTGGGCCGAGGGGCTTGGTATCTTTTATCCACTGGGCCTGGCCCAAGATATCACAACGCCGTAAATGAATATATCCCATAAATGTTGATACGATGATCCTGATGCTGTCGATGAAGCGACGGCTGAACCCTCCGGTAGCCCGAGGGACCCTAGGGTCCCGAAGCAGTGCATTGACGCTGCCGCCAAAATCAAACACATTATTAAAAATAAATAAATTTTAATTACTTTCTGGGAGTATCATGCACATACCTTAATACTTCCTTATTCTATGCAACTTAATCTATTACTTAACCTTTTAGTTGACATCTTTACTCATATTATAATGGTATCCGCAGCGATTTAGTCCGCTGCTTTAACTTTCATGCTGTGCGCAATGGTAAACAATTATGGCGGTTAGCTCATATGCGGATGTATTTGAAGTGGCGCCATTTGTTTGTGAATGTTAGCGCTATATTGCGCATACATGCCTTCGTGCTCATTCCTTCATGTTGTGAAACAATCGGTATTTTGGGTATTATTTTCAGGCGTGTTTATGTTTGCTCACCATGCCGTATCAAATTAGCATTCAAAGGGAATGAGTTCCTAGGCGCGTATACGCAATATATGGTGCTAAATTGGCGGCAGCGTCAATGCGCTGTTACGGGACCCTAGACTTCGCAGTTTAGCCCCGAGGGACCCAGGTCAGTCACAGTCACAGTCACAGGCTCCTCCCTAGGGCCTAGGGAGGAGCCTGTGACTCTTGACCTGGGTCCCTCGGGCTCGGGGCTAAACTGCGAAGTCAGCATACGTCATGCAATGCATGTCATGGTTTATCTATCTTGGCATATTTTTTTACGGTCCGTTAGACACTTGAAAAGGTCTCATTGGCTTTACCTTTGCATGTTGTTTGACCGTTCCGTTTGACACCTGACGAGGTGCCAGAGGGGAAGCCGTGGAATACATACTGTCAACTGCGAGGTTAACGTTTACGTTTGTCTTTCCCTCCACTAAGGCACTTCCGGTTACTTGAATAATAAATCCAAATACCGAAAACTATTTAAAGTTTCCGTAATTTTTGATAAGTAAAACTTCGCACAACTAGCTAATATTGCAATCAAACAGATAGTACATAGTAGAAATGTTCGTGTTTTAGGCCGTTTGTGTGCATGTGAACGATAAAGTGGGCCATGAAACCTCCCATGACAATGAAATGATATTGGATGAAGCATGTTCCGCATGTATTCAGCGTCTGGCTGTGTGACCTGTTGATCTGCATCCTTTTAAAAGCGGAACAGGAAGCGGGTGTTCCCACACGGAGCAGGATCAATAATAGTTTATGAAGGGTGATGCGCGAAAGATGTATTTGGAAAGTAGAGACATTGTTACCAGTCGTTATGCTGCGAGAATTGAAGTAATTAAATGGATGACATGAAAGTAAGTATAAAGACCGTGCTATTGACATGGTCCAATCAAAGCTTAAATTACGTGCTTTGACCAGGATGGTTAAGTAGATTTGGTGGAACGCGTACCATTTTATTATCCTGAAAGGCCATCGGCCCATGGTACATATAATAAACAAAGATAACAAAAACACCTGTAGTGACATATACTATCGATATACATATTATTTGCTGAAGTCATTGTGCAGTGTAAAGGCGTGGTAAACGAATGCGGCTAGAGACGTGAGATATCAGTCCGGTTCTAACAGTGACTTGAATTTGATATGAGAGGATAGTTTGGATGTAAGTTTAACTCGCTCACCCCATTCTTGCATTGCAATATCCGCGACTAGTTGCTTAAATTCACTGATAAACATATTTACGCCTACGCCCTGATTGAGCCACACGTGCTCAAAGCCGTATTTACACGAAAGGTTTTAAATTTTTGCAGACCAGGTTTGTTTTCCAGTGGCTGCCAAGCGAGACAAAAGTATACACAAATAGTTATAAAATGAGACGGTTTCAACTCGCTGACCATCGATGTACCACTTCTCGTTTTGCCGCAGACGTCCGCCATTTCCAACCACAACAATTGTAGTCTTATTCGTGTTAATTTTAAGCCCGTAATCTTTACAATATTTGTCCACCCAGCAAACACCTAACGTTATGCTAACGTTACCCGAAAGTTATTACTTCGCTATCGTTATAACGTTCCCTTCCAAAAACGTTATGGGAACGTTGAATAATTTTAGGATTATAATGTAACCTTCCAAAAACGTTTTGGGAACGTTGATTAATTTTAGGTTGTAATGTAACTTTCCAAAAACGTTTGGGGAACGTTGAATAATTTTAGGGTTATAATGTAACCTTCTAAAAAACTTCTGGGAACGTTGCTTAATTTTAGGTTATAATCTTTCCTTCCAAAAACGTTTTGCGAACGGTGAATATTTTAAGGGTTATAACGGATCCTTCCAAAAACGTTTTGAGAACGTTGATTATTTTTAGGTTGTAATGTAACCTTCCAAAAACGTTCTGGGAACGTTGAATAATTTGAGGATTATAATGTAACATTCTACAAACGTTTTGGGAACGTTGGTTAATTTTAGGTTGTAATGTAACCTTCCAAAAACGTTTTGGGAACGTTGAATAATTTTAGGGTTATAATGCATCCTTCCAAAAACGTTCTGGCAACGTTGCTTATATTTAGGTTATAATCTTTCCTTCCAAAAACGTTTTGGGAACGGTGAATATTTCAAGGGTTATAATGGATCCTTCCAAAAACGTTTTGAGAACGTTGATTAATTTTAGGTTATAATGTAACCTTCTACAAACGTTCTGGGAACGGTGAATAATGTTAGGTTATAATGTAACCTTCCAAAAACGTTCTGGGAACGTTGAATAATTTTAGGGTTATAATGCATCCTTCTAAAAACGTTCTGGGAATTTTAGGTGATAAGGGTACCTTCCAATAACGTTTTGGGAACGGTGATTAATCTTAAGGGTTATAATAGATCCTTCCCAAAAGTTTGGAGAACGATGATTAATTTTAGGTTATAATGTTACCTCCCAAAAGCGTTTCGGGAACGGTGAATATTTCAAGGGTTATAATGGATCCTTCCAAAAAGGTTTTGAGAACGTTGATTAATTTTAGGTTATAATGTAACCTTCTACAAACGTTCTGGGAACGGTGAATAATGTTAGGTTATAATGTAACCTTCCAAAAACATTCTGGGAACGTTGAATAATTTTAGGGTTATAATGCATCCTTCCAAAAACGTTCTGGGAACGTTGTTTAATTTTAGGTTATAATCTTTCCTTCCAAAAACGTTTTAGGAACGGTGAATATTTTAAGAGTTATAACGGATCCTTCCAAAAACGTTTTGAGAACGTTGATTAATTTTAGGTTATGATGTAACCTTCCTAAAACGTTATGGGAACAGTAAATATCGTCGGTGTGTTACACGTGACAACAAATTTGTCTGTCTGCCCTAATACGAAGTCTGTCCACTTAGGATTAGATTAAGAAATATGCCCGATTGACCAGTGTGTCTGAATCGATATCGACCAGAAGAAGATCGCATATAATAAGGGACAAGCTTAGGTGACCTTGAGAAATCAAATTTAGCCAAAAATTATACAAATCTGCAGCGTTTTTCAACACTTTCGATGCTAAATCATTGATGTGATATATACACCATAAGAAAGCCTGTGAGATTTACTGCATAACTGTCTATAGGGTGTAAGCACAGGTCGACGATCAAACCGGAAATCGCAACCATTTTCCCGCCCAAAGTTGATTTTGGCGGGAAACTAGTGTTTATATATGCAGTACGTCTAACTGCCTTTGTAACCTGCCAACACTATCGTTTACTAGAGCTAGAGCTAGGACATCAGCATACATTAGTGGAAGTAATCCAGGGTGAATTTCTTCGAGGTACACGCCATCGCATATATTAATTCTAAACCGGTTTTCCAATCTATTTATATCTAATGCAAAAAGAAACGCGTTCAGCATGCAGCCCTGAAGGGTTTCCATCTTACATTCAAAATAATCTGATAGACCTCCCTGGGTTTTTTACGCAGGACTTAAGAGAGGAATACATCGATGTAAGAACAGATAAAACCTTTCCGTGAATACCTTCTTTCCGGACCCTACACCAGAGCGACGAGTAGGGAATCAAATCAAATGCTTTTGCGAAGTTAATAAACGAGCAGTAAAACCTACCACTTTTTTTGCATATATATTTTTCCCTTATAGCGTAGAGTGCAAATATGTGATCAACGACCTTTGCGATAAGCACAATTTGTTTCTGCCCATATCTGAAGCCTATTGTTTAAAAGTTTTGTAATAATTTTACCCAAGACGTTAACAAGTGATATAGCTCGATAGTCATTTGCATCCCTGTTGGGCCCCTTTTTATGCAGCGGTGTAATCCGTGCCTCCCCCCATAAGAGTAATCCGCTTAAAGGGGAACTGAAACGCTGTGACACAGTGGGTCATAATAAATGAACATAAACCAGCAACGTCAAATCTGTTCTTAATAAAACTGCCTTCTAGACGTACTGGTAGCATGACAGAGTTCAAAATTCCCCCGCACGAGTATGGGCGCAGCCATTGGTTCTTTAGTTGAGGGTTACCCGGATGCATGACGTCACGAGAATGAGTAAACAAATTCTGCATCATGTAAACATGGTGGAATCTGGAGAAAGCCCGGCGGGTCGAAAGGAAAAATCAGACACATCGTTTACGGGATCGCATTGTATGGCACCAGGATGCACTAGTTAGTATTATAAATGTCCGTGGAAAAGTTTTCACACATTACCGAATGATCTGAAGCTTAGAAAAGAGTGGCTGCAGGCCACGAAACTTGCTAATCCCCCACTTTGCTCGAGACTGTGCAGCGACCACTTTCTGGATTCTGACTTTATAACTAAAGGCAGTTTTGGCAATGATGGTCGGTTTGTTTTTGACAAAACAAACAAACTAAAACCTACAGCAGTGCCTTCAGTTTTTGACTTCTCAACTTATCAACTGGGAGAAACGGACCGGCCAGCAACGTTTGCTAGGAAACGGGAATTATTAACGCAGAGGGAGACCAGACGAAAAGTTCGAGAAGCCACAAAACAGGTTGGCTTTGCTATGTTTATTTTCAATAATAGCTTTGAATTGCGATTTTTTGTGGGGTCGTATATCAACCATATAAGTTGTAATTCTTTGTATTTATAGAATTATATATTATCTGCTAACTTCTGGCTCCACAAAAATAAAATGGGGGTGGGGGGGGGGTAGGTGTTTTGAAAACTCTTGACTGGCATACTAAAATATTGGAGGGGGGTGGGCGGAGGGTCACAAGATAAGATTGCATTAAAAATTCCTTATGTACTTTGTAACAAAATATTAAATGAAGTCTAATTTTCTTAATAATAATAATAGATAATAATATCTATAAGGTAACACAGTTCTTCCTGTCATTATAATATTACTGTTATAAGCATGACTTAAATTATCTTCATCTGTCAATACATGTATTTATATATTAATTAAGATATGCCAATTCTGGATAATCATATGTAGCTTGATAAATGTAGTTTTATTTCAATATGTCAAATATAAATCTAATTGCTGTAATGAAGGTTAAATATTAGTAACATTTTGCTTAGATAGCTAGCCTAACCAATATTGTATAATGTTGCCATGTAAAATGGATAGACACATGTGTCAGTATATTTTTGATTCAGTATATTACATATATAACTAACTTGAAATTTATTGAGAAAGCCATCTGCTGTTATATAGGTTAAATATTAGTAACATATTGCTTAGATAGCTAGCCTAACCAATATTGTATAATATTGCCATGTAGGATGGATACACACATGTGTCAGTACATGTTTGATTCAGTATATTACATATATAACTAACTGTTGAAATTTCTTGAGAAAGCCATCTGCTGTTATATAGGTTAAATATTAGTAACATATTGCTTAGATAGCTAGCCTAACCAATATTGTATAATATTGCCATGTAAGATGGATACACACATGGAGGCCTCATAACGCCCTACTCACAGCAAAGAAATAGTCCCTTCTTTAACAACCGTTTTTCAAGCTCTCGTTAGGCCTAAAAATATATAGTTTTCGCCAATAATTATTATGATTCGTTAGAATACCGCATAGAATATTATTTCTGTCAATTATGTTCCCCTTTAACCACCGTTCCTACAAATAGTGCTTGTCATCGTAATTAAAGGAGTCTGGTATCTCGTAGAAAACCTTTTTGATGAGAAGTAACAACAGGACATTTCTCATTCTGTGAGCCAATAACTGACGTGTATACTAGATAAGATCTTATAATCAGTTTTTACAAAAATCGTCTTGGTTTATCGCCTTTCGGTGCCCACGTAATAACACCTTGTTTTGGGGATATAGACAAGTGCTCCAGCATTTACGCACAGTACAAATATATTTATTCAATCAATATGTTGTGTCATTCCAAAAAAACTTCTATCCGAAAACCAAAATCGTGGGCTTCACCATTTTTCATGTTCTTTATTACCTCTTTAACCTCTTCATCTGTTATTAAAGCAGCCTACCTACATGCGCCATCTTAGATTTTTTTACATTTTAGAATCAAGACTAAACGTATCTCAAAATTATGGTGTATATTTGTTTTATATATGGTTGCGTGTGTAAAACAACAATTTCGACATTAAACTGCGCGGACTAGTTTATCGCGGGCGTACGTCCTAGCGAGCCGCGGTCGACATCACGTACAGAGTACCGAATAGCGAACAGGCGCGCAGGGATATAAAGCCGGCCACCAACTTCTGCTCGGGTGAACAAATGTGCTTCTCTCCGGATAGCCCACCGGCCTTGCAGGATTCTAATTCAAAACAGAGTATACTTATTTGACATGGAGAAGAGATTGGTCAGATAGAAATTACAGAACATATTTCTGAGTATTATTTTATGATCTTGACATGGTTGTCGTTGAAGAATTCATCAATAGGCTAGCATGAATCAGCATCACTGTGCAAGTTTTTATAGAATCCATTTGTGCCTATGAACAAGTTGTCGGTTCTCGTATCATATGGTTATATTAATCAGTGGGATTTTCCACCTCCACATATATCTTAGCTCTGGACCTTATTAAAGCTGCCTTTACGTTCGTTAAACGAACTTCTTCTAATTGAGCATTAACTCCACTGTATCTCAATTTCAACTTTCCGTTTTTCTACTGTACTTCCAACCGTTCCAATTTATTTATCCATTCTTCTGAATCATATTCAGTTTCCTCCATCAACTCTTGTTTTGACTCATATGGCTTATTGTTGCTCCTCTTCTCTGTAGCTTTAACGTTGCAAAAATATTTGTCTGTTGACGGCACTTCCTTTTTTGACCACGTATACCAACGAGTGATCTGTTTTATAGACTGAGGACATACCTGTTTTCTCAATCATGGAATGTATGCTGTCGAGCATTTATTGAGAAAGCCATCTGCTGTTATATAGGTTAAATATTAGTAACATATTGCTTAGATAGCTAGCCTAACCAATATTGTATAATATTGCCATGTAGGATGGATACACACATGTGTCAGTACATGTTTGATTCAGTATATTACATATATAACTAACTGTTGAAATTTCTTGAGAAAGCCATCTGCTGTTATATAGGTTAAATATTAGTAACACATTGCTTAGATAGCTAGCCTAACCAATATTGTATAATATTGCCATGTAAGATGGATACACACATGGAGGCCTCATAACGCCCTACTCACAGCAAAGAAATAGTCCCTTCTTTAACAACCGTTTTTCAAGCTCTCGTTAGGCCTAAAAATATATAGTTTTCGCCAATAATTATTATGATTCGTTAGAATACCGCATAGAATATTATTTCTGTCAATTATGTTCCCCTTTAACCACCGTTCCTACAAATAGTGCTTGTCATCGTAATTAAAGGAGTCTGGTATCTCGTAGAAAACCTTTTTGATGAGAAGTAACAACAGGACATTTCTCATTCTGTGTGCCAATAACTGACGTGTATACTAGATAAGATCTTATAATCAGTTTTTACAAAAATCGTCTTGGTTTATCGCCTTTCGGTGCCCACGTAATAACACCTTGTTTTGGGGATATAGACAAGTGCTCCAGCACCTACGCACAGTACAAATATATTTATTCAATCAATATGTTGTGTCATTCCAAAAAAACTTCTATCCGAAAACCAAAATCGTGGGATTCACCATTTGTCATGTTCTTTATTACCTCTTTAACCTCTTCATCTGTTATTAAAGCAGCCTACCTACATGCGCCATTTTAGATTTTTTTACATTTTAGAATCAAGACTAAACGTATCTCAAAATTATGGTGTATATTTGTTTTATATATGGTTGCGTGTGTAAAACAACAATTTCGACATTAAACTGCGCGGACTAGTTTATCGCGGGCATACGTCCTAGCGAGCCGCGGTCGACATCACGTACAGAGTACCGAATAGCGAACAGGCGCGCAGGGATATAAAGCCGGCCACCAACTTCTGCTCGGGTGAACAAATGTGCTTCTCTCCGGATAGCCCACCGGCCTTGCAGGATTCTAATTCAAAACAGAGTATACTTATTTGACATGGAGAAGAGATTGGTCAGATAGAAATTACAGAACATATTTCTGAGTATTATTTTATGATCTTGACATGGTTGTCGTTGAAGAATTCATCAATAGGCTAGCATGAATCAGCATCACTGTGCAAGTTTTTATAGAATCCATTTGTGCCTATGAACAAGTTGTCGGTTCTCGTATCATATGGTTATATTAATCAGTGGGATTTTCCACCTCCACATATATCTTAGCTCTGGACCTTATTAAAGCTGCCTTTACGTTCGTTAAACGAACTTCTTCTAATTGAGCATTAACTCCACTGTATCTCAATTTCAACTTTCCGTTTTTCTACTGTACTTCCAACCGTTCCAATTTATTTATCCATTCTTCTGAATCATATTCAGTTTCCTCCATCAACTCTTGTTTTGACTCATATGGCTTATTGTTGCTCCTCTTCTCTGTAGCTTTAACGTTGCAAAAATATTTGTCTGTTGATCTGTTTTATAGACTGAGGACATACCTGTTTTCTCAATCATGGAATGTATGCTGTCGAGCCTCGGTCGCTGTGCCTTCCGCTGTTTGTCCATGTATACCTTGTTCTGGTTCCATGGCTTCAATTAATTAACTGCACTGTACTTAACACTAAGGTTTAATACCTCTCTACCGCAGCCATTTCCAAGAACACAAACTACTCGCTGGTTGAAGTTGACTGTCGCCAATGGTCTGGACAAACCAAATGCAGGGTATAAATAAATGAATCTTTATATATCCTGGTGGTGAAGGACCCGAGACTCGTGAGCGGAAGGCCGCTAGTTCCGGCTTGCTGTGGACGAACGTGCTCAACCAATGCCAAGAGGCTTCGGGCGGGGCTGGGGACTGTGTTCCTGCAGCGAGTGGAAGTCGACTGGCAGAACGTGCTATGTTGGTGATGCGATCGAGTGACTGGTGGTGAGAGACGCAGAGGCCAACAGAGGAGAAATTCTGAGACGAGACTTGGGGTGGTGTTGGGGGCGTGATGGGGAGTGATGGTGACCGCGCCTCGCCCTGTATTGCTCATATGGGCGACAGCCTGATGGAAGACCAGTCTCAAGGCGCTTGTGAGGAAATACGCGAACCTTTTGAGGAGGACCTGGACTATACGGACCGCATCACCCATTGGATCAACAGCTTCGACAGGCAACCAGTGAGACAGCCGTACCGCCAAATCCCGCTGACGCAGTACGGCATGAAGGACCGCATCAGCAAGTTGCTGGAGCTATCCGGGAGAGCAGTAGCCAATACGCATCTCCTGAAGCGGAGCGGAGACCTTCGCCTGGGGGTATAATACAGGTAGCTCAACGCCAAGACGGCGAAGGACTCTATTTCCCAGCCACGGATCGAGGAGTCTTGGGGCGTTCTCAACCCTGGATCTGGCGTACGGATATCATCAGATGGCCATGGAAGACGCGGATCAGCACACGACGGCGTTCATGACGCTATTCGGCTTGTACGAGTATAACATGATGCCGTTTGGGTTGTGCAGTGCACCGGCAACCTTCTAACGGTTGACACATACAACCATCAACGATCAAATCTTCCAGATATGGCTGGTGTACTTGGATAACGTCTTGGTGTACTCGGGCGCGTTCGAGCCTCACCTCGACCGTCTGTCTACGAGACGCCGGCCATGAACCTGCAGTCTGGCAAATAGCAGCTGGTGCGTCCGCAAAAAACGTTCCTGTGAGACGTAGTGTCGAGCGAGGGTATCGCGACGGACTGACGAACCTGGCAGAGGCCGGAAAACAAGTGGTGCGGTCATTCATATGGGCTTGGGTTTTCACTACAGACGCTACGGGACGCGCTTCGCCAAGGTGGCGGGGCCGCCTCACGACACGCACAGGTGGCTGACGGAGCAAGAATGAACGTTTCAGGAGCTCAAATCCAACGCTAAGGGGCGCACCATTTCATATCAGGGGGGTGGGGTTAGAAAATAAATTACCATGCCATTTTTCACCAATTTATTGACATTTTATTTATTTTTCTGTATCTTTGTCATCAAATTATTTATTTCTTTAGACGCCCACAAGGAAATTTTATAAGGCATTTTTTGGGGGGAATTATGAAAACAATTTTTTTTTTCTAGCATCTGGAAAGCCAACATTTTTTTTCCCCAAATAGTCACAAGAAACTACTTTTTTCAAATGTATTCTAGGCCCCCCCCCCCCCCCCAAACTGATATGAAAAGGTGCGCCCCTAACTATGCGCAGCCATTTATCGTCAAGGTCGACAGCTGGGTCTTGTTATGTGGGCTGTGACTGCGAAGTTCGGGGGGTATTTTCTATGCCACAAAGTGTTCGCCTATACGGATAACAACCCCTTGAATTACCTGCAAAGCACGACCAGACTGGGAGCCGTAGAACTGCGATGTGCCGCGCAGCTGGCCTCGTTTGACTTTTGGCATTTGGCGGACGTCAAAAGAAACACAGCCCGAATAATACCCCCTCCACCCCGCAACACTTTGGCGCAGTCGGCATGATCGTTCAGAGGGAAAACCGGGAATTCTACGTTCTGTAGCTGTCGCTCACTATCGGTCCTCTTGCCTTGGTCGTTTCCACTAAACCCCGCCGTCTCCATTTCAACATATAAACTTGGGAGAGATCGAGAGGGCGGGGCTTAATGCAATCGATGAAATAATGAACAATGAAGTTAAGTGTTCGTGTAAATCGCTCGACAATGTTTACCTGATAATCGTTAAATTGTCAAGAAAACGCTTTATAATTTGTAAACTTATACATATATATGCGCTTATCACTCAGAAGTTGGAAAGGAATAATTTGGGAACTAGACCTAGGCCCGTTTCAACAATGGCATCAATTGACAAACAAGGAAACCACTTTTACGAAACCCCATTAACTATCCCACGAGTATTAACTTTAACATGGACTCAATTATAATTAAAAATTGATCCGAATTTATATATCAAGCCAGGGCTCGGAGATATTCAACTTTAGAAAAACGCATTTATTTATTTGCACATATGTTTGCAAAGTGTATATATATCACTATATGAGCGTTGTACAAAAGATACCTCAATAAAATTAGTAATATTATATTGCTGGCCAAACGTAGGTCAGTCAAGTGTATGCAATTCTACGAATTGTGAAGCTATAATAGGATATTGGAAATATATGTCTCCATGAAATGCACACATTTTGCACGCCATGCTTACTTCATTAAAGCCTAAATTGCTAATCATTTCTTGAAGGCTTCATTAATATATTTTTATTATGTAATTAATATAGATGAATTCTTTATACTTGTCTTTAGTTTGCTGCAATATATATGTGGAGTGCTGGATAGGGTGGAATTAAAGTTTTACTACATGGAGAAATGTGAAAACAAATATATCTGTAGGCCTATATACGTTTCATGGAAAGTAAACATAGTAAATGCAAATGACCAACATTGGCGCATAGCATGCAAAATTTACCACGAACAAAATTAACCACGGAATTAGTGTTGCGAAGGCTAAAGACTAGCACAGGGTTGGGTATCCGCCTGGGTATAACGTTCACCAGTGATTGGTATGCGTACATCTGTTTGTGGGTAGGAGAATCAGAGCGAGACACACAAGTATACAATTTACACATCGAATGATGCACTATTCCCATGGCGGAAACCGTTATGCAACATTTCGTACGAATGATATGGTTCACATGTGGATACAAATGTTATAAATAAGCTGGAAGAGAGCTAAACAGTCTTTATCCATTATGCTCGTTTCTTTCTGGGACTTTCGCTGTTTAGTACAGCCAGGGCTGAAACTTAAGCTGGTACCGCCGCGCATACAAGTCTGGGCAAGACACCAGGCTATCTGAGACCTTGAACTTTGATCAAAACATGGCTGGACTGAAAGTTTACTACGATTTGATGTCCCAGCCTTCACGGGCTGTGGTACTCTTCCTAAAAGTTAATAACATCGATTTTGTTGACAAATCTGTGGCGCTGAGGAAGGGTAATTTTGTGTTTACTTGTTTACTTCAGTTGTTTACTTGGCATCGCTGCCACACCCGTACTCCGTTGCCGTTGGTGTTTGGTCTATGCCTAGGCTATGCCTATGGCTATGCCATAGCATAGGACGGCCGTATTTCTGTACAACTGTGATATCTCGGCCCAGGCCCGGTGGATGAAAGACACCAATCGCCTCGGGCCAAATGGGAAGTTCCCTTTGGCCTAACATGTAAGGTGTTCGCTCGGGATGCGAAGGGTTACCGGTTCGAAACCCGCCAGGCGGGTAGAACTTTCGGCGTCCATTCAGGCCTGGGACCAGAAATACTACACAACTACCAGAACAGCCTTACGGATTAGGGTGGGTGGGGTGGGGGAAGGGGTGGGTGTGTGAAGCTATAGACCACTCCGCTAACCATTCAAGACTATTACCAGATTACGAGGGGGTAGGTTGTTTTAGCCTTAGCTAAGACGGAAGCTTAGACTACCTAGCCAGGCCTTGGTTTCAGGCATTGTTGGTTAGACCTGCTATCTCGGATATCAAAAGCACCACTACAATAAAAGTTTTGAATAGAACAATACTTTTTGATATATAGCTTGTCAGGCAGTAATGGATTACAGGTAGTAGTGGATTACTTTGCTGTTCACCATAGAACCATTTCTTCGATTGGTTATCATAATCTCATCCGGCGAATGAAGCTGATTACTCCAGTGCCAATTGTAGAATCACTATCACATTGTGCCAACCCGGTATCAAGTTTCTTTATGGCCTAGTCCAAGACAGCAACTGTATCAATTTATACCATCGACTGCTACTTCTCAAACCTTGTCTCGCCACTCTACGAGTCAAGTCAAAATTGGTTGACTGCATGCTGCAGGGTATTAAGCCGGTGCCGCTGAAACTGCACTCTGAGTAACCCTCAAAGAAGCATAGATCCGTCAGTTGTAACAGCCTTTGACAATAAACAGTGTGGGGGCTCCGAGTTAAGCGCAATTATGGGTAATAATTAACAATGGTGGACACATATCCAGGTCGGCTTCCGCAAGGCAGAACTGTTGAAGTACATGTATATTAATCCCCACTGCAACCAACTTCAAGGAGTTTGGCTCAGACTAGGAGACTGAGCGAGGAGGGTAATGAGTTTGTAAGATGTACAAATATAATATAATTAATCACAATAATAAATACGAATTGCAATGCTTTATTTATTGTATGCATTCACAAATCCATCTTTTCCGTAATGTAATGTTGTTTCAACTGCAGCGTCATGCACAGTCCTTCAACGTGCTTGTAAATCTCACACCGAAGATGCGACTTATACACAGGCGCAATTTATATGCCGGAAATTATGGTATATACAATATTAAATCATCGACAACCTATTTTTTTCTTATTTTTAAGACAGTAACTGCATTAAAGGGATAATAATTTCTGGCGAGTCGGATGAAGAAGTTGAAGAAAACACAGAATTTACACCCACTGCTGATTGCTGAGATTGTTTGGGGGTTTTAAAACTCACATGAGCAATCTTGCTTAGCCACTGCCAGCAAAAGCTGCTGGTCATCTAGCGGACAGCGGTAGCAGAATAATCTTGTTTTTGCAGTCCTTTTTTGCACTTGAATTGTTTCAGCCAACAGCTGAACAGTACACCAGTTTGTTCTAAATGCATCGATGTTTCAAGTTTATGAGTCAAATTCGCTTGTCACTATTCATGAGAGGTGTTAGGTCGACAGCTTATTCCAAAGACGCACCGCTCACATGTAAAAAAGTGTTGGTTCAGCGGAAGGTAATCGTCTGTGACGTCAATGCCTTGCATGTGATTGGTTAACTCTGGTCACGTGTTCAAAACATGTCGACACCCGCTTGATGGGCAAAAATGTGTATTTTATACTGTTGATGTGTGATTTTCTCAATAATGCTTTCTTTTTAAACAGAACCATTAACGGCAAATAGATTTTATACCAACAGAGTTTTAGTTTTATATCACATGGCAGCCCCCCAGTATTTTCTTTTAAGCTACCTGCTTCACTGTCGATTGGGGTTGTTGCCGGAGAATGAGTAAGGTCACTACACTTGAATTGAGCCTGCATTTCTGAAAAGAAATGCACCACATCCTTAGAAAAAGTTTTCAATCAAAGCTTAGATAAAAGTGATCCACTACTGCCTGACCAGATGTGGACTCTCTTTCGAAAGCTTCCATGAGTAAAAGACAAATGTGATAACTATGTTTACTGCTTAAAATATTTACCTCTTTGTAATTTAAGTTTTTTATTTATACTCTCACCGGTTCTATCAATTTTCTGAAGTCAAACACCAAAAAAATATATACTAACATGTGAAAAATAAGCCATGTACAGTTCTGTTTGCGTATGCCACCATACTTGTGTTCTACATCGAAAAGTGTACTATTCAAAATCTTCACCTTGGTGGTGGTTTGGATCCACTGGTTTGTATTTTATATGTATCATCAGTATCTCTGTAATTACCCTTTACACTATGACTTAGGACCCGTAGCAAATTGTTATCTTTTATAACCATTTGGCATAGCCAGATTTCTTGGTATAGCTTAAAGACCCGACCAAACAACATTGGAAACTTCTTTTTTAGGTGAACATTTGAGTGATGAGTATGGAAAAATAAATCCATTTCACCTTGTCCCTGCTATTGATGATAATGGCTTCATTTTAACTGAAAGGTAAGTTGGCATCAACTTTATCATAACTGATGATATATATATCATATATATGACATTGGTTTTATATTGACTACAAAGTAATTATATAACCTTGTTCCTGCTATTGATAACAAATGGCTTTATATGAACTTTCTCCATTTTGTGTTTTTATTTTAAATTAATTAGTTTTTAAATATATTATTGTTTGCAAATTGTTTGATTTGATGTAGCTGGATTGACATTGATCTACCGGTAATACAAGTAACTAAATGTGTAACTAAAAGATATTGTCATACTGTTGATTTACAGTTCTCAATGTAATGGTAATAGCTATGTATTACCTGTAGTAGCAGGACAAGGTGGATAGTAGTCCATTGCATGTATTGGTACTATTCTTTTGGTACTATTCTTTTTTACATTTTTTCTAGTGATATATATGTGTCACCAAATAGCTGTTGTTCATCATAAATGTTTCTGATTGTACCTTATCTGTAGCATCGCAATACTGAAATACATCAGTCGCAAGTACGAATTAGCAGATAACTGGTACCCCAGGGACCTCCACCGGCAAGCAAGGCTCGACGAATACCTGAACTGGTTTCACTTAAATACGAGGATAAGATGTTCCATGCTATTCAGAGCAGCGGTAATATGTTTATCCTATTAACAACCTTTGCTTGTAGTTATGATCATCTCACGTCATTGGGGTCGCTAAGGTCATTTGCTCCAGGACGCAACTTATTTTGCCATGTCGACTTGACTGCTTTCATGTGAGTGTCAGAGAGCTTTCATGTTTATCACCATTTCATTGTGCAAGCAGGTTTCTTGGCGCAGTTTAGCTTCATGCGGACAACCCTAGCCTAAAACACCGACATTACTATGAGCCTCCGCAGCTTATTTCAGGTCCAAACACTAAAATAGGGTTCGATCCAATTGCTCGATACCTCAATATATATTTCGGCACACTCAATAGGCACTCAATAGTCTATATAACACCCAGTATTTATCTTATTTAACTTATCTGGCTTCCTTCAAGCATATTTAAGGTCATGAGGAGCCTTTGCTTGCAGTTTCCTAGACTCCCCTCTTTAACCTATGGGTATTCACATCTGACGACATATCTTTGTTGTATTACAAGGCTTGCACGTTCGTGGCTTTTATTTCGTTTACTGCTGAGCACTTCATAGATGGCTGTATATAGCTAAGTAGTCACATTTTGAAGCAATTATTTCTTTTAATCAGTTTTCTATTTCTTAATTTTGCTAATGATTTTGTTTTCATCCTGTCCATAAATGTGTTTCTTCCAAGCATAAATGTGTATCTTCAGCTGCAATTCCTTAGCACTATGTGTTTGAATGCTATAGTCGCTATCCCGTTTATCTTATAAGTTGCTTCCTAACATTATGGCACTTATTGATTTCTGCATTTCGCGAGTTATATATCTTGCAGTGACGCTATACTCAAGTACTTGCACCATCGCTTTGCTACTGCCGACCACTGGTATCCATGTGAGCTCCAGCAACGAGCGCGACTAGACGAGTGCAGCTCCTGGCAGATGGTTAACATTGCCGCTAACACGTCAGGGGTCTACTATCACCAGGTAGGGCGGGACAGAAACATGGAGCATTGTTAATATGGCCGCTAACACGTTAAGAGTCTACTATCACCAGGTAGGGCGGGACAGAAACATGGAGCATTGTTAACATGGCCGCTAACACGTCAGAGGTCTACTATCACCAGGTATGGCGGGACAGAAACATGGAGCATTGTTAACATGGCCGCTAACACGTCAGAGGTCTACTATCACCAGGTATGGCGGGACAGAAACATGGAGCATTGTTAACATGGCCGCTAACACGTCAGGGATCTATCACCAGGTAGGGCGGGACAGAAACATGGAGCATTGTTAACATGGCCGCTAACACGTCAGAGGTCTACTATCACCAGGTATGGCGGGACAGAAACATGGAGCATTGTTAACATGGCCGCTAACACGTCAGGGGTCTACTATCACCAGGTAGGGCGGGACAGAAACGTGGAGCATTGTTAACATGGCCGCTAACACGTCAGAGGTCTACTATCACCAGGTATGGCGGGACAGAAACATGGAGCATTGTTAACATGGCCGCTAACACGTCAAGACTCTACTATCACCAGGTAGGGCGGGACAGAAACATGGAGCATTGTTAACATGGCCGCTAACACGTCAGGGGTCTACTATCACCAGGTATGGCGGGACAGAAACATGCAGCATTGTTAACATGGCCGCTAACACGTCAGGGGTCCTACAATCACCAGGTAGGGCGTGACAGAAACATGGAGCATTGTTAACATGGCCGCTAACACGTCAGGGATCTACTATCACCAGGTATGGCTGGACAGAAACATTGAGCATTGTTAACATGGCCGCTAACACGTCAGGGGTCTACTATCACCAGGTAGGGCGGGACAGAAACATGGAGCATTGTTAACATGGCCGCTAACACGTCAGAGGTCTACTATCACCAGGTAGGGCGGCACAGAAACATGGAGCGTTGTTAACATGGCCGTTAACACGTCAGGGGTCTATTATCACCAGGTAGGGCTGGACAGAAACATGGAGCATTGTTAACATGGCCGCTAACACGTCAGAGGTCTACTATCACCAGGTAGGGCGGGACAGAAACATGGAGCATTGTTAACATGGCCGCTAACACGTCAGGGGTCTACTATCACCAGGTAGGGCGGGACAGAAACATGGAGCATTGTTAACATGGCCGCTAACACGTCAGAGTTCTACTATCACCAGGTAGGGCGGGACAGAAACATGGAGCATTGTTAACATGGCCGATAACACGTCAGAGGTCTACTATCACCAGGTAGGGCGGGACAGAAACATGGAGCATTGTTAACATGGGCGCTAACACGTCAGGGGTCTACTATCACCAGGTAGGGCGTGACAGAAACATGGAGCATTGTTAACATGGCCGCTAACACGTTAAGAGTCTACTATCACCAGGTAGGGCGGGACAGAAACATGGAGCATTGTTAACATGGCCGCTAACGCGTCAGGGGTCTACGATCACCAGCTACGGCAGGACAGAAACATGGAGCATTGTTAACATGGGCGCTAACACGTCAGGGGTCTACTATCACCAGGTAGGGCGGGACAGAAACATAGAGCGTTGTTAACATGGCCGCTAACACGTCAGAGGTCTATTATCACCAGGTAGGGCGGGACAGAAACATGGAGCATTGTTAACATGGCCGCTAACACGTCAGAGTTCTACTATCACCAGGTAGGGCGTGACAGAAACATGGAGCATTGTTAACATGGCCGCTAACACGTCAGAGTTCTACTATCACCAGGTAGGGCGGGACAGAAACATAGAGCGTTGTTAACATGGCCGCTAACACGTCAGAGGTCTACTATCACCAGGTAGGGCGGGACAGAAACATAGAGCGTTGTTAACATGGCCGCTAACACGTCAGAGTTCTACTATCACCAGGTAGGGCGTGGCAGAAACATGGAGCATTGTTAACATGGCCGCTAACACGTCAGGAGTCTATTATCACCAGGTAGGGCGGGACAGAAACATAGAGCGTTGTTAACATGGCGGCTAACACGTCAGAGGTCTACTATCACCAGATAGGGCGGGACAGAAACATGGAGCATTGTTAACATGGCCGCTAACACGTCAGGGGTCTATTATCACCAGGTAGGGCGTGACAGAAACATGGAGCATTGTTAACATGGCCTCTAACACGTCAGGGGTCTACTATCACCAGATAGGGCGGGACAGAAACATAGAGCGTTGTTAACATGGCCGCTAACACGTCAGGGGTCTACTATCACCAGGTAGGGCGGGACAGAAACATAGAGCGTTGTTAGCATGGCCGCTAACACGTCAGGGGTCTATTATCACCAGGTAGGGCGTGACAGAAACATAGAGCGTTGTTAACATGGCCGCTAACATGTCAGGGGTCTACTATCACCAGGTTGGGCGGGACAGAAACATAGAGCGTTGTTAACATGGCCGTTAACACGTCAGGGGTCTACTATCACCAGGTAGGGCGTGACAGAAACATAGAGCATTGTTAACATGGCCGCTAACACGTCAGGGGTCTACTATCACCAGGTAGGGCGGGACAGAAACATGGAGCGTTGTTAACATGGCCGTTAACACGTCAGGGGTCTACTATCACCAGGTAGGGCGGGACAGAAACATGGAGCATTGTTAACATGGCCGCTAACACGTCAGGGGTCTACTATCACCAGGTAGGGCGGGACAGAAACATGGAGCATTGTTAACATGGCCGCTAACACGTCAGAGTTCTACTATCACCAGGTAGGGCGGGACAGAAACATGGAGCATTGTTAACATGGCCGATAACACGTCAGAGGTCTACTATCACCAGGTAGGGCGGGACAGAAACATGGAGCATTGTTAACATGGGCGCTAACACGTCAGGGGTCTACTATCACCAGGTAGGGCGTGACAGAAACATGGAGCATTGTTAACATGGCCGCTAACACGTTAAGAGTCTACTATCACCAGGTAGGGCGGGACAGAAACATGGAGCATTGTTAACATGGCCGCTAACACGTCAGGGGTCTACTATCACCAGCTACGGCAGGACAGAAACATGGAGCATTGTTAACATGGGCGCTAACACGTCAGGGGTCTACTATCACCAGGTAGGGCGGGACAGAAACATAGAGCGTTGTTAACATGGCCGCTAACACGTCAGAGGTCTATCACCAGGTAGGGCGTGACAGAAACATGGAGCATTGTTAACATGGCCGCTAACACGTCAGGGGTCTATTATCACCAGGTAGGGCGGGACAGAAACATAGAGCGTTGTTAACATGGCGGCTAACACGTCAGAGGTCTACTATCACCAGGTAGGGCGGGACAGAAACATGGAGCATTGTTAACATGGCCGCTAACACGTCAGGGGTCTATTATCACCAGATAGGGCGGGACAGAAACATAGAGCGTTGTTAACATGGCGGCTAACACGTCAGAGGTCTACTATCACCAGGTAGGGCGGGACAGAAACATGGAGCATTGTTAACATGGCCGCTAACACGTCAGGGGTCTATTATCACCAGGTAGGGCGTGACAGAAACATGGAGCATTGTTAACATGGCCGCTAACACGTCAGGGGTCTACTATCACCAGGTAGGGCGGGACAGAAACATAGAGCATTGTTAACATGGCCGCTAACACGTCAGGGGTCTACTATCACCAGGTAGGGCGGGACAGAAACATAGAGCGTTGTTAACATGGCCGCTAACACGTCAGGGGTCTACTATCACCAGGTAGGGCGGGACAGAAACATAGAGCGTTGTTAACATGGCCGTTAACACGTCAGGGGTCTACTATCACCAGGTAGGGCGTGACAGAAACATAGAGCATTGTTAACATGGCCGCTAACACGTCAGGGGTCTACTATCACCAGTGGCCTATTTCACGTACATAGTTTAGCCGGCTACGGGGCTTAGCCGACTAAAATCGCCCATCTTTTACGTGGTAACTTTAGTCGACTAAGCCCCGTAGCCGGCTAAACTACGTTCGTGAAATCCGCCACAGGTAGGGCGGGACAGAAACATAGAGCGTTGTTAACATGGCCGCTAACACGTCAGGGGTCTATTATCACCAGGTAGGGCGGGACAGAAACATGGAGCGTTGTTAACATGGCCGTTAACACGTCAGGGGTCTACTATCACCAGGTAGGGCGTGACAGAAACATAGAGCATTGTTAACATGGCCGCTAACACGTCAGGGGTCTACTATCACCAGGTAGGGCGGGACAGAAACATAGAGCGTTGTTAACATGGCCGTATTGTAGTATATACAATATTGGAGTCCGTTGTCTACTTGTACATACTGCTCTCACTGTACATAACTGGCGCACACATGGGCAAAACTAGGCCAAGTTACATGCTGGAACAATGAGGAAATGACCTGTAAAGCAATCTTCAGATTGAAGTGGACAGCAGCATGCTGCTGCTTTCGGATATTGGAATCCTTTCTCCACTTGCATAGACTGTACATAAATTTGCTTTAAGTGAAGTATTCTATTATATATGTAACATATATCGTGGCGTTCAGCCATGTTATTAGAGACTATTACCGTCAAGTTTTTTGTTCAAGGAATATGATCTATAAGATTGTGAAATAAATGTATGATGTGGACATAAGTTCATTAATCAAATGTGACGACAAATGCCGCTTCTAGCCCAATATATCGCTCAAGCTGGCAGTTTGTTCCGCGGGTGGGCCGCATCCCGCCATTGGCCCCAGCAGTACTGCTTGGTACTTCACGGTGCTGTTGGCCCCAGCAGTACTGCTTGGTACTTCACGGTGCTGTTGGCCCCAGCAGTACTGCTTGGTACTTCACGGTGCTGTTGGCCCCAGGAGTACTGCTTGGTACCTCACGGTGCTGTTGGCCCAGCAGTACTGCTTGGTACTTCACGGTGCTGTTGGCCCAGCAGTACTGCTTGGTACTTCACGGTGCTGTTGGCCCCAGCAGTACTGCTTGGTACTTCACGGTGCTGTTGGCCCCAGCAGTACTGCTTGGTACTTCACGGTGCTGTTGGCCCCAGCAGTACTGCTTGGTACTTCACGGTGCTTTTGGCCCAGCAGTACTGCTTGGTACTTCACGGTGCTGTTGGCCCCAGGAGTACTGCTTGGTACCTCACGGTGCTGTTGGCCCAGCAGTACTGCTTGGTACTTCACGGTGCTGTTGGCCCAGCAGTACTGCTTGGTACTTCACGGTGCTGTTGGCCCCAGCAGTACTGCTTGGTACTTCACGGTGCTGTTGGCCCCAGCAGTACTGCTTGGTACTTCACGGTGCTGTTGGCCCCAGCAGTACTGCTTGGTACTTCACGGTGCTTTTGGCCCAAGCAGTACTGCTTGGTACTTCACGGTGCTGTTGGCCCCGGGAGTACTGCTTGGTACTTCACGGTGCTGTTGGCCCCAGCAGTACTGCTTGGTGCTTCACGGTGCTGTTGGCCCCAGGAGTACTGCTTGGTACCTCACGGTGCTGTTGGCCCCAGCAGTACTGCTTGGTACTTCACGGTGCTGTTGGCCCCAGCAGTACTGCTTGGTACTTCACGGTGCTGTTGGCCCCAGCAGTACAGCTTGGTGCTTCACGGTGCTGTTGGCCCCAGCAGTATTGCTTGTTCTTAACGGTGCTGTTGGCCCCAGCAGTACTGCTTGATACTTCACGGTGCTGTTGGCCCCAGCAGTACTGCTTGGTACTTCACGGTGCTGTTGGCCCCAGCAGTACTGCTTGGTACTTCACGGTGCTGTTGGCCCCAGCAGTATTGCTTGTTCTTAACGGTGCTGTTGGCCCCAGCAGTACTGCTTGATACTTCACGGTGCTGTTGGCCCCAGCAGTACTGCTTGGTACTTCACGGTGCTGTTGGCCCCAGCAGTACTGCTTGGTACTTTACGGTGCTGTTGGCCACAGCAGTACTGCTTGGTACTTCACGGTGCTTTTGGCCCCAGCAGTACTGCTTGGTACTTCACGGTGCTGTTGGCCCCAGCAGTACAGCTTGGTGCTTCACGGTGCTGTTGGCCCCAGCAGTATTGCTTGTTCTTAACGGTGCTGTTGGCCCCAGCAGTACTGCTTGATACTTCACGGTGCTGTTGGCCCCAGCAGTACTGCTTGGTACTTCACGGTGCTGTTGGCCCCAGCAGTACTGCTTGGTACCTCACGGTGCTTTTGGCCCCGGGAGTACTGCTTGGTACTTCACGGTGCTGTTGGGCCTAGCAGTACTGCTTGGTACTTCGAGGTGCTGTTGGCCCCAGCAGTACTGCTTGGTACTTCACGGTGCTGTTGGCCCCAGCAGTACTGCTTGGTACTTCACGGTGCTGTTGGCCCCAGCAGTACTGCTTGGTACTTCACGGTGCTGTTGGCCCCAGGAGTACTGCTTGGTACCTCACGGTGCTGTTGGCCCCAGCAGTACTGCTTGGTACTTCACGGTGCTGTTGGCCCCAGCAGTACTGCTTGGTACTTCACGGTGCTGTTTGCCCCAGCAGTACTGCTTGGTACTTCACGGTGCTGTTGGCCCCAGCAGTACTGCTTGGTACTTCACGGTGCTTTTGGCCCAAGCAGTACTGCTTGGTACTTCACGGTGCTGTTGGCCCCAGCAGTACTGCTTGGTACTTCACGGTGCTGTTGGCCCCAGCAGTACTGCTTGGTACTTCACGGTGCTGTTGGCCCCAGCAGTACTGCTTGGTACTTCACGGTGCTGTTGGCCCCAGCAGTACAGCTTGGTGCTTCACGGTGCTGTTGGCCCCAGCAGTATTGCTTGTTCTTAACGGTGCTGTTGGCCCCAGCAGTACTGCTTGATACTTCACGGTGCTGTTGGCCCCAGCAGTACTGCTTGGTTCTTCACGGTGCTGTTGGCCCCAGCAGTACTGCTTGGTACTTCACGGTGCTTTTGGCCCCAGCAGTACTGGTTGGTACCTCACGGTGCTTTTGGCCCCGGGAGTACTGCTTGGTACTTCACGGTGCTGTTGGCCCCAACAGTACTGCTTGGTACTTTACCGTGCTGTTGGCCCCAGCAGTACTGCTTGGTACTTCACGGTGCTGTTGGCCCCAGCAGTACTGCTTGGTACTTCACGGTGCTGTTGGCCCAGCAGTACTGCTTGGTACTTCACGGTGCTGTTGGCCCCAACAGTACTGCTTGGTACTTCACGGTGCTGTTGGCGCCAGCAGTACTGCTTGGTACTTCACGGTGCTGTTGGCTCCAGCAGTACTGCTTGGTACTTCACGGTGCTGTTGGTCCAGCAGTACTGCTTGGTATTTCATGGTGCTGTTGGACCCGAGAGTACTGCTTGGTACTTCACGGTGCTGTTGGCCCCAGCAGTATTGCTTGGTACTTCACGGTGTTGTTGGCTCCAGCAGTACTGCTTGGTACTTCGAGATGCTGTTGGCCCCAACAGTACTGCTTGGTATTTCACGGTGCTGTTGGCCCCAGCAGTACTGCTTGGTACTTCACGGTGCTGTTGGCCCCAACACTGCTGCTTGGTACTTCACGGTGCTGTTGGTGCCAGCAGTACTGCTTGGTACTTCACGGTGCTGTTGGCCCCAACAGTACTGCTTGGTACTTCACGGTGCTGTTGGCGCCAGCAGTACTGCTTGGTACTTCACGGTGCTGTTGGCTCCAGCAGTACTGCTTGGTACTTCACGGTGCTGTTGGCCCAGCAGTACTGCTTGGTACTTCATGGTGCTGTTGGACCCGAGAGTACTGCTTGGTACTTCACGGTGCTGTTGGCCCCGGGAGTACTGCTTGGTACTTGATGGTGCTTTTGGCCCCAGCAGTACTGCTTGGTACTTCATTGTGCTGTTGGTCCCAGCAGTACTGCTTGGTACTTCACGGTGCTGTTGGCCCCAGCAGTACTGCTTGGTACCTAACGGTGCTGTTGGCCCCAGCAGTACCGCTTGGTACTTAACGGTGCTGTTGGCCCAAGCAGTACTGCTTGGTACTTTGAGGTGTTGTTGGGCCCAACAGTACTGCTTGGTACTTTACGGTGCTGTTGGCTCCAGCAGTACTGCTTGGTACTTCGAGGTGCTGTTGGCCCCAGCAGTACTGCTTGGTACTTCGAGGTGCTGTTGGCCCTAACAGTACTGCTTGGTACTTCACGGTGCTGTTGGCCCCAGCAGTACTGCTTGGTACTTCGAGGTGCTGTTGGCCCCAACAGTATTGCGTGGTACTTCACGGTGCTGTTGGCCCCAGCAGCACTGCTTGGTACTTAACGGTGCTGTTAGCCCCAGCCGTACTGCTTGGTACTTCACGGTGCTGTTGGCCCCAGCAGTACTGCTTGGTACTTCACGGTGCTGTTGGCTCCAACGGTACTGCTTGGTACTTTACTGTGCTGTTGGCCCCAGTAGTACTGCTTGGTTCTTAACGGCGCTGTTGGGCCTAGCAGTAGTGCTTGGTACTTCACGGTGCTGTTGGGCCCAACAGTACTGCTTGGTACCTTATGGTGCTGTTGGCCCCAGCAGTACTGCTTGGTACTTTACGGTGCTGTTGGCCCAAGCAGTACTGCTTGGTTCTTAACGGCGCTGTTGGGCCTAGCAGTACTGCTTGGTATTTCGAGGTGCTGTTGGCCCCAACAGTACTGCTTGGTACTTCGAGGTGCTGTTGGCCCTAACAGTACTGCTTGGTACTTCACGGTGCTGTTAGCCCCAGCCGTACTGCTTGGTACTTCACGGCGCTGTTGGCGCCAGCAGTACTGCTTGGTACTTCACGGTGCTGTTGGCGCCAGCAGTACTGCTCGGTACTTCGAGGTGCTGTTGGCCCCAACAGTACTGCTTAGTACTTCACGGTGCTGTTGGCGTCAGCAGCACTGCTTGGTACTTAACGGTGCTGTTAGCCCCAGCCGTACTGCTTGGTACTTCACGGTGCTGTTGGCCCCAGCAGTACTGCTTGGTACTTAACGGTGCTGTTGGCCCCAGCAGTACTGCTTGGTACTTCGAGGTGCTGTTGGCCCCAACAGTACTGCTTGGTACTTCACGGTGCTGTTGGCCCCAGCAGTACTGCTTGGTACTTAACGGTGCTGTTGGCCCCAGCAGTACTGCTTGGTACTTCGAGGTGCTGTTGGCCCCAACAGTACTGCTTGGTACTTCACGGTGCTGTTGGCCCTAACAGTACTGCTTGGTACTTCGAGGTGCTGTTGGCCCCAACAGTACTGCTTGGTACCTCACGGTGCTGTTGGCCCCAACAGTACTGCTTGGTACCTCACGGTGCTGTTGGCCCCAACAGTACTGCTTGGTACCTCACGGTGCTGTTGGCCCCAGCAGCACTGCTTGGTACCTCACGGTGCTGTTGGCCCCAGCAGTACTGCTTGGTACCTCACGGTGCTGTTGGCCCCAACAGTACTGCTTGGTACTTCACGGCGCTGTTGGCGCCAGCAGTACTGCTTGGTACTTCACGGTGCTGTTGGCGCCAGCAGTACTGCTCGGTACTTCGAGGTGCTGTTGGCCCCAACAGTACTGCTTAGTACTTCACGGTGCTGTTGGCGTCAGCAGCACTGCTTGGTACTTAACGGTGCTGTTAGCCCCAGCCGTACTGCTTGGTACTTCACGGTGCTGTTGGCCCCAGCAGTACTGCTTGGTACTTAACGGTGCTGTTGGCCCCAGCAGTACTGCTTGGTACTTCGAGGTGCTGTTGGCCCCAACAGTACTGCTTGGTACTTCACGGTGCTGTTGGCCCCAGCAGTACTGCTTGGTACTTAACGGTGCTGTTGGCCCCAGCAGTACTGCTTGGTACTTCGAGGTGCTGTTGGCCCCAACAGTACTGCTTGGTACTTCACGGTGCTGTTGGCCCTAACAGTACTGCTTGGTACCTCACGGTGCTGTTGGCCCCAACAGTACTGCTTGGTACCTCACGGTGCTGTTGGCCCCAACAGTACTGCTTGGTACCTCACGGTGCTGTTGGCCCCAGCAGCACTGCTTGGTACCTCACGGTGCTGTTGGCCCCAGCAGTACTGCTTGGTACCTCACGGTGCTGTTGGCCCCAACAGTACTGCTTGGTACCTCACGGTGCTGTTGGCCCCAACAGTACTGCTTGGTACCTCACGGTGCTGTTGGCCCCAACAGTACTGCTTGGTACCTCACGGTGCTGTTGGCCCCAACAGTACTGCTTGGTACCTCACGGTGCTGTTAGCCCCAACAGTACTGCTTGGTACCTCACGGTGCTGTTGGCCCCAACAGTACTGCTTGGTACCTCACGGTGCTGTTGGCCCCAGCAGCACTGCTTGGTACCTCACGGTGCTGTTGGCCCCAGCAGTACTGCTTGGTACCTCACGGTGCTGTTGGCCCCAACAGTACTGCTTGGTACCTCACGGTGCTGTTGGCCCCAGCAGTACTGCTTGGTACCTCACGGTGCTGTTGGCCCCAACAGTACTGCTTGGTACCTCACGGTGCTGTTGGCCCCAGCAGTACTGCTTGGTACCTCACGGTGCTGTTGGCCCCAGCAGTACTGCTTGGTACCTCACGGTGCTGTTGGCCCCAACAGTACTGCTTGGTACCTCACGGTGCTGTTGGCCCCAACAGTACTGCTTGGTACCTCACGGTGCTGTTGGCCCCAACAGTACTGCTTGGTACCTCACGGTGCTGTTGGCCCCAACAGTACTGCTTGGTACCTCACGGTGCTGTTGGCCCCAACAGTACTGCTTGGTACCTCACGGTGCTGTTGGCCCCAACAGTACTGCTTGGTTCTTCACGGTGCTGTTGGCCCCAGCAGTACTGCTTGGTACTTCACGGTGCTTTTGGCCCCAGCAGTACTGGTTGGTACCTCACGGTGCTTTTGGCCCCGGGAGTACTGCTTGGTACTTCACGGTGCTGTTGGCCCCAACAGTACTGCTTGGTACTTTACCGTGCTGCTGGCCCCAGCAGTACTGCTTGGTACTTCACGGTGCTGTTGGCCCCAGCAGTACTGCTTGGTACTTCACGGTGCTGTTGGCCCAGCAGTACTGCTTGGTACTTCACGGTGCTGTTGGCCCCAACAGTACTGCTTGGTACTTCACGGTGCTGTTGGCGCCAGCAGTACTGCTTGGTACTTCACGGTGCTGTTGGCTCCAGCAGTACTGCTTGGTACTTCACGGTGCTGTTGGTCCAGCAGTACTGCTTGGTATTTCATGGTGCTGTTGGACCCGAGAGTACTGCTTGGTACTTCACGGTGCTGTTGGCCCCAGCAGTATTGCTTGGTACTTCACGGTGTTGTTGGCTCCAGCAGTACTGCTTGGTACTTCGAGATGCTGTTGGCCCCAACAGTACTGCTTGGTATTTCACGGTGCTGTTGGCCCCAGCAGTACTGCTTGGTACTTCACGGTGCTGTTGGCCCCAACACTACTGCTTGGTACTTCACGGTGCTGTTGGTGCCAGCAGTACTGCTTGGTACTTCACGGTGCTGTTGGCCCCAACAGTACTGCTTGGTACTTCACGGTGCTGTTGGCGCCAGCAGTACTGCTTGGTACTTCACGGTGCTGTTGGCTCCAGCAGTACTGCTTGGTACTTCACGGTGCTGTTGGCCCAGCAGTACTGCTTGGTACTTCATGGTGCTGTTGGACCCGAGAGTACTGCTTGGTACTTCACGGTGCTGTTGGCCCCGGGAGTACTGCTTGGTACTTGATGGTGCTTTTGGCCCCAGCAGTACTGCTTGGTACTTCATTGTGCTGTTGGTCCCAGCAGTACTGCTTGGTACTTCACGGTGCTGTTGGCCCCAGCAGTACTGCTTGGTACCTAACGGTGCTGTTGGCCCCAGCAGTACCGCTTGGTACTTAACGGTGCTGTTGGCCCAAGCAGTACTGCTTGGTACTTTGAGGTGTTGTTGGGCCCAACAGTACTGCTTGGTACTTTACGGTGCTGTTGGCTCCAGCAGTACTGCTTGGTACTTCGAGGTGCTGTTGGCCCCAGCAGTACTGCTTGGTACTTCGAGGTGCTGTTGGCCCTAACAGTACTGCTTGGTACTTCACGGTGCTGTTGGCCCCATTAGTACTGCTTGGTACTTCACGGTGCTGTTGGCCCCAGCAGTACTGCTTGGTACTTCACGGTGCTGTTGGCCCCAGCAGTACTGCTTGGTACTTCGAGGTGCTGTTGGCCCCAACAGTATTGCGTGGTACTTCACGGTGCTGTTGGCCCCAGCAGCACTGCTTGGTACTTAACGGTGCTGTTAGCCCCAGCCGTACTGCTTGGTACTTCACGGTGCTGTTGGCCCCAGCAGTACTGCTTGGTACTTCACGGTGCTGTTGGCTCCAACGGTACTGCTTGGTACTTTACTGTGCTGTTGGCCCCAGTAGTACTGCTTGGTTCTTAACGGCGCTGTTGGGCCTAGCAGTAGTGCTTGGTACTTCACGGTGCTGTTGGGCCCAACAGTACTGCTTGGTACCTTATGGTGCTGTTGGCCCCAGCAGTACTGCTTGGTACTTTACGGTGCTGTTGGCCCAAGCAGTACTGCTTGGTTCTTAACGGCGCTGTTGGGCCTAGCAGTACTGCTTGGTATTTCGAGGTGCTGTTGGCCCCAACAGTACTGCTTGGTACTTCGAGGTGCTGTTGGCCCTAACAGTACTGCTTGGTACTTCACGGTGCTGTTGGCCCCATTAGTACTGCTTGGTACTTCACGGTGCTGTTGGCCCCAGCAGTACTGCTTGGTACTTCACGGTGCTGTTGGGCCCCAGCAGTACTGCTTGGTACTTCGAGGTGCTGTTGGCCCCAACAGTATTGCATGGTACTTCACGGTGCTGTTGGCCCCAGCAGCACTGCTTAGTACTTAACGGTGCTGTTAGCCCCAGCCGTACTGCTTGGTACTTCACGGCGCTGTTGGCGCCAGCAGTACTGCTTGGTACTTCACGGTGCTGTTGGCGCCAGCAGTACTGCTCGGTACTTCGAGGTGCTGTTGGCCCCAACAGTGCTGCTTAGTACTTCACGGTGCTGTTGGCGTCAGCAGCACTGCTTGGTACTTAACGGTGCTGTTAGCCCCAGCCGTACTGCTTGGTACTTCACGGTGCTGTTGGCCCCAGCAGTACTGCTTGGTACTTAACGGTGCTGTTGGCCCCAGCAGTACTGCTTGGTACTTCGAGGTGCTGTTGGCCCCAACAGTACTGCTTGGTACTTCACGGTGCTGTTGGCCCCAGCAGTACTGCTTGGTACTTAACGGTGCTGTTGGCCCCAGCAGTACTGCTTGGTACTTCGAGGTGCTGTTGGCCCCAACAGTACTGCTTGGTACTTCACGGTGCTGTTGGCCCTAACAGTACTGCTTGGTACTTCGAGGTGCTGTTGGCCCCAACAGTACTGCTTGGTACCTCACGGTGCTGTTGGCCCCAACAGTACTGCTTGGTACCTCACGGTGCTGTTGGCCCCAACAGTACTGCTTGGTACCTCACGGTGCTGTTGGCCCCAGCAGCACTGCTTGGTACCTCACGGTGCTGTTGGCCCCAGCAGTACTGCTTGGTACCTCACGGTGCTGTTGGCCCCAACAGTACTGCTTGGTACCTCACGGTGCTGTTGGCCCCAGCAGTACTGCTTGGTACCTCACGGTGCTGTTGGCCCCAACAGTACTGCTTGGTACTTCACGGCGCTGTTGGCGCCAGCAGTACTGCTTGGTACTTCACGGTGCTGTTGGCGCCAGCAGTACTGCTCGGTACTTCGAGGTGCTGTTGGCCCCAACAGTACTGCTTAGTACTTCACGGTGCTGTTGGCGTCAGCAGCACTGCTTGGTACTTAACGGTGCTGTTAGCCCCAGCCGTACTGCTTGGTACTTCACGGTGCTGTTGGCCCCAGCAGTACTGCTTGGTACTTAACGGTGCTGTTGGCCCCAGCAGTACTGCTTGGTACTTCGAGGTGCTGTTGGCCCCAACAGTACTGCTTGGTACTTCACGGTGCTGTTGGCCCCAGCAGTACTGCTTGGTACTTAACGGTGCTGTTGGCCCCAGCAGTACTGCTTGGTACTTCGAGGTGCTGTTGGCCCCAACAGTACTGCTTGGTACTTCACGGTGCTGTTGGCCCTAACAGTACTGCTTGGTACTTCGAGGTGCTGTTGGCCCCAACAGTACTGCTTGGTACCTCACGGTGCTGTTGGCCCCAACAGTACTGCTTGGTACCTCACGGTGCTGTTGGCCCCAACAGTACTGCTTGGTACCTCACGGTGCTGTTGGCCCCAGCAGCACTGCTTGGTACCTCACGGTGCTGTTGGCCCCAGCAGTACTGCTTGGTACCTCACGGTGCTGTTGGCCCCAACAGTACTGCTTGGTACCTCACGGTGCTGTTGGCCCCAGCAGCACTGCTTGGTACCTCACGGTGCTGTTGGCCCCAGCAGTACTGCTTGGTACCTCACGGTGCTGTTGGCCCCAACAGTACTGCTTGGTACCTCACGGTGCTGTTGGCCCCAGCAGTACTGCTTGGTACCTCACGGTGCTGTTGGCCCCAACAGTACTGCTTGGTACCTCACGGTGCTGTTGGCCCCAGCAGTACTGCTTGGTACCTCACGGTGCTGTTGGCCCCAGCAGTACTGCTTGGTACCTCACGGTGCTGTTGGCCCCAACAGTACTGCTTGGTACCTCACGGTGCTGTTGGCCCCAACAGTACTGCTTGGTACCTCACGGTGCTGTTGGCCCCAACAGTACTGCTTGGTACCTCACGGTGCTGTTGGCCCCAACAGTACTGCTTGGTACCTCACGGTGCTGTTGGCCCCAACAGTACTGCTTGGTACCTCACGGTGCTGTTGGCCCCAACAGTACTGCTTGGTTCTTCACGGTGCTGTTGGCCCCAGCAGTACTGCTTGGTACTTCACGGTGCTTTTGGCCCCAGCAGTACTGGTTGGTACCTCACGGTGCTTTTGGCCCCGGGAGTACTGCTTGGTACTTCACGGTGCTGTTGGCCCCAACAGTACTGCTTGGTACTTTACCGTGCTGTTGGCCCCAGCAGTACTGCTTGGTACTTCACGGTGCTGTTGGCCCCAGCAGTACTGCTTGGTACTTCACGGTGCTGTTGGCCCAGCAGTACTGCTTGGTACTTCACGGTGCTGTTGGCCCCAACAGTACTGCTTGGTACTTCACGGTGCTGTTGGCGCCAGCAGTACTGCTTGGTACTTCACGGTGCTGTTGGCTCCAGCAGTACTGCTTGGTACTTCACGGTGCTGTTGGTCCAGCAGTACTGCTTGGTATTTCATGGTGCTGTTGGACCCGAGAGTACTGCTTGGTACTTCACGGTGCTGTTGGCCCCAGCAGTATTGCTTGGTACTTCACGGTGTTGTTGGCTCCAGCAGTACTGCTTGGTACTTCGAGATGCTGTTGGCCCCAACAGTACTGCTTGGTATTTCACGGTGCTGTTGGCCCCAGCAGTACTGCTTGGTACTTCACGGTGCTGTTGGCCCCAACACTACTGCTTGGTACTTCACGGTGCTGTTGGTGCCAGCAGTACTGCTTGGTACTTCACGGTGCTGTTGGCCCCAACAGTACTGCTTGGTACTTCACGGTGCTGTTGGCGCCAGCAGTACTGCTTGGTACTTCACGGTGCTGTTGGCTCCAGCAGTACTGCTTGGTACTTCACGGTGCTGTTGGCCCAGCAGTACTGCTTGGTACTTCATGGTGCTGTTGGACCCGAGAGTACTGCTTGGTACTTCACGGTGCTGTTGGCCCCGGGAGTACTGCTTGGTACTTGATGGTGCTTTTGGCCCCAGCAGTACTGCTTGGTACTTCATTGTGCTGTTGGTCCCAGCAGTACTGCTTGGTACTTCACGGTGCTGTTGGCCCCAGCAGTACTGCTTGGTACCTAACGGTGCTGTTGGCCCCAGCAGTACCGCTTGGTACTTAACGGTGCTGTTGGCCCAAGCAGTACTGCTTGGTACTTTGAGGTGTTGTTGGGCCCAACAGTACTGCTTGGTACTTTACGGTGCTGTTGGCTCCAGCAGTACTGCTTGGTACTTCGAGGTGCTGTTGGCCCCAGCAGTACTGCTTGGTACTTCGAGGTGCTGTTGGCCCTAACAGTACTGCTTGGTACTTCACGGTGCTGTTGGCCCCATTAGTACTGCTTGGTACTTCACGGTGCTGTTGGCCCCAGCAGTACTGCTTGGTACTTCACGGTGCTGTTGGCCCCAGCAGTACTGCTTGGTACTTCGAGGTGCTGTTGGCCCCAACAGTATTGCGTGGTACTTCACGGTGCTGTTGGCCCCAGCAGCACTGCTTGGTACTTAACGGTGCTGTTAGCCCCAGCCGTACTGCTTGGTACTTCACGGTGCTGTTGGCCCCAGCAGTACTGCTTGGTACTTCACGGTGCTGTTGGCTCCAACGGTACTGCTTGGTACTTTACTGTGCTGTTGGCCCCAGTAGTACTGCTTGGTTCTTAACGGCGCTGTTGGGCCTAGCAGTAGTGCTTGGTACTTCACGGTGCTGTTGGGCCCAACAGTACTGCTTGGTACCTTATGGTGCTGTTGGCCCCAGCAGTACTGCTTGGTACTTTACGGTGCTGTTGGCCCAAGCAGTACTGCTTGGTTCTTAACGGCGCTGTTGGGCCTAGCAGTACTGCTTGGTATTTCGAGGTGCTGTTGGCCCCAACAGTACTGCTTGGTACTTCGAGGTGCTGTTGGCCCTAACAGTACTGCTTGGTACTTCACGGTGCTGTTGGCCCCATTAGTACTGCTTGGTACTTCACGGTGCTGTTGGCCCCAGCAGTACTGCTTGGTACTTCACGGTGCTGTTGGGCCCCAGCAGTACTGCTTGGTACTTCGAGGTGCTGTTGGCCCCAACAGTATTGCATGGTACTTCACGGTGCTGTTGGCCCCAGCAGCACTGCTTAGTACTTAACGGTGCTGTTAGCCCCAGCCGTACTGCTTGGTACTTCACGGCGCTGTTGGCGCCAGCAGTACTGCTTGGTACTTCACGGTGCTGTTGGCGCCAGCAGTACTGCTCGGTACTTCGAGGTGCTGTTGGCCCCAACAGTGCTGCTTAGTACTTCACGGTGCTGTTGGCGTCAGCAGCACTGCTTGGTACTTAACGGTGCTGTTAGCCCCAGCCGTACTGCTTGGTACTTCACGGTGCTGTTGGCCCCAGCAGTACTGCTTGGTACTTAACGGTGCTGTTGGCCCCAGCAGTACTGCTTGGTACTTCGAGGTGCTGTTGGCCCCAACAGTACTGCTTGGTACTTCACGGTGCTGTTGGCCCCAGCAGTACTGCTTGGTACTTAACGGTGCTGTTGGCCCCAGCAGTACTGCTTGGTACTTCGAGGTGCTGTTGGCCCCAACAGTACTGCTTGGTACTTCACGGTGCTGTTGGCCCTAACAGTACTGCTTGGTACTTCGAGGTGCTGTTGGCCCCAACAGTACTGCTTGGTACCTCACGGTGCTGTTGGCCCCAACAGTACTGCTTGGTACCTCACGGTGCTGTTGGCCCCAACAGTACTGCTTGGTACCTCACGGTGCTGTTGGCCCCAGCAGCACTGCTTGGTACCTCACGGTGCTGTTGGCCCCAGCAGTACTGCTTGGTACCTCACGGTGCTGTTGGCCCCAACAGTACTGCTTGGTACCTCACGGTGCTGTTGGCCCCAGCAGTACTGCTTGGTACCTCACGGTGCTGTTGGCCCCAACAGTACTGCTTGGTACTTCACGGCGCTGTTGGCGCCAGCAGTACTGCTTGGTACTTTACGGTGCTGTTGGCGCCAGCAGTACTGCTCGGTACTTCGAGGTGCTGTTGGCCCCAACAGTACTGCTTAGTACTTCACGGTGCTGTTGGCGTCAGCAGCACTGCTTGGTACTTAACGGTGCTGTTAGCCCCAGCCGTACTGCTTGGTACTTCACGGTGCTGTTGGCCCCAGCAGTACTGCTTGGTACTTAACGGTGCTGTTGGCCCCAGCAGTACTGCTTGGTACTTCGAGGTGCTGTTGGCCCCAACAGTACTGCTTGGTACTTCACGGTGCTGTTGGCCCCAGCAGTACTGCTTGGTACTTAACGGTGCTGTTGGCCCCAGCAGTACTGCTTGGTACTTCGAGGTGCTGTTGGCCCCAACAGTACTGCTTGGTACTTCACGGTGCTGTTGGCCCTAACAGTACTGCTTGGTACTTCGAGGTGCTGTTGGCCCCAACAGTACTGCTTGGTACCTCACGGTGCTGTTGGCCCCAACAGTACTGCTTGGTACCTCACGGTGCTGTTGGCCCCAACAGTACTGCTTGGTACCTCACGGTGCTGTTGGCCCCAGCAGCACTGCTTGGTACCTCACGGTGCTGTTGGCCCCAGCAGTACTGCTTGGTACCTCACGGTGCTGTTGGCCCCAACAGTACTGCTTGGTACCTCACGGTGCTGTTGGCCCCAGCAGTACTGCTTGGTACCTCACGGTGCTGTTGGCCCCAACAGTACTGCTTGGTACCTCACGGTGCTGTTGGCCCCAACAGTACTGCTTGGTACCTCACGGTGCTGTTGGCCCCAACAGTACTGCTTGGTACCTCACGGTGCTGTTGGCCCCAACAGTACTGCTTGGTACCTCACGGTGCTGTTGGCCCCAACAGTACTGCTTGGTACCTCACGGTGCTGTTGGCCCCAGCAGCACTGCTTGGTACCTCACGGTGCTGTTGGCCCCAGCAGTACTGCTTGGTACCTCACGGTGCTGTTGGCCCCAACAGTACTGCTTGGTACCTCACGGTGCTGTTGGCCCCAGCAGTACTGCTTGGTACCTCACGGTGCTGTTGGCCCCAACAGTACTGCTTGGTACCTCACGGTGCTGTTGGCCCCAGCAGTACTGCTTGGTACCTCACGGTGCTGTTGGCCCCAGCAGTACTGCTTGGTACCTCACGGTGCTGTTGGCCCCAACAGTACTGCTTGGTACCTCACGGTGCTGTTGGCCCCAACAGTACTGCTTGGTACCTCACGGTGCTGTTGGCCCCAACAGTACTGCTTGGTACCTCACGGTGCTGTTGGCCCCAGCAGTACTGCTTGGTACCTCACGGTGCTGTTGGCCCCAGCAGTACTGCTTGGTACCTCACGGTGCTGTTGGCCCCAACAGTACTGCTTGGTACCTCACGGTGCTGTTGGCCCCAACAGTACTGCTTGGTACTTCACGGTGCTGTTGGCCCCGGGAGTATTTCTTGGTACCTCACGGTGCTGTTGGCCCCGGGAGTACTGCTTGGTACCTCACGGTGCTGTTGGCCCCAACAGTACTGCTTGGTACCTCACGGTGCTGTTGGCCCCAGCAGTACTGCTTGGTACCTCACGGTGCTGTTGGCCCCAACAGTACTGCTTGGTACCTCACGGTGCTGTTGGCCCCAGCAGTACTGCTTGGTACCTCACGGTGCTGTTGGCCCCAGCAGTACTGCTTGGTACCTCACGGTGCTGTTGGCCCCAGCAGTACTGCTTGGTACTTCACGGTGCTGTTGGCCCCAACAGTACTGCTTGGTACCTCACGGTGCTGTTGGCCCCAGCAGTACTGCTTGGTACTTCACGGTGCTGTTGGCCCCAGCAGTACTGCTTGGTACCTCACGGTGCTGTTGGCCCCAACAGTACTGCTTGGTACTTCACGGTGCTGTTGGCCCCAGCAGTACTGCTTGGTACCTCACGGTGCTGTTGGCCCCAACAGTACTGCTTGGTACCTCACGGTGCTGTTGGCCCCAGCAGTACTGCTTGGTACCTCACGGTGCTGTTGGCCCCAGCAGTACTGCTTGGTACCTCACGGTGCTGTTGGCCCCAACAGTACTGCTTGGTACCTCACGGTGCTGTTGGCCCCAACAGTACTGCTTGGTACCTCACGGTGCTGTTGGCCCCAACAGTACTGCTTGGTACTTCACGGTGCTGTTGGCCCCGGGAGTATTTCTTGGTACCTCACGGTGCTGTTGGCCCCGGGAGTACTGCTTGGTACCTCACGGTGCTGTTGGCCCCAACAGTACTGCTTGGTACCTCACGGTGCTGTTGGCCCCAGCAGTACTGCTTGGTACCTCACGGTGCTGTTGGCCCCAACAGTACTGCTTGGTACCTCACGGTGCTGTTGGCCCCAGCAGTACTGCTTGGTACCTCACGGTGCTGTTGGCCCCAGCAGTACTGCTTGGTACCTCACGGTGCTGTTGGCCCCAGCAGTACTGCTTGGTACTTCACGGTGCTGTTGGCCCCAACAGTACTGCTTGGTACCTCACGGTGCTGTTGGCCCCAGCAGTACTGCTTGGTACCTCACGGTGCTGTTGGCCCCAACAGTACTGCTTGGTACTTCACGGTGCTGTTGGCCCCAGCAGTACTGCTTGGTACCTCACGGTGCTGTTGGCCCCAACAGTACTGCTTGGTACTTCACGGTGCTGTTGGCCCCGGGAGTATTTCTTGGTACTTCACGGTGCGTGTCTGGTTCTCTTTCCCCAGATCATCGAGCCTCGCATGAAGAACGCTCCGGTCGACCAGGAACGGCTCCGTAAGTTCCGGACGGAGCTGGACACCTCGCTGGACCACGTGGAGCGGATCTTCCTCAGAGAGAACGACTACCTGGCGGGGCGCGACATCTCCATTGCTGACGTCATGGCCATCTGCGAGGTGATGCAGCCCCTGGCGGCCGGATTCGACGTCAAGCAGAACAGACCCAAGACGGCGGCCTGGATGGAGAGAGTCAAAGCGAGGCTCCAGCCTCATTTTGACGACACTCACAAGATGTTGTATCGGCTTATTGACAAAGCCGCGCCGGGGCCCAAAATGTAAAGCTTCCGGCGGTGGCCCAAGTCCAACGCACATTCCACTTGCTGAGATTAATAACCTTATATTGCAGATTAGCTGCTATATCTGTGACTTAATCTGTGAGTTAATTTGGTCTACTGATTTTGGTTTTGTCTTTGGATTATATATGTAGTAATATAACCACGCCGTTGATATAAAGCAAATCTGACGTCATGGAATTGTTTGGCATTGGCCAATAAAGTTCGAAGTAGCCTTAATATTTGCGCTCTGATTGGTACTTGGTACTTCTATATATGCATAATTGTGTAACTGCCAATGATGTGTTGAAGACGCAAATTGGTCCAGTCAGTATTATTTTATAAGCCACATACAAATCGTAATGTTTTGTTTGCCAATAAATCCTGTTAATTACCGTTGAATTTATGTTTCTTACTGTTATGATTGATCTAAGCCGTTACGTGTGCAAAATATGGTGAAAAATACGCTTAGGCCTTGGGTTTCCAAACGGGTGAACTGGGAATGGAAGGGTGTACCCCTGGGGTGGGACTAGTCAATGGAAGGGTGTATACCTGAGGTGGGACTGGTCAATGGAAGGGTGTATACCTGGGGTGGGACTAGTCAATGGAAGGGTGTATACCTGGGGTGGGACTGGTCAATGGAAGGGTGTATACCTGGGGTGGGACTAGTCAATGGAAGGGTGTATCCCTGGGGTGGGACTGGTCAATGGAAGGGTGTATACCTGGGGTGGGACTGGTCAATGGAAGGGTGTATCCCTGGGGTGGGACTGGTCAATGGAAGGGTGTATCCCTGGGGTGGGACTAGTCAATGGAAGGGTGTATCCCTGGGGTGGGACTGGTCAATGGAAGGGTGTATACCTGGGCTGGGACTGGTCAATGGAAGGGTGTATCCCTGGGGTGGGACTGGTCAATGGAAGGGTGTATACCTGGGGTGGGACTGGTCAATGGAAGGGTGTATCCCTGGGGTGGGACTAGTCAATGGAAGGGTGTGTCCCTGGGGTGGGACTGGTCAATGGAAGGGTGTATACCTGGGGTGGGACTGGTCAATGGAAGGGTGTATCCCTGGGGTGGGACTGGTCAATGGAAGGGTGTATCCCTGGGGTGGGACTGCTCAATGGAAGGGTGTATACCTGGGGTGGGACTGGTCAATGGAAGGGTGTATCCCTGGGGTGGGACTGGTCAATGGAAGGGTGTATACCTGGGGTGGGACTGGTCAATGGAAGGGTGTATCCCTGGGGTGGGACTGGTCAGTGGAAGGGTGTATACCTGGGGTGGGACTGGTCAATGGAAGGGTGTATCCCTGGGGTGGGACTGGTCATTGGAAGGGTGTATCCCTGGGGTGGGACTGGTCAATGGAAGGGTGTATACCTGGGGTGGGACTGGTCAATGGTAGGGTGTATCCCTGGGGTGGGACTGGTCAATGGAAGGGTGTATCCCTGGGGTGGGACTGGTCAATGGTAGGGTGTATCTCTGGGGTGGGACTGGTCAATGGAAGGGTGTATCCCTGGGGTGGGACTAGTCAATGGAAGGGTGTATCCCTGGGGTGGGACTGGTCAATGGAAGGGTGTATCCCTGGGGTGGGACTGGTCAATGGAAGGGTGTATCCCTGGGGGGGACTAGTCATTGGAAGGGTGTATCCCTGGGGTGGGACTGGTCAATGGAAGGGTGTAACCCTGAGGTGGGACTGGTCAATGGAAGGGTGTATACCTGGGGTGGGACTGGTCAATGGAAGGGTGTATCCCTGGGGTGGGACTGGTCAATGGAAGGGTGTATCCCTGGGGTGGGACTGGTCAATGGAAGGGTGTATCCCTGGGGTGGGACTGGTCAATGGAAGGGTGTATCCCTGGGGTGGGACTGGTCAATGGAAGGGTGTATCCCTGGGGTGGGACTGGTCAATGGAAGGGTGTATACCTGGGGTGGGACTGGTCAATGGAAGGGTGTATCCCTGGGGTGGGACTAGTCAATGGAAGGGTGTGTCCCTGGGGTGGGACTGGTCAATGGAAGGGTGTATACCTGGGGTGGGACTGGTCAATGGAAGGGTGTATCCCTGGGATGGGACTGGTCAATGGAAGGGTGTATCCCTGGGGTGGGACTGGTCAATGGAAGGGTGTATACCTGGGGTGGGACTGGTCAATGAAAGGGTGTATACCTGGGGTGGGACTGGTCAATGGAAGGGTGTATACCTGGGGTGGGACTGGTCAATGGAAGGGTGTATCCCTGGGGTGGGACTGGTCAATGGAAGGGTGTATCCCTGGGGGGGACTAGTCATTGGAAGGGTGTATCCCTGGGGTGGGACTGGTCAATGGAAGGGTGTATCCCTGAGGTGGGACTGGTCAATGGTAGGGTGTATCCCTGGGGTGGGACTGGTCAATGGAAGGGTGTATCCCTGGGGTGGGACTGGTCAATGGAAGGGTGTATCCCTGGGGTGGGACTGGTCAATGGAAGGGTGTATACCTGGGGTGGGACTGGTCAATGGAAGGGTGTATCCCTGGGGTGGGACTAGTCAATGGAAGGGTGTGTCCCTGGGGTGGGACTGGTCAATGGAAGGGTGTATACCTGGGGTGGGACTGGTCAATGGAAGGGTGTATCCCTGGGGTGGGACTGGTCAATGGAAGGGTGTATCCCTGGGGTGGGACTGGTCAATGGAAGGGTGTATACCTGGGGTGGGACTGGTTAATGGAAGGGTGTATCCCTGGGGTGGGACTGGTCAATGGAAGGGTGTATCCCTGGGGTGGGACTGGTCAATGGAAGGGTGTATCCCTGGGGTGGGACTGGTCAATGGAAGGGTGTATCCCTGGGGGGGGACTAATCATTGGAAGGGTGTATCCCTGGGGTGGGACTGGTCAATGGAAGGGTGTATCCCTGAGGTGGGACTGGTCAATGGTAGGGTGTATCCCTGGGGTGGGACTGGTCAATGGAAGGGTGTATCCCTGGGGTGGGACTGGTCAATGGAAGGGTGTATCCCTGGGGTGGGACTGGTCAATGGAAGGGTGTATCCCTGGGGTGGGACTAGTCAATGGAAGGGTGTATCCCTGGGGTGGGACTGGTCAATGGAAGGGTGTATCCCTGGGGTGGGACTGGTCAATGGAAGGGTGTATACCTGGGGTGGGACTGGTCAATGGAAGGGTGTATCCCTGGGGTGGGACTAGTCAATGGAAGGGTGTATCCCTGGGGTGGGACTGGTCAATGGAAGGGTGTATACCTGGGGTGGGACTGGTCAATGGAAGGGTGTATCCCTGGGGTGGGACTGGTCAATGGAAGGGTGTATCCCTGGGGTGGGACTGGTCAATGGAAGGGTGTATACCTGGGGTGGGACTGGTCAATGGAAGGGTGTATCCCTGGGGTGGGACTGGTCAGTGGAAGGGTGTATACCTGGGGTGGGACTGGTCAATGGAAGGGTGTATCCCTGGGGTGGGACTGGTCAATGGAATGGTGTATCCCTGGGGTGGGACTGGTCAATGGAAGGGTGTATACCTGGGGTGGGACTGGTCAATGGAAGGGTGTATCCCTGGGGTGGGACTGGTCAATGGAAGGGTGTATACCTGGGGTGGGACTGGTCAATGGAAGGGTGTATCCCTGGGGTGGGACTGGTCAATGGAAGGGTGTATCCCTGGGGTGGGACTGGTCAATGGAAGGGTGTATCCCTGGGGGGGACTAATCATTGGAAGGGTGTATCCCTGGGGTGGGACTGGTCAATGGAAGGGTGTATCCCTGAGGTGGGGCTGGTCAATGGTAGGGTGTATCCCTGGGGTGGGACTGGTCAATGGAAGGGTGTATCCCTGGGGTGGGACTGGTCAATGGAAGGGTGTATCCCTGGGGTGGGACTCGTCAATGGAAGGGTGTATCCCTGGGGTGGGACTAGTCAATGGAAGGGTGTATCCCTGGGGTGGGACTGGTCAATGGAAGGGTGTATACCTGGGGTGGGACTGGTCCATGGAAGGGTGTATCCCTGGGGTGGGACTGGTCAATGGAAGGGTGTATACCTGGGGTGGGACTGGTCAATGGAAGAGTGTATCCCTGGGGTGGGACTAGTCAATGGAAGGGTGTATCCCTGGGGTGGGACTGGTCAATGGAAGGGTGTATACCTGGGGTGGGACTGGTCAATGGAAGGGTGTATCCCTGGGGTGGGACTGGTCAATGGAAGGGTGTATCCCTGGGGTGGGACTGGTCAATGGAAGGGTGTATACCTGGAGTGGGACTGGTCAATGGAAGGGTGTATCCCTGGGGTGGGACTGGTCAGTGGAAGGGTGTATACCTGGGGTGGGACTGGTCAATGGAAGGGTGTATCCCTGGGGTGGGACTGGTCAATGGAATGGTGTATCCCTGGGGTGGGACTGTTCAATGGAAGGGTGTATCCCTGGGGGGGACTAGTCATTGGAAGGGTGTATCCCTGGGGTGGGACTGGTCAATGGAAGGGTGTATCCCTGAGGTGGGACTGGTCAATGGAAGGGTGTATCCCTGGGGTGGGACTGGTCAATGGAAGGGTGTATCCCTGGGGTGGGACTGGTCAATGGAAGGGTGTATACCTGGGGTGGGACTGGTCAATGGAAGGGTGTATCCCTGGGGTGGGACTGGTCAATGGAAGGGTGTATCCCTGGGGTGGGACCATGCAGTCAGTGGAACTAAGTGTGTACCTATGGCCGGATGGATACATTGGGTGCTGGGTATTTGTTAATGTACTCCTCCAAGTCGGAGTTTCTTACATATATGTGACAGACTGTAGTTTCACTGACACCAGGTATGGCGGGACAGAAATATGGAGCAGTTAGTCTTCAATTGTTGAAGTATAAGTCACATGTGCAGTCTAGTGGGACGCATGTCATTTTGGCGGCGAAACAGAAGTACGGAGAAACAACAACTGTCATCTTGGCTTCCAAAGACCCTGCTTCTTGAGTGAAGAGGACAGATTCACATGTCACATGCAGCCCCATCACCTATATAGGCTATTGACTACTCAGAGCAACTGACCGCCCCCCCCCCCCCCCCCGACCCACTCCCCAAGTTGTTTAAAAATTGTATTTGCAGTTTGCCATAATTTAACATACCAACCAACCAACCCCTGGAACAGCGGGAGGGCAGACCTCAGTCACTGACATACACTTTAACATACCAACCAACCCCTGGAACAGCGGGAGGGCGGACCTCAGTCACTGACATACATTTTAACATACCGACCTAGATACCTCATTTTAACTGGAAACGTTTAAAGCGATTCACAAGTTTATTTGTAGGCAGGGCTTGTTAGTTTGCAAGTGTCAGTGATCAGTGGGGTGAAAGGAGTTAGAACGTAATTATCAGCGCGATATGAGATCGCGTCTTTGAATGTATACTTCCGGTCAGGTCATGATCACGCCACTTGGTTATGTATCTTGTCGCTCTGAAGTCCGTCTGCAGGATTGTATTGTTAGAAGTTGACACTGGACGAGTGGGGGTTGGCGTGATACAGTTGATTACATAATATTTGGTAATAATGCAGGAAATGGTTGTGTCAGCCCCGGGAAAGGTCATCATACACGGGGAACATGCCGTTGTGTATGGCAAGGTAGGCATGTCGAGACTCTTAGTCAAATTGAAGTAATAAGTAGATCTATTTTCCTTTTAACTGAGGTATCTTTTATCATTTATACTTCAGTTCTAGTATTTATGTCAATGTTACTTCAGTTTGCGTAAATTCATGCGGGAATGGGTTGAAGTTACTTTGAATGAAGTAATAACTAAAGCCGATAGAGGGCACAAGAAGGACAACACATCTGTCATCTTTGTCCTGAGTCATAGGCTTATGCTAGAGTCAGGATGAGTGAAGTAAACAATTGCTACTTCACATGCAATTATCTAAAATGATTTATCTTATTTCTACTATAGAAATACAAAGCTTACATTCGCAAATACTATTTCAAATGAAAGAGATCGCACAAAAACAAATGTTGAAAAATTGACTTGTTTACAGGCCAGGGTAGGGGTCTGCTGAATAAAATTGAGACATATCCGCACATAAAAGTCAAATTCTAAACACTAGAAACTTTAATTTAAGTAACACTTGAGAAAGTTACCTAGATTTAGGTAAAAATGTCATATTACTGAAAATAGGGTAACAATACAAGTTTTACTGCAATTGAAGTATATTACTTATACCAGTGTATTAGTCAGAGACATACCTGCCGCATGGCTGCGCAATTTTTCAGCTGCTGATGCTGTTTACCTGCCCGAAAAAGGGCGTGTTGGTCACAAGGTCTAGAATCATAGATTGTCTCAATTTTATGACCATGAGAACTACCGTAAACTGCCTATTTGAAGCTGCATACATACTAGAAGCTGCACCCCAACTTTGGCCTCAAAACCGGGTTGGCAGGCACCCAGAACCATTTCCGGAAAACTACATATTATAAGCCACACCCAGACTTCGGTCTCTCAACACCTCCCCCCCCCCCGTATCCCTACCTAATCCTGTCCCGCCAACGAAACCAATTAATTGTTTATACAAGCAGTTGTAACTACTAACAACATTTACCTCTCCCTCTCTGATCGCACCTCTTATCAAGTGTCACACCAGTGGCTGGCCCTCCTGGCCCCTACCAAGCCAATTAATTGTTTATACAAGCAGTCGCGACTACTAACCAAATTCACCTCTCTCTCTCCAATCGAAGCTCTTGTCAAGTGTCACACCAGTGGCTGGCTCTCCCAGCTCTTACTGTATGTTTATGAATCACTGTTGTACCTACCCAATATGAAGTTTCTGTCTGGCACAGTTAACTTATTGCATTTGGTGCGAGGCGGCAGCCGTATCAATTTACACCACCTGAAACCTGGCCTCTGATCATTGGTGTACAATAGGTGTGGGCGGAGTTGCGTGGCAGTAGTAATAAATAACACAACCGTAAGTTGCTCATTGTCAGTCTTGATTGCCGCAGTAACACAATGCATCTTACAACGCAGATTTCGAATAGAATTATCTCCCGACAGCTTGACTCGTATGACGTTATGATGCAATAATTGGCAACACCGGTAATTTTTGTATTACCCCCCCCCACCCTCGCTTGAAATCGGCAAAAGACCCTATTTAAAGCCGCACTCCGACTTGCGACTCAAACCCGGAAATGGATCCTATAACTTCCTAATATAAGCCGCGGCTTCAAATAGGCAGTTTACGGTACTGCTTTTTATTGAATGGCAAAATTGCTAGCTTTAAATGTGACAACCTGAATACTGTTCTTTTACAAGCCCATATGTTGGCTGGTGAAAAAAAATTCCCTGATGTAGACCTGTAGTCAACTGGCGACCTTGTGTTACAGGGCCGTATTGTGTATTTCAATATGAATCAGGAGGAATATGAAAATTACATACAACCCACAGTATCTCTTAAAGTCTCTCATTACAGACAGCCTATGGTATCTCTCAAAGTCTCATTACATATAATGCACAGTATCTCTCAGTCTCTCATTACAGATACAGTATTTCACAGTCTCTCATTGCAGACAGCCCACAGTATCTTGCAAACTTTCTCAATTCAGACAACAAACAGTATCTTTGAAAGTCTCTCATTACAGACAACCCACAGTCATGACTCATTACAGCAATTTTTCCCCTGAGAAGCAGATATAAAATATCTGACCATTGTTTTCATTTGTTGCATATTAGCGTAAAAATAGATAAAAAGTATTTATGTCTTGAAAAGTTAATAATAACAAAGGTTAGACCATATCAATAAATCTCAAAGAAAATAATTTATGGATAAAGTATTATTCTGTGAGCAGCTGCACAGTTTTACAGAAATATATCTAGGTGCATGAACTAGTTCTGGCATAGATTTAATATGCAGCCTTCAAAAGCAAAATTTCAGTGCCAGAACTTAAAAGACATGATTTTTATTCATAATAATAATATTATACTTTCAGAGGGCCTTAGCAGCCAGCTTAGATCTACGAACATATTTGAAGCTGAAAGTGAATACTGATACTAACTGTGTATCTGTCACTTTCCCAAACATAAACTTCACTGGTAGCTGGAATATCATAAAGCTATTGGAAGAGTTTACATTTCCTCTATGTAAGTTTATTTATCATTAGTGTTACGATAAGATTGATAAGTATTAGTTACAGCTTGCATAATCATGATACTTCCTACAGATATTGTGTAGAGATTATTCATATCTGTTTGTTATGCATCATACATTCTCTAAGGATATGGCAGTTCTGGCCGAGTATTCTGGATTTATAGAATATGAAAATGTAACAAACTGTATCATTATTATTAAAAAAGGTCAATTGATTCACGACCTGCAAACCTGGTGTTGAATAAAGTATGACATTATGTGTAGTATTGTGCTTTTATAAAGTTTGTATGTGTTTAAGACTCCTCTCCTCTCCTTTGGTAGGCTTGGCCACCAATCCTGTGAGTCCGTCTGCTGAGCTGCTGTTGAGACTGAAGCAAGCTGCTGGCATTGACTGTGACACTATAGAGACACGACCATTGGCAGTTGTGGCATTCCTTTACCTGTATTTCTGTATCTGTTATAATGAAAGGTAAAGATCAGATTTGGAATTTAGGTTTTCATTGTCCCACAACTGAAAACTTGTGTAACACCAGCCTCCTTGGCAAAGCCTCCTTGGCGGGACCGGTTAAGATTCACATGAAGACATACTTACGGTCAATGACTTGAGCGCTTATTTGGTCCTTACAGGTGTTAACATGTAATTCCCAGGGTAATAGTTTTTTATTTTCTTTGGATTTGTTGCTTAGATTGATTTAGTGGTAACGGTATTGTACGATAATGGTATTACTCTCAGTATGTTAAAGTGTATGTCAGTGGCTGAGGTCCGCCCTCCCGCTGTTCCAAGGGTTGGTTGGTTGGTATGTTAAAGTGTATGTCAGTGGCTGAGGTCTGCCCTCCCGCTGTTCCAGGGGTCGGTTGGTTGGTATGTTAAAGTGTATGTCAGTGGCTGAGGTCTGCCCTCCCGCTGTTCCAGGGGTTGGTTGGTATGTTAAAGTGTATGTCAGTGACTGAGGTCTGCCCTGCCGCTGTTCCAGGGGTTGGTTGGTATGTTAAAGTGTATGTCAGTGGCTGAGGTCCGCCCTCCCGCTGTTCCAGGGGTTGGTTGGTATGCTAAAGTGTATGTCAGTGGCTGTGGTCCGCCCTCCCGCTGTTCCAGGCGTCGGTTGGTTGGTATGTTAAAGTGTATGTCAGTGACTGAGGTCTGCCCTCCCGCTGTTCCAGGGGTTGGTTGGTCGGTATGTTAAAGTGTATGTCAGTGACTGAGGTCCGCCCTCCCGCTGTTCCAGGGGTTGGTTGGTCGGTATGTTAAAGTGTATGTCAGTGACTGAGGTCCGCCCTCCCGCTGTTCCAGGGGTTGGTTGGTATGTTAAAGTGTATGTCAGTGGCTGAGGTTTGCCCTCCCGCTGTTCCAGGGGTTGGTTGGTATGTTAAAGTGTATGTCAGTGGCTGCGGTCCGCCCTCCCGCTGTTCCAGGGGTTAGTTGGTTGGTATGTTAAAGTGTATGTCAGTGGCTGAGGTCTGCCCTCCCGCTCTTCCAGGGGTTGGTTGGTTGGTATGTTAAAGTGTATGTCAGTGACTGAGGTCCGCGCTCCCGCTGTTCCAGGGGTTAGTTGGTATGTTAAAGTGTATGTCAGTGGCTGAGGTCCGCCCTCCCGCTGTTCCAGGGGTTGGTTGGTTGGTATGTTAAAGTGTATGTCAGTGGCTGAGGTCTGCCCTCCCGCTGTTCCAGGGGTTGGTTGGTTGGTATGTTAAAGTGTATGTCAGTGGCTGTGGTCCGCCCTCCCGCTGTTCCAGGGGTCGGTTGGTTGGTATGTTAAAGTGTATGTCAGTGGCTGAGGTCTGCCCGGCCGCTGTTCCAGGGGTTGGTTGGTATGTTAAAGTGTATGTCAGTGGCTGTGGTCCGCCCTCCCGCTGTTCCAGGGGTCGGTTGGTTGGTATGTTAAAGTGTATGTCAGTGACTGAGGTCCGCCCTCCCGCTGTTCCAGGGGTTGGTTGGTTGGTATGTTAAAGTGTATGTCAGTGACTGAGGTCTGCCCTCCCGCAGTTCCAGGGGTTGGTTGGTAGGTTAAAGTGTATGTCAGTGGCTGAGGTCTGCCCTCCCGCTCTTCCAGGGGTTGGTTGGTCGGTATGTTAAAGTGTATGTCAGTGACTGAGGTCCGCCCTCCCGCTGTTCCAGGGGTTGGTTGGTCGGTATGTTAAAGTGTATGTCAGTGACTGAGGTCCGCGCTCCCGCTGTTCCAGGGGTTGGTTGGTATGTTAAAGTGTATGTCAGTGGCTGAGGTCCGCTCTCCCGCTGTTCCAGGGGTTGGTTGATTGGTATGTTAAAGTGTATGTCAGTGGCTGAGGTCTGCCCTCCCGCTGTTCCAGGGGTTGGTTGGTTGGTATGTTAAAGTGTATGTCAGTGGCTGTGGTCCGCCCTCCCGCTGTTCCAGGGGTCGGTTGGTTGGTATGTTAAAGTGTATGTCAGTGGCTGAGGTCTGCCCTGCCGCTGTTCCAGGGGTTGGTTGGTAGGTTAAAGTGTATGTCAGTAACTGAGGTCTGCCCTCCCGCAGTTCTAGGGGTTGGTTGGTAGGTTAAAGTGTATGTCAGTGGCTGAGGTCTGCCCTCCCGCTCTTCCAGGGGTTGGTTGGTCGGTATGTTAAAGTGTATGTGAGTGACTGAGGTCCGCCCTCCCGCTGTTCCAGGGGTTGGTTGGTTGGTATGTTAAAGTGTATGTCAGTGACTGAGGTCTGCCCTCCCGCTGTTCCAGGGGTTGGTTTGTATGTTAAAGTGTATGTCAGTGGCTGAGGTCCGCCCTCCCGCTGTTCCAGGGGTTGGTTGGTATGTTAAAGTGTATGTCAGTGGCTGAGGTCCGCCCTCCCGCTGTTCCAGGGGTTGGTTGGTATGTTAAAGTGTATGTCAGTGGCTGAGGTCCGCCCTCCCGCTGTTCCAGGGGTTGGTTGGTATGTTAAAGTGTATGTCAGTGGCTGAGGTCCGCCCTCCCGCTGTTCCAGGGGTTGGTTTGTATGTTAAAGTGTATGTCAGTGGCTGAGGTCCGCCCTCCCGCTGTTCCAGGGGTTGGTTGGTATGTTAAAGTGTATGTCAGTGGCTGAGGTCCGCGCTCCCGCTGTTCCAGGGGTTGGTTGGTATGTTAAAGTGTATGTCAGTGGCTGAGGTCCGCTCTCCCGCTGTTCCAGGGGTTGGTTGGTTGGTATGTTAAAGTGTATGTCAGTGACTGAGGTCTGCCCTCCCGCTGTTCCAGGGGTTGGTTGGTATGTTAAAGTGTATGTCAGTGGCTGTGGTCCGCCCTCCCGCTGTTCCAGGGGTCGGTTGGTTGGTATGTTAAAGTGTATGTCAGTGACTGAGGTCCGCCCTCCCGCTGTTCCAGGGGTTGGTTGGTTGGTATGTTAAAGTGTATGTCAGTGACTGAGGTCTGCCCTCCCGCAGTTCCAGGGGTTGGTTGGTAGGTTAAAGTGTATGTCAGTGGCTGAGGTCTGCCCTCCCGCCCTTCCAGGGGTTGGTTGGTCGGTATGTTAAAGTGTATGTCAGTGACTGAGGTCCGCCCTCCCGCTGTTCCAGGGGTTGGTTGGTCGGTATGTTAAAGTGTATGTCAGTGACTGAGGTCCGCGCTCCCGCTGTTCCAGGGGTTGGTTGGTATGTTAAAGTGTATGTCAGTGGCTGAGGTCCGCTCTCCCGCTGTTCCAGGGGTTGGTTGATTGGTATGTTAAAGTGTATGTCAGTGGCTGAGGTCTGCCCTCCCGCTGTTCCAGGGGTTGGTTGGTTGGTATGTTAAAGTGTATGTCAGTGGCTGTGGTCCGCCCTCCCGCTGTTCCAGGGGTCGGTTGGTTGGTATGTTAAAGTGTATGTCAGTGGCTGAGGTCTGCCCTGCCGCTGTTCCAGGGGTTGGTTGGTAGGTTAAAGTGTATGTCAGTGACTGAGGTCTGCCCTCCCGCAGTTCTAGGGGTTGGTTGGTAGGTTAAAGTGTATGTCAGTGGCTGAGGTCTGCCCTCCCGCTCTTCCAGGGGTTGGTTGGTCGGTATGTTAAAGTGTATGTCAGTGACTGAGGTCCGCCCTCCCGCTGTTCCAGGGGTTGGTTGGTCGGTATATTAAAGTGTATGTCAGTGGCTGAGGTCTGCCCTCCCGCTGTCCCAGGGGTTGGTTGGTATGTTAAAGTGTATGTCAGTGACTGAGGTCTGCCCTTCCGCTGTTCCAGGGGTTGGTTGGTATGTTAGAGTGTATGTCAGTGGCTGAGGTTTGCCCTCCCGCTGTTCCAGGGGTTGGTTGGTATGTTAAAGTGTATGTCAGTGGCTGAGGTCCGCCCTCCCGCTGTTCCAGGCGTTGGTTGGTTGATATGTTAAAGTGTATGCCAGTGGCTGAGGTCTGCCCTCCCGCTGTTCCAAGGGTTGGTTGGTTGGTTGGTATGTTAAAGTGTATGTCAGTGGCTGAGGTCCGCCCTCCCGCTGTTCCAGGGGTTGGTTGGTTGGTATGTTAAAGTGTATGTCAGTGACTGAGGTCCGCCCTCCCGCTGTTCCAGGGGTTGGTTGGTTGGTATGTTAAAGTGTATATCTGTGGCTGAGGTCTGCCCTCCCGCTGTTCCAGGGGTTGGTTGGTTGGTTTGTTAAAGTGTATGTCAGTGGCTGAGGTCCGCCCTCCCGCTGTTCCAGGGGTCGGTTGGTTGGTATGTTAAAGTGTATGTCAGTGACTGAGGTCTGCCCTCCCGCAGTTCCAGGGGTTGGTTGGTAGGTTAAAGTGTATGTCAGTGGCTGAGGTCAGCCCTCCCGCTCTTCCAGGGGTTGGTTGGTCGGTATGTTAAAGTCTATGTCAGTGACTGAGGTCCGCCCTCCCGCTGTTCCAGGGGTTGGTTGGTCGGTATGTTAAAGTGTATGTCAGTGGCTGAGGTCCGCCCTCCCGCTGTCCCAGGGGTTGGTTGGTATGTTAAAATGTATGTCAGTGACTGAGGTCCGCCCTCCCGCTGTCCCAGGGGTTGGTTGGTATGTTAAAGTGTATGTCAGTGGCTGAGGTTTGCCCTCCTGCTGTTCCAGGGGTTGGTTGGTATGTTAAAGTGTATGTCAGTGGCTGAGGTCCGCCTTCCCGCTGTTCCAGGGGTTGGTTGGTTGATATGTTAAAGTGTATGCCAGTGGCTGAGGTCTGCCCTCCTGCTGTTCCAAGGGTTGGTTGGTTGGTATGTTAAAGTGTATGTCAGTGGCTGAGGTCCGCCCTCCCGCTGTTCCAGGGGTTGGTTGGTATGTTAAAGTGTATGTCAGTGGCTGAGGTCTGCCCTCCCGCTGTTCCAGGGGTTGATTGGTATGTTAAAGTGTATGTCAGTGACTGAGGTCTGCCCTCCCGCTGTTCCAGGGGTTGGTTTGTATGTTAAAGTGTATGTCAGTGGCTGAGGTCCGCCCTCCCGCTGTTCCAGGGGTTGGTTGGTATGTTAAAGTGTATGTCAGTGGCTGAGGTCCGCCCTCCCGCTGTTCCAGGGGTTGGTTGGTATGTTAAAGTGTATGTCAGTGGCTGAGGTCCGCCCTCCCGCTGTTCCAGGGGTTGGTTGGTATGTTAAAGTGTATGTCAGTGGCTGAGGTCCGCCCTCCCGCTGTTCCAGGGGTTGGTTGGTATGTTAAAGTGTATGTCAGTGGCTGAGGTCCGCCCTCCCGCTGTTCCAGGGGTTGGTTGGTATGTTAAAGTGTGTGTCAGTGGCTGAGGTCCGCCCTCCCGCTGTTCCAGGGGTTGATTGGTATGTTAAAGTGTATGTCAGTGGCTGAGGTCCGCCCTCCCGCTGTTCCAGGGGTTGGTTGGTATGTTAAAGTGTATGTCAGTGGCTGAGGTCCGCCCTCCCGCTGTTCCAGGGGTTGGTTGGTATGTTAAAGTGTATGTCAGTGGCTGAGGTCCGCCCTCCCGCTGTTCCAGGGGTTGGTTGGTATGTTAAAGTGTATGTCAGTGGCTGAGGTCCGCCCTCCCGCTGTTCCAGGGGTTGGTTGGTATGTTAAAGTGTATGTCAGTGGCTGAGGTCCGCCCTCCCGCTGTTCCAGGGGTTGGTTGGTATGTTAAAGTGTATGTCAGTGGCTGAGGTCTGCCCTCCCGCTGTTCCAGGGGTTGATTGGTATGTTAAAGTGTATGTCAGTGACTGAGGTCTGCCCTCCCGCTGTTCCAGGTGTTGGTTTGTATGTTAAAGTGTATGTCAGTGGCTGAGGTCCGCCCTCCCGCTGTTCCAGGGGTTGGTTGGTATGTTAAAGTGTATGTCAGTGGCTGAGGTCCGCCCTCCTGCTGTTCCAGGGGTTGGTTGGTATGTTAAAGTGTATGTCAGTGGCTGAGGTCTGCCCTCCCGCTGTTCCAGGGGTTGATTGGTATGTTAAAGTGTATGTCAGTGACTGAGGTCTGCCCTCCCGCTGTTCCAGGGGTTGGTTTGTATGTTAAAGTGTATGTCAGTGGCTGAGGTCCGCCCTCCCGCTGTTCCAGGGGTTGGTTGGTATGTTAAAGTGTATGTCAGTGGCTGAGGTCTGCCCTCTCGCTGTTCCAGGTTTTGGTTGGTATGTTAAAGTGTATGTCAGTGGCTGAGGTCCGCCCTCCCGCTGTTCCAGCGGTTGGTTGGTTGGTATGTTAAAGTGTATGTCAGTGGCTGAGGTCCGCCCTCCCGCTGTTCCAGCGGTTGGTTGGTTGGTATGTTAAAGTGTATGTCAGTGACTGAGGTCTGCCCTCCCGCTGTTTCAGGGGTCGGGTGGTTGGTATGTTAAAGTGTATGTCAGTGGCTGAGCTCTGCCCTCCCGCTGTTCCAGGGGTTGGTTGGTATGTTAAAGTGTATGTCAATGGCTGAGGTCTGCCCTCCCGCTGTTCCAGGGGTTGGTTGGTATGTTAAAGTGTATGTCAGTGACTGAGGTCCGCCCTCCCGCTGTTCCAAGGGTTGGTTTGTTGGTATGTTAAAGTGTATGTCGGTGGCTGAGGTCCGCCCTCCCGCTGTTCCAGGGGTTGGTTGGTTGGTATGTTAAAGTGAATGCCAGTGGCTGAGGTCTGCCCTCCCGCTATTCCAAGGGTTGGTTCGTTGGTTTGTTAAAGTGTATGTCAGTGACTGAGGTCTGCCCTCCCGCTGTTCCTGGGGTTGGTTGGTATGTTAAAGTGTATGTCAGTGACTGAGGTCTGCCCTCTCGCTGTTCCAGGGGTTGGTTGGTATGTTAAAGTGTATGTCAATGGCTGAGGTCTGCCCTCCCGCTGTTCCAGGGGTTGGTTGGTATGTTAAAGTGTATGTCAGTGGCTGAGGTTTGCCCTCGCGCTGTTCCAGCGGTTGGTTGGTTGGTATGTTAAAGTGTATGTCAGTGGCTGAGGTTTGCCCTCCCGCTGTTCCAGGGGTTGGTTGGTTGGAATGTTAAAGTGTATGTCAGTGGCTGAGGTCCGCCCTCCCGCTGTCCCAGGGGTTGGTCGGTATGTTAAAGTGTATGTCAGTGGCTGAGGTCCGCCCTCCCGCTGTCCCAGGGGTTGGTTGGTATGTTAAAGTGTATGTCAGTGACTGAGGTCTGCCCTCCCGCTGTTCCAGGGGTTGGTTGGTATGTTAAAGTGTATGTCAGTGGCTGAGGTCCGCCCTCCCGCTGTTCCAGGGGTTGGTTGGTATGTTAAAGTGTATGTCAGTGGCTGAGGTCCGCCCTCCCGCTGTTCCAGGGGTTGGTTGGTTGATATGTTAAAGTGTATGCCAGTGGCTGAGGTCTGCCCTCCCGCTCTTCCAGGGGTTGGTTGGTATGTTAAAGTGTATGTCAGTGGCTGAGGTTTGTCCTCCCGCTGTTCCAGGGGTTGATTGGTATGTTAAAGTGTATGTCAGTGACTGAGGTCTGCCCTCCCGCTGTTCCAGGGGTTGGTTTGTATGTTAAAGTGTATGTCAGTGGCTGAGGTCCGCCCTCCCGCTGTTCCAGGGGTTGGTTGGTATGTTAAAGTGTATGTCAGTGGCTGAGGTCTGCCCTCTCGCTGTTCCAGGTTTTGGTTGGTATGTTAAAGTGTATGTCAGTGGCTGAGGTCCGCCCTCCCGCTGTTCCAGGGGTTGGTTGGTTGGTATGTTAAAGTGTATGTCAGTGGCTGAGGTCCGCCCTCCCGCTGTTCCAGCGGTTGGTTGGTTGGTATGTTAAAGTGTATGTCAGTGACTGAGGTCTGCCCTCCCGCTGTTCCAGGGGTCGGGTGGTTGGTATGTTAAAGTGTATGTCAGTGGCTGAGCTCTGCCCTCCCGCTGTTCCAGGGGTTGGTTGGTATGTTAAAGTGTATGTCAATGGCTGAGGTCTGCCCTCCCGCTGTTCCAGGGGTTGGTTGGTATGTTAAAGTGTATGTCAGTGACTGAGGTCCGCCCTCCCGCTGTTCCAGGGGTTGGTTGGTTGGTATGTTAAAGTGTATGTCAGTGACTGAGGTCTGCCCTCCCGCTGTTCCAGGGGTTGGTTGGTTGGTATGTTAAAGTGTATGTCAGTGGCCGAGGTCCGCCCTCCCGCTGTTCCAAGGGTTTGTTGGTATGTTAAAGTGTATGTCAGTGGCTGAGGTCCGCCCTCCCGCTGTTCCAGGGGTTGGTTGGTCTGTTAAAGTGTATGTCAGTGGCTGAGGTCTGCCCTCCCGCTGTTCCAAGGGTTGGTTGGTTGATATGTTAAAGTGTATGTCAGTCACTGAGGTCTGCCCTCCCGCTGTTCCAGGGGTTGGTTGGTATGTTAAAGTGTCTGTCAGTGGCTGAGGTTTGCCCTCCCGCTATTCCAGGGGTTGGTTGGTTGGTATGTTAAAGTGTATGTCAGTGGCTGAGCTCTGCCCTCCCGCTGTTCCAGGGGTTGGTTGGTATGTTAAAGTGTATGTCAGTGACTGAGGTCCGCCCTCCCGCTGTTCCAGGGGTTGGTTGGTTGGTATGTTAAAGTGTATGTCAGTGACTGAGGTCTGCCCTCCCGCTGTTCCAGGGGTTGGTTGGTTGGTATGTTAAAGTGTATGTCAGTGGCTGAGGTCCGCCCTCCCGCTCTTCCAAGGGTTTGTTGGTATGTTAAAGTGTATGTCGGTGGCTGAGGTCCGCCCTCCCGCTGTTCCAGGGGTTGGTTGGTATGTTAAAGTGTATGTCAGTGGCTGAGGTCTGCCCTCCCGCTGTTCCAGGGGTTGGTTGGTTGATATGTTAAAGTGTATGTCAGTCACTGAGGTCTGCCCTCCCGCTGTTCCAGGGGTTGGTTGGTATGTTAAAGTGTATGTCAGTGGCTGAGGTCCGCCCTCCCGCTGTTCCAGGGGTTGGTTGGTATGTTAAAGTGTATGTCAGTGGCTGAGGTCCGCCCTCCCGCTGTTCCAGGGGTTGGTTGGTATGTTAAAGTGTATGTCAGTGGCTGAGGTCCGCCCTCCCGCTGTTCCAGGGGTTGGTTGGTATGTTAAAGTGTATGTCAGTGACTGAGGCCTGCCCTCCCGCTGTTCCAGGGGTTGGTTGGTATGTTAAAGAGTATGTCAGTGGCTGAGGTCTGCCCTTCCGCTGCTCCAGGGGTTGGTTGGTTGGTATGTTAAAGTGTATGTCAGTGACTGAGGTCTGCCCTCCCGCTGTTCCAGGGGTTGGTTGGTATGTTAAAGTGTATGTCAGTGGCTGAGGTCTGCCCTGCCGCTGTTCCATGGGTTGGTTGGTTTGTTAAAGTGTATGTCAGTGGCTGAGGTCTGCCCTCCCGCTGTTCCAAGGGTTGGTTGGTTGGTATGTTAAAGTGTATGTCAGTGACTGAGGTCTGCCCTCCCGCTGTTCCAGGGGTTGGTTGGTTGGTATCTTAAAGTGTATGTCAGTGACTGAGGTCTGCCCTCCCGCTGTTCCAGGGGTTGGTTGGTTGATATGTTAAAGTGTATGTCAGTGACTGAGGTCTGCCCTCCCGCTGTTCCAGGGGTTGGTTGGTTGGTATGTTAAAGTGTATGTCAGTGGCTGATGTCTGCCCTCCCGCTGTTCCAGGGGTTGGTTGGTATGTTAAAGTGTATGTCAGTGGCTATGGTCTGCCCTCACGCTGTTCCAGGGGTTGGTTGGTTGATATGTTAAAGTGTATGTCAGTGGCTGAGGTCCGCCCTCCCGCTGTTCCAGGGGTTGGTTGGTATGTTAAAGTGTATGTCAGTGGCTGAGGTCCGCCCTCCCGCTGTTCCAGGGGTTGGTTGGTATGTTAAAGTGTATGTCAGTGGCTGAGGTCCGCCCTCCCGCTGTTCCAGGGGTTTGTTTGTATGTTAAAGTGTATGTCTGTGACTGAGGTCCGCCCTCCCGCTGTTCCAGGGGTTGGTTGGTTGGTATGTTAAAGTGTATGTCAGTGGCTGAGGTCTGCCCTCCCGCTGTTCCAGGGGTTGGTTGGTATGTTAAAGTGTCTGTCAGTGGCTGAGGTCTGCCCTCCCGCTGTTCCAGGGGTTGGTTGGTATGTTAAAGTGTATGTCAGTGGCTGAGGTCTGCCCTCCCGCTGTTCCAGGGGTTGGTTGGTATGTTAAAGTGTCTGTCAGTGGCTGAGGTCTGCCCTCCCGCTGTTCCAGGGGTTGGTTGGTATGTTAAAGTGTATGTCAGTGGCTGAGGTCTGCCCTCCCGCTGTTCCAGGGGTTGGTTGGTATGTTAAAGTGTCTGTCAGTGGCTGAGGTCTGCCCTCCCGCTGTTCCAGGGGTTGGTTGGTTGGTATGTTAAAGTGTATGTCAGTGACTGAGGTCTGCCCTCCCGCTGTTCCAGGGGTTGGTTGGTATGTTATAGTGTATGTCAGTGGCTGAGGTCCGCCCTCCCGCTGTTCCAGGGGTTGGTTGGTATGTTAAAGTGTCTGTCAGTGGCTGAGGTCTGCCCTCCCGCTGTTCCAGGGGTTGGTTGGTTGGTATGTTAAAGTGTCTGTCAGTGGCTGAGGTCTGCCCTCCCGCTGTTCCAGGGGTTGGTTGGTTGGTATGTTAAAGTGTCTGCCAGTGGCTGAGGTCTGCCCTTCCGCTGTTCCAGGGGTTTGTTGGTATGTTAAAGTGTATGTCAGTGGCTGAGGTCTGCCCTCCCGCTGTTCCAGGGGTTGGTTGGTTGGTACGTTAAAGTGTATGTCAGTGGCTGAGGTCCGCCCTCCCGCTGTTCCAGGGGTTGGTTGGTTGGTATGTTAAAGTGTATGTCAGTGGCTGAGGTCCGCCCTCCCGCTGTTCCAGGGGTTTGCCCGCTGTACACGTCACGTTGGCGTCCAGCTTGCCGACCGGCGCGGGTCTCGGCAGTTCGGCCGCCTTCGCCACGTGTCTGTCGGCCAGCCTACTGCAGCACGCCGGGCGGATCGCCACACCCGTCTCAAAGGGCGACGGCCACGTGGCCGAGTGGAACAGCGCCGACCTTGACCTTATCAACACATGGGCATTCCAGGCAGAGAAGATCATACACGGAAATCCCTCCGGGATCGACAACTCCGTCAGCACGTATGGTACGCACGCTCCTAGGAGCAAGGTCATCGAAGGTCATTTAATGGAGGCGAAATGTAAGAGACACGTGAGCTGAAGCTCCTGTATCCGTCACACACCCCACGCTCCTGTATCCGTCACACACCCCACGCTCCTGTATCCGTCACACACCCCACGCTCCTGTATCCGTCACACACCCCACGCTCCTGTATCCGTCACACGCCCCACGCTCCTGTATCCGCGACACACCCCACGCTCCTGTATCCGTCACACACCCCACGCTCCTGTATCCGCGACACACCCCACGCTCCTGTATCCGTCACACACCCCACGCTCCTGTATCCATCACACACCCCTGTATCCGTCACACACCCCACGCTCCTGTATCCGTCACACACCCCACGCTCCTGTATCCGCCACACACCCCACGCTCCTGTATCCGTCACACACCCCACGCTCATGTATCCGTCACACACCCCACGCTCCTGTATCCGTCACACACCCCACGCTCCTGTATCCGTCACACACCCCACGCTCCTGTATCCGCCACACACCCCACGCTCCTGTATCCGTCACACACCCCACGCTCCTGTATCCGCGACACACCCCACGCTCCTGTATCCGTCACACACCCCACGCTCATGTATCCGTCACACACCCCACGCTCCTGTATCCGTCACACACCCCACGCTCCTGTATCCGTCACACACCCCACGCTCCTGTATCCGTCACACACCCCACGCTCCTGTATCCGTCACACACCCCACGCTCCTGTATCCGTCACACACCCCACGCTCCTGTATCCGTCACACACCCCGCGCTCCTGTATCCGTCACACACCCCACGCTCCTGTATCCGTCACACCCGCCACGCTCCTGTATCCGTCACACACCCCTGTATCCGTCACACACCCCACGCTCCTGTATCCGTCACACACCCCTGTATCCGTCACACGCCCCACGCTCCTGTATCCGTCACACCCCCCACGCTCCTGTATCCGTCACACCCACCACGCTCCTGTATCCGCCACACACCCCACGCTCCTGTATCCGTCACACACCCCACGCTCCTGTATCCGTCACACACCCCACGCTCCTGTATCCGTCACACACCCCACGCTCCTGTATCCATCACACACACCTGTATCCGTCACACACCCCACGCTCCTGTATCCGTCACACACCCCACGCTCCTGTATCCGTCACACACCCCACGCTCCTGTATCCGTCACACACCCCACGCTCGTGTATCCGTCACACACCCCACGCTCCTGTATCCGCCGCACACCCCTGTATCCGTCACACACCCCACGCTCCTGTATCCGTCACACACCCCTGTATCCGTCACACACCCCACGCTCGTGTATCCGTCACGCACCCCACGCTCCTGTATCCGTCACACACCCCACGCTCGTGTATCCGTCACACACCCCTGTATCCGTCACACACCCCACGCTCCTGTATCCGTCACACACCCCACGCTCCTGTATCCGTCACACACCCCACGCTCCTGTATCCGTCACACACCCCGCGCTCCTGTATCCGTCACACACCCCACGCTCCTGTATCCGTCACACACCCCTGTATCCGTCACACACCCCACGCCCCTGTATCCGTCACACACCCTTGTATCCGTCACACGCCCCACGCTCCTGTATCCGTCACACACCCCACGCTCCTGTATCCGTCACACACCCCACGCTCCTGTATCCGCCACACACCCCACGCTCCTGTATCCGCCACACACCCCACGCTCCTGTATCCGTCACACACCCTACGCTCCTGTATCCGTCACACACCCCACGCTCCTGTATCCATCACACACACCTGTATCCGTCACACACCCCACGCTCCTGTATCCGTCACACACCCCACGCTCCTGTATCCGTCACACACCCCACGCTCCTGTATCCGTCACACACCCCACGCTCCTGTATCCGTCACACCCGCCACGCTCCTGTATCCGTCACACACCCCTGTATCCGTCACACACCCCACGCTCCTGTATCCGTCACACGCCCCACGCTCCTGTATCCGTCACACCCCCCACGCTTCTGTATCCGTCACACCCGCCACGCTCCTGTATCCGCTACACACCCCACGCTCCTGTATCCGTCACACACCCCACGCTCCTGTATCCGTCACACACCCCACGCTCCTGTATCCGTCACACACCCCACGCTCCTGTATCCGTCACACACCCCACGCTCCTGTATCCGTCACACACCCCACGCTCCTGTATCCGTCACACACCCCACGCTCCTGTATCCGTCACACACCCGACGCTCCTGTATCCGTCACACACCCCACTCTCCTGTATCCGCCACACACCCCACGCTCCTGTATCCGTCACACCCCCCACGCTCCTGTATCCGTCACACACCCCACTCTCCTGTATCCGCCACATCCCACGCTCCTGTATCCGTCACACCCCCCACGCTCTTGTATCCGCCACACACCCCACGCTCCTGTATCCGTCACACACCCCACGCTCCTGTATCCGTCACACAACCCACGCTCCTGTATCCGTCACACACCCCACGCTCCTGTATCCATCACACCCCCCACGCTCCTGTATCCGTCACACACCCCTGTATCCGTTACACACCCCACGCTCCTGTATCCGCCACACCCCCCAGGCTCCTGTATCCGTCACACACCCCACGCTCCTGTATCCGTCACACACCCCTGTATCCGTCACACACCTCACGCTCCTGTATCCGTCACACAACCCACGCTCCTGTATCCGTCACACACCCCTGTATCCGTCACACACCCCACGCTCGTGTATCCGTCACACACCCCACGCTCCTGTATCCGTCACACACCCCACGCTCCTGTATCCGTCACACACCTCACGCTCCTGTATCCGTCACACACCCCTGTATCCGTCACACACCCCACGCTCCTGTATCCGTCACACCCCCCACGCTCGTGTATCCGTCACACACCCCACGCTCCTGTATCCGTCACACACCCCACGCTTCTGTATCCGTCACACCCCCCAACCTCGTGTATCCGTCACACCCCACGCTCGTGCATCCGTCACACACCCCACGCTCCTGTATCCGTCACACACCCCACGCTCCTGTATCCGTCACACCCCCCACGCTCCTGTATCCGTCACACACCCCACGCTCCTGTATCCGTCACACACCCCACGCTCCTGTATCCGTCACACACCCCACGCTCCTGTATCCGTCACACACCCCACGCTCCTGTATCCGTCACACACCCCACACTCCTGTATCCGTCACACACCCCACGCTCGTGTATCCGTCACACACCCCACGCTCCTGTATCCGTCACACACCCCACGCTCCTGTATCCGTCACACACCCCACGCTCCTGTATCCGCCACACACCCCACGCTCCTGTATCCGTCACACACCCCACGCTCGTGTATCCGTCACACACCCCTGTATCCGTCACACACCCCACGCTCCTGTATCCGTCACACCCCCCACGCTCGTGTATCCGTCACACACCCCACGCTCCTGTATCCGTCACACCCCCCACGCTCCTGTATCCGTCACACACCCCACGCTCCTGTATCCGTCACACACCCCACGCTCCTGTATCCGTCACACACCCCACGCTCCTGTATCCGCCACACACCCCACGCTCCTGTATCCGTCACACCCCCCACGCTCCTGTATCCGTCACACACCCCACGCTCCTGTATCCGTCACACACCCCACGCTCCTGTATCCGTCACACACCCCACGCTCCTGTATCCGCCACACACCCTACGCTCCTGTATCCGTCACACACCCCACGCTCCTGTATCCGCCACACACCCCACGCTCCTGTATCCGTCACACACCCCACGCTCCTGTATCCGTCACACACCCCACGCTCCTGTATCCCTCACACACCCCACGCTCCTGTATCCGTCACACACCCCACACTCCTGTATCCGTCACACACCCCACGCTCCTGTATCCGTCACACCCCCCACGCTCCTGTATCCGCCACACACCCCACGCTCCTGTATCCGCCACACACCCCACGCTCCTGTATCCGCCACACACCCCACGCTCCTGTATCCGTCACACACCCCACGCTCCTGTATCCGTCACACCCCCCACGCTCCTGTATCCGTCACACCCCCCACGCTCCTGTATCCGTCACACACCCCACTCTCCTGTATCCGTCACACACCCCACGCTCCTGTATCCGTCATACACCCCACGCTCCTGTATCCGTCACACACCCCACGCTCCTGTATCCGTCACACACCCCACTCTCCTGTATCCGTCACACCCCCCACGCTCCTGTATCCGTCACACACCCCACGCTCCTGTATCCGTCACACACCCCACTCTCCTGTATCCGTCACCCCCCCCACGCTCATAGTGTTACGCTTACTGCACGATGTCCCTTTTAAGCAGAGACTTATACGGCCCAGTTCCACATGGGCTATCGCAGGAACTTGTTTATATCTGGTCATATGTTGAGGTCATGTTACGTTTGGAGGGTGCCTATATTGTTTTAACCTTTCCTTTCAGGTGGTGCTCTAATATTTCAAGGAGGAAAGCTGACGCCAATTAAAAAGTGAGTACATAGTGTCAGATTTAAATGGATGCAGTCGTTTTCAAGTAAGTCGCCAGGACAATTAGCAGTTGCTGGGCCGTTCAGTAACACTATATATAATATGTACACACTTGCCGTCTCTCTCCTCCCAGAATGCCGCGGTTGCGGGTCCTACTGCTTAACACGAGGGTTGCCCGGAGCACAAAGGTCATGGTGGCCGGCGTCAAGGTCAAGCTGGAGAAGGTCTGTGGGTGACGAGGAATACTAACAGAAGTATGCGACAGTGATTACTGGGTTAATGTAGGCCGTCTGGAATGATCTCGTTACAACAGGTCCTTGGCTATGACCCGCTCTGTACGGTCTGGCCGCCCTGGTCGCCCTGGGTTAAATGTAGACTTATTTAATACAACCAATGAACGTATTCTCAAGTACACGGAATGTGTTTAAGCTCTAACTGTCGTTAAGCCTTGAGCCTAAAGACTAATGCATATCGTTACAGTATCCGGCGATAATCAGGCCAGTCCTGGAGTCCATTGAAGCCATCACCGCGCAGTGTGAGCAAGTCTATCAACAGATGTGTGACGAGGGTGTCACCGAGGAGCACTATGACGTGTTGGGTGTAAGTAGTCCAGGTCTATCAACAGATGTGTGACGAGGGTGTCACTGAGGAGCACTATGACGTGTTGGGTGTAAGTAGTCCAGGTCTATCAACAGATGTGTGACGAGGGTGTCACTGAGGAGCACTATGACGTGCTAGGTGTAAGTAGTCCAGGTCTATCAACAGATGTGTGACGAGGGTGTCACTGAGGAGCACTATGACGTGTTGGGTGTAAGTAGTCCAGGTCTATCAACAGATGTGTGACGAGGGTGTCACTGAGGAGCCCTATGACGTGTTGGGTGTAAGTAGTCCAGGTCTATCAACAGATGTGTGACGAGGGTGTCACTGAGGAGCACTATGACGTGTTGGGTGTAAGTAGTCCAGGTCTATCAACAGATGTGTGACGAGGGTGTCACTGAGGAGCACTATGACGTGTTGGGTGTAAGTAGTCCAGGTCTATCAACAGATGTGTGACGAGGGTGTCACTGAGGAGCACTATGACGTGTTGGGTGTAAGTAGTCCAGGTCTATCAACAGATGTGTGACGAGGGTGTCACCGAGGAGCACTATGACGTGTTGGGTGTAAGTAGTCCAGGTCTATCAACAGATGTGTGACGAGGGTGTCACTGAGGAGCACTATGACGTGTTGGGTGTAAGTAGTCCAGGTCTATCAACAGATGTGTGACGAGGGTGTCACTGAGGAGCACTATGACGTGTTGGGTGTAAGTAGTCCAGGTCTATCAACAGATGTGTGACGAGGGTGTCACTGAGGAGCACTATGACGTGTTAGGTGTAAGTAGTCCAGGTCTATGAACAGATGTGTGACGAGGGTGTCACTGAGGAGCACTATGACGTGTTGGGTGCAAGTAGTCCAGGTCTATGAACAGATGTGTGACGAGGGTGTCACTGAGGAGCACTATGACGTGTTGGGTGTAAGTAGTCCAGGTCTATCAACAGATGTGTGACGAGGGTGTCACTGAGGAGCACTATGACGTGTTAGGTGTAAGTAGTCCAGGTCTATGAACAGATGTGTGACGAGGGTGTCACTGAGGAGCACTATGACGTGTTGGGTGTAAGTAGTCCAGGTCTATCAACAGATGTGTGACGAGGGTGTCACTGAGGAGCACTATGACGTGTTGGGTGTAAGTAGTCCAGGTCTATGAACAGATGTGTGACGAGGGTGTCACTGAGGAGCACTATGACGTGTTGGGTGTAAGTAGTCCAGGTCTATCAACAGATGTGTGACGAGGGTGTCACTGAGGAGCACTATGACGTGTTGGGTGTAAGTAGTCCAGGTCTATCAACAGATGTGTGACGAGGGTGTCACTGAGGAGCACTATGACGTGTTAGGTGTAAGTAGTCCAGGTCTATGAACAGATGTGTGACGAGGGTGTCACTGAGGAGCACTATGACGTGTTAGGTGTAAGTAGTCCAGGTCTATGAACAGATGTGTGACGAGGGTGTCACTGAGGAGCACTATGACGTGTTGGGTGTAAGTAGTCCAGGTCTATGAACAGATGTGTGACGAGGGTGTCACTGAGGAGCACTATGACGTGTTAGGTGTAAGTAGTCCAGGTCTATGAACAGATGTGTGACGAGGGTGTCACTGAGGAGCACTATGACGTGTTAGGTGTAAGTAGTCCAGGTCTATGAACAGATGTGTGACGAGGGTGTCACTGAGGAGCACTATGACTTGTTGGGTGTAAGTAGTCCAGGTCTATCAACAGATGTGTGACGAGGGTGTCACTGAGGAGCACTATGACGTGTTGGGTGTAAGTAGTCCAGGTCTATCAACAGATGTGTGACGAGGGTGTCACTGAGGAGCACTATGACTTGTTGGATGTAAGTAGTCCAGGTCTATCAACAGATGTGTGACGAGGGTGTCACTGAGGAGCACTATGACTTGTTGGATGTAAGTAGTCCAGGTCTATCAACAGATGTGTGACGAGGGTGTCACTGTGGAGCACTATGACTTGTTGGGTGTAAGTAGTCCAGGTCTATCAACAGATGTGTGACGAGGGTGTCACTGAGGAGCACTATGACGTGTTAGGTGTAAGTAGTCCAGGTCTATGAACAGATGTGTGACGAGGGTGTCACTGAGGAGCACTATGACGTGTTAGGTGTAAGTAGTCCAGGTCTATCAACAGATGTGTGACGAGGGTGTCACTGAGGAGCACTATGACGTGTTGGGTGTAAGTAGTCCAGGTCTATGAACAGATGTGTGACGAGGGTGTCACTGAGGAGCACTATGACTTGTTGGATGTAAGTAGTCCAGGTCTATCAACAGATGTGTGACGAGGGTGTCACTGAGGAGCACTATGACTTGTTGGATGTAAGTAGTCCAGGTCTATCAACAGATGTGTGACGAGGGTGTCACTGTGGAGCACTATGACTTGTTGGGTGTAAGTAGTCCAGGTCTATCAACAGATGTGTGACGAGGGTGTCACTGAGGAGCACTATGACGTGTTAGGTGTAAGTAGTCCAGGTCTATGAACAGATGTGTGACGAGGGTGTCACTGAGGAGCACTATGACGTGTTGGGTGTAAGTAGTCCAGGTCTATCAACAGATGTGTGACGAGGGTGTCACTGAGGAGCACTATGACGTGTTAGGTGTAAGTAGTCCAGGTCTATCAACAGATGTGTGACGAGGGTGTCACTGAGGAGCACTATGACGTGTTGGGTGTAAGTAGTCCAGGTCTATCAACAGATGTGTGACGAGGGTGTCACTGAGGAGCACTATGACTTGTTGGATGTAAGTAGTCCAGGTCTATCAACAGATGTGTGACGAGGGTGTCACTGAGGAGCACTATGACGTGTTGGGTGTAAGTAGTCCAGGTCTATCAACAGATGTGTGACGAGGGTGTCACTGAGGAGCACTATGACGTGTTAGGTGTAAGTAGTCCAGGTCTATGAACAGATGTGTGACGAGGGTGTCACTGAGGAGCACTATGACGTGTTGGGTGTAAGTAGTCCAGGTCTATCAACAGATGTGTGACGAGGGTGTCACTGAGGAGCACTATGACTTGTTGGGTGTAAGTAGTCCAGGTCTATCAACAGATGTGTGACGAGGGTGTCACTGAGGAGCACTATGACGTGTTAGGTGTAAGTAGTCCAGGTCTATGAACAGATGTGTGACGAGGGTGTCACTGAGGAGCACTATGACGTGTTAGGTGTAAGTAGTCCAGGTCTATCAACAGATATGTGACGAGGGTGTCACTGAGGAGCACTATGACGTGTTGGGTGTAAGTAGTCCAGGTCTATCAACAGATGTGTGACGAGGGTGTCACTGAGGAGCACTATGACGTGTTAGGTGTAAGTAGTCCAGGTCTATGAACAGATGTGTGACGAGGGTGTCACTGAGGAGCACTATGACGTGTTGGGTGTAAGTAGTCCAGGTCTATCAACAGATGCGTGAGCACTATGACGTGTTGAATGTAAGTAGTCCAGGTCTATGAACAGATGTGTGACGAGGGTGTCACTGAGGAGCACTATGACGTGTTAGGTGTAAGTAGTCCAGGTCTATGAACAGATGTGTGACGAGGGTGTCACTGAGGAGCACTATGACGTGTTGGGTGTAAGTAGTCCAGGTCTATGAACAGATGTGTGAGCACTATGACGTGTTGGGTGTAAGTAGTCCAGGTCTATCAACAGATGTGTGACGAGGGTGTCACTGAGGAGCACTATGACGTGTTAGGTGTAAGTAGTCCAGGTCTATCAACAGATATGTGACGAGGGTGTCACTGAGGAGCACTATGACGTGTTGGGTGTAAGTAGTCCAGGTCTATGAACAGATGTGTGAGCACTATGACGTGTTGGGTGTAAGTAGTCCAGGTCTATGAACAGATGTGTGACGAGGGTGTCACTGAGGAGCACTATGACGTGTTAGGTGTAAGTAGTCCAGGTCTATGAACAGATGTGTGACGAGGGTGTCACTGAGGAGCACTATGACGTGTTGGGTGTAAGTAGTCCAGGTCTATGAACAGATGTGTGAGCACTATGACGTGTTGGGTGTAAGTAGTCCAGGTCTATGAACAGATATGTGACGAGGGTGTCACTGAGGAGCGTTATGACGTGTTAGGTGTAAGTAGTCCAGGTCTATGAACAGATGTGTGACGAGGGTGTCACTGAGGAGCACTTTGACGTGCTAGGTGTAAGTAGTCCAGGTCTATCAACAGATGTGTGACGAGGGTGTCACTGAGGAGCACTATGACGTGCTAGGTGTAAGTAGTCCAGGTCTATGAACAGATGTGTGACGAGGGTGTCACTGAGGAGCACTATGACGTGTTAGGTGTAAGTAGTCCAGGTCTATGAACAGATGTGTGACGAGGGTGTCACTGAGGAGCACTATGACGTGTTGGGTGTAAGTAGTCCAGGTCTATGAACAGATGTGTGAGCACTATGACGTGTTGGGTGTAAGTAGTCCAGGTCTATCAACAGATGTGTGACGAGGGTGTCACTGAGGAGCACTATGACGTGTTGGGTGTAAGTAGTCCAGGTCTATCAACAGATGTGTGACGAGGGTGTCACTGAGGAGCACTATGACGTGTTAGGTGTAAGTAGTCCAGGTCTATGAACAGATGTGTGACGAGGGTGTCACTGAGGAGCACTATGACGTGTTGGGTGTAAGTATTCCAGGTCTATCAACAGATGTGTGAGCACTATGACGTGTTAGGTGTAAGTAGTCCAGGTCTATCAACAGATGTGTGACGAGGGTGTCACTGAGGAGCACTATGACGTGTTGGGTGTAAGTAGTCCAGGTCTATCAACAGATGTGTGACGAGGGTGTCACTGAGGAGCACTATGACGTGTTAGGTGTAAGTAGTCCAGGTCTATGAACAGATGTGTGACGAGGGTGTCACTGAGGAGCACTATGACGTGTTGGGTGTAAGTAGTCCAGGTCTATGAACAGATGTGTGAGCACTATGACGTGCTAGGTGTAAGTAGTCCAGGTCTATCAACAGATGTGTGACGAGGGTGTCACCGAGGAGCACTATGACGTGTTGGGTGTAAGTAGTCCAGGTCTATCAACATATGTGTGACGAGGGTGTCACTGAGGAGCACTATGACGTGTTAGGCGTAAGTAGTCCAGGTCTATGAACAGATGTGTGACGAGGGTGTCACTGAGGAGCACTATGACGTGTTAGGTGTAAGTAGTCCAGGTGTATGAACAGATGTGTGACGAGGGTGTCACTGAGGAGCACTATGACGTGTTGGGTGTAAGTAGTCCAGGTCTATGAACAGATGTGTGAGCACTATGACGTGGTAGGTGTAAGTAGTCCAGGTCTATCAACAGATGTGTGACGAGGGTGTCACTGAGGAGCACTATGACGTGCTAGGTGTAAGTAGTCCAGGTCTATCAACAGATATGTGACGAGGGTGTCACTGAGGAGCACTATGACGTGCTAGGTGTAAGTAGTCCAGGTCTATGAACAGATGTGTGACGAGGGTGTCACTGAGGAGCACTATGACGTGTTGGGTGTAAGTAGTCCAGGTCTATCAACAGATGTGTGACGAGGGTGTCACTGAGGAGCACTATGACGTGTTAGGTGTAAGTAGTCCAGGTCTATGAACAGATGTGTGACGAGGGTGTCACTGAGGAGCACTATGACGTGTTGGGTGTAAGTAGTCCAGGTCTATCAACAGATGTGTGACGAGGGTGTCACTGAGGAGCACTATGACGTGTTAGGTGTAAGTAGTCCAGGTCTATGAACAGATGTGTGACGAGGGTGTCACTGAGGAGCACTATGACGTGCTAGGTGTAAGTAGTCCAGGTCTATGAACAGATGTGTGACGAGGGTGTCACTGAGGAGCACTATGACGTGTTGGGTGTAAGTAGTCCAGGTCTATCAACAGATGTGTGACGAGGGTGTCACTGAGGAGCACTATGACGTGTTAGGTGTAAGTAGTCCAGGTCTATGAACAGATGTGTGACGAGGGTGTCACTGAGGAGCACTATGACGTGTTAGGTGTAAGTAGTCCAGGTCTATCAACAGATGTGTGACGAGGGTGTCACTGAGGAGCACTATGACGTGTTGGGTGTAAGTAGTCCAGGTCTATCAACAGATGTGTGACGAGGGTGTCACTGAGGAGCACTATGACGTGTTGGGTGTAGGTAGTCCAGGGGTATGAACAGATGTGTGACGAGGGTGTCACTGAGGAGCACTATGACGTGCTAGGTGTAAGTAGTCCAGGTCTATGAACAGATGTGTGACGAGGGTGTCACTGAGGAGCACTATGACGTGTTGGGTGTAAGTAGTCCAGGTCTATGAACAGATGTGTGCGAGGGTGTCACTGAGGAGCACTATGACGTGTTGGGTGTAAGTAGTCCAGGTCTATGAACAGATGTGTGACGAGGGTGTCACTGAGGAGCACTATGACGTGTTGGGTGTAAGTAGTCCAGGTCTATGAACAGATGTGTGACGAGGGTGTCACTGAGGAGCACTATGACTTGTTGGGTGTAAGTAGTCCAGGTCTATGAACAGATGTGTGACGAGGGTGTCACTGAGGAGCACTATGACGTGCTAGGTGTAAGTAGTCCAGGTCTATGAACAGATGTGTGACGAGGGTGTCACTGAGGAGCACTATGACGTGTTAGGTGTAAGTAGTCCAGGTCTATCAACAGATGTGTGACGAGGGTGTCACTGAGGAGCACTATGACGTGTTGGGTGTATGTAGTCCAGGTCTATCAACAGATGTCCCCACCCCATGCTGTCAGTGTCCCCACCCCATGCTGTCAGTGTCCCCACCCCATGCTGTCAGTGTCCCCACCCCATGCTGTTAGTGTTCCCACCCCATGCTGTTAGTGTTCCCACCCCATGCTGTCAGTGTCCCCACCCCATGCTGTTAGTGTCCCCACCCCATGCTGTTAGTGTCCCCACCCCATGCTGTTAGTGTCCCACCCCATGCTGTTACTGTCCCCACCCTATGCTGTTAGTTTCCCCACCCCATGCTGTCAGTGTCCCCCCCCATGCTGTCAGTGTCCCCACCCCATGCTGTCAGTGTCCCCACCCCATGCTGTTAGTGTTCCCACCCCATGCTGTCAGTGTCCCCACCCCATGCTGTCAGTGTCCCCACCCCATGCTGTTAGTGTTCCCACCCCATGCTGTCAGTGTCCCCACCCCATGCTGTCAGTATCCCCACCCCATGCTGTTAGTGTCCCCACCCCATGCTGTCAGTGTCCCCACCCCATGCTGTCAGTGTCCCCCCCCCATGCTGTTAGTGTCCCCACCCCATGCTGTCAGTGTCCCCACCCCATGCTGTCAGTGTCCCCACCCCATGCTGTTAGTGTCCCCACCCCATGCTGTCAGTGTCCCCACCCCATGCTGTCAGTGTCCCCACCCCATGCTGTCAGTGTCCCCCCCCATGCTGTCAGTGTCCCCACCCCATGCTGTTAGTGCCCCCCCCCCATGCTGTCAGTGTCCCCACCCCATGCTGTTAGTGTCCCCACCCCATGCTGTCAGTGTCCCCACCCCATGCTGTCAGTGTCCCCACCCCATGCTGTCAGTGTCCCCACCCCATGCTGTTAGTGTTCCCACCCCATGCTGTTAGTGTCCCCACCCCATGCTGTTAGTGTTCCCACCCCATGCTGTTAGTGTCCCCACCCCATGCTGTCAGTGTCCCCACCCCATGCTGTCAGTGTCCCCACCCCATGCTGTTCGCACGTCGTTGCCCCCGCTCTGTGAGTGTCGTGTGATTGTTGTCTTTCAGAGTCTCGTGGAGATGAACCAGCACCACCTGGCGGTGTTGGGGGTCAGTCACCCGGCACTCGAGGCGGCGTGTAGAGCTAGCGCCACCCAGGGGCTGCCGGCCAAACTAACGGGGGCCGGAGGGGGCGGCTGTGCCTTCGCCCTGATCCCACCAGGTAGGTACTGAGGGGAGGGGGAGGGGGAGGGGGAGGGGGCGGCTGTGCCTTCGCCCTGATCCCACCAGGTAGGTACATAGGGGAGGGGGAGGGGGAGGGGGAGGGGGCGGCTGTGCCTTCGCCCTGATCCCACCAGGTAGGTACTGAGGGGAGGGAGAGGTGGAGGGGGAGGGGGCGGCTGTGCCTTCGCCCTGATCCCACCAGGTAGGTACATAGGGGAGGGGGAGGGGGAGGGGGAGGGGGCGGCTGTGCCTTCGCCCTGATCCCACCAGGTAGGTACATAGGGGAGGGGGAGGGGGAGGGGGCGGCTGTGCCTTCGCCCTGATCCCACCAGGTAGGTACTGAGGGGAGGGGGAGGGGGAGGGGGCGGCTGTGCCTTCGCCCTGATCCCACCAGGTAGGTACTGAGGGGAGGGGGAGGGGGAGGGTGAGGGGGCGGCTGTGCCTTCGCCCTGATCCCACCAGGTAGGTACTGAGGGGAGGGAGAGGTGGAGGGGGAGGGGGCGGCTGTGCCTTCGCCCTGATCCCACCAGGTAGGTACTGAGGGGAGGGGGAGGTGGAGGGGGAGGGGGCGGCTGTGCCTTCGCCCTGATCCCACCAGGTAGGTACTGAGGGGAGGGAGAGGTGGAGGGGGAGGGGGCGGCTGTGCCTTCGCCCTGATCCCACCAGGTAGGTACTGAGGGGAGGGGGAGGGGGAGGGGGAGGGGGCGGCTGTGCCTTCGCCCTGATCCCACCAGGTAGGTACATAGGGGAGGGGGAGGGGGCGGCTGTGCCTTCGCCCTGATCCCACCAGGTAGGTACTGAGGGGAGGGGGAGGGGGAGGGGCAGGGGGCGGCTGTGCCTTCGCCCTGATCCCACCAGGTAGGTACTGAGGGAAACGCAGTAGTCAGTATGGGGACCACGTGCTGTCTTTGTTTCAGAGGCCAGCGCAGTAGTAGTCAGTAAGGTGACCACGTGCTGTCTTTGTTTTAGAGGTCAACGCAGCAGTAGTCAGTAAGGTGACCACGTGCTGTCTTTGTTTCAGATGCCGCAGCAGACGTGGTGGCCGTGGTGTCGTCAGAGATGAAGCGGCTGCAGTTTGACTGCTCGGAGACGGTTGTCGGGGGATACGGCCTGCTGCTCCACACGAAGGTTGGGGGCGGCTTCACCCCTCCCGCCGAGCTGCTCACTTAGCAAGGGGAGGGGGGCCGGTCTGCTCGCCTAGCGAGGGGGCAGGGCTGCTCACCTAGCGAGGGGAATGGCCTGCTCACCTAGCGAGGGGGCAGGGCTGCTCACCTAGCGAGGGGGTCCGGCTGCTCACCTAGCGAGGGGGCAGGGCTGCTCACCTAGCGAGGGGGCAGGGCTGCTCACCTAGCGAGGGGGTCGGGTTGCTCACCTAGCGAGGGGCCAGGGCTGATCACCTAGCGAGGGGGCAGGGCTGCTCACCTAGCGAGGGGGTCGGGCTGCTAACCTAGCGAGGGGGCAGGGCTGCTCACCTAGCGCGGGGGCTGGGCTGCTCACCTAGCGAGGGGCCAGGGCTGCTCACCTAGCGAGGGGGCTGGGCTGCTCACCTAGCGAGGGGCCAGGGCTGCTCACCTGGCGAGGGGGTCGGGCTGCTCACCTAGCGCGGGGGCAGGGTTGCTCACCTAGCGAGGGGGCAGGGCTGCTCATCTAGCGAGGGGGCAGGGCTGCTCACCTAGCAAGGGGGCAGGGCTGCTCACCTAGCGAGGGGGCAGGGTTGCTCACCTAGCGAGGGGGCAGGGCTGCTCACCTAGCGAGGGGGCAGGGCTGCTCACCTAGCAAGGGGGCAGGGCTGCTCACCTAGCGAGGGGGCAGGGTTGCTCACCTAGCGAGGGGGCAGGGCTGCTCACCTAGCGAGGGGGCAGGGCTGCTCACCTAGCGAGGGGGCAGGGCTGCTCACCTAGCGCTGGGGCAGGGCTGCTCACCTAGCGCGGGGGCAGGGCTGCTCACCTAGCGAGGGAGCAGGGCTGCTCACCTAGCGAGGGGGCAGGGTTGCTCACCTAGCGAGGGGGCAGGGCTGCTCACCTAGCGAGGGGGCAGGGCTTCTCACCTAGCGAGGGGGCAGGGCTGCTCACCTAGCGCTGGGGCAGGGCTGCTCACCTAGCGCTGGGGCAGGGCTGCTCACCTAGCGCGGGGGCAGGGCTGCTCACCTAGCGAGGGAGCAGGGCTGCTCACCTAGCGAGGGGGGCTCGCTACTCACCTAGCGAGGGGCAGGCCTGCTCACCTAGCGAGGGGGGCTCGCTACTCACCTAGCGAGGGGCAGGGCTGCTCACCTAGCGAGGGGGCAGGGCTGCTCACCTAGCGAGGGGGCAGGGCTGCTCACCTAGCGAGGGGGCAGGGCTGCTCACCTAGCGAGGGGGCAGGGCTGCTCACCTAGCGAGGGGGCAGGGCTGCTCACCTAGCGAGGGGCAGGGCTGCTCACCTAGCGAGGGGGCAGGGCTGCTCACCTAGCGAGGGGCAGGGCTGCTCACGTAGCGAGGGGCAGGGCTGCTCACCTAGCGAGGGGGCTGGGCTGCTCACCTAGCGAGGGGCAGGGCTGCTCACCTAGCGAGGGGCAGGGCTGCTCATCTAGCGAGGGGGCAGGGCTGCTCACCTAGCGAGGGGGCAGGGCTGCTCACCTAGCGAGGGGCAGGGCTGCTCACCTAGCGAGGGGGCAGGGCTGCTCACCTAGCGAGGGTCAGGGCTGCTCACCTAGCGAGGGGGCAGGGCTGCTCACCTAGCGAGGGGCAGGGCTGCTCACCTAGCGAGGGGGCAGGGCTGCTCACCTAGCGAGGGGGCAGGGCTTCTCACCTAGCGAGGGGGCAGGGCTGCTCACCTAGCGAGGGGGCAGGGCTGCTCACCTAGCGAGGGGCAGGGCTGCTCACCTAGCGAGGGGGCAGGGCTGCTCACCTAGCGAGGGGGCAGGGCTGCTCACCTAGCGAGGGGGCAGGGCTGCTCACCTAGCGAGGGGGCAGGGCTGCTCACCTAGCGAGGGGCAGGGCTGCTCACCTAGCGAGGGGGCAGGGCTGCTCACCTAGCGAGGGGGCAGGGCTTCTCACCTAGCGAGGGGCAGGGCTGCTCACCTAGCGAGGGGGCAGGGCTGCTCACCTAGCGAGGGGGCAGGGCTTCTCACCTAGCGAGGGGGCAGGGCTGCTCACCTAGCGAGAAGGCAGGGCTGCTCACCTAGCGAGGGTCAGGGCTGCTCACCTAGCGAGGGTCAGGGCTGCTCACCTAGCGAGAAGGCAGGGCTGCTCACCTAGAGAGGGGGGCTCGCTACTCACATGTCTTTCAAAAGTCCACGGGTGTTCCTCACGTACAAGATGTGGAGTTGGTTACCGGCTACAAATGTTTGTATACTACGTTTAATGAATGAATTATTTATTTTCGAGACAGGAAATTTATATAAACACGGGATTCTCGAAGTTAGTTGAGAGTTAATCAGAACTTGTCGTAGGCACAGCGACTGCAGATTGAGAGTCAGTTACAAGGACTTAGACCGTGTGTGTGCGCACGAAGGATCACGAAGGATCACGAAGGATCACGAAGCCTCTCGGGTCAATGAGTGAGTTAGATGCACGCCGATCCCATGCGCCAGGGCGCGAACCCACAACCTGTTGGTCTGCAGCTCAGCCTGCTTAACAACGGACCTAGGGGGCCTCCCCCAATTAGTCTCTTGAGGATTTGTCACAAGTGTAATTGGATAATAAAAGGCAGTCCTCGTGGTAGTCACGCGACGATGTTGTTGCTACATGAAGAGTATCATTATATAGAGCTTCTATGACTTTATAAAAGTGAATCTGGGTGAATCAACCGGGGTGATTGTTATTTTCTCGTGCCTCTTGTTGAATATTATAGCGGACACAACCGTCTTGCAATAAATTGTATATGTAACTTTTTTATTCTTAGTTTAATAAACAATTTCAAAGTGCATCCAATTGAAATATCACAAGTGGGCAAAAGTCCTGACCAAACAGTCCTTGATCACTATCCTCGACTACCAAACAGTCCTTGATCACTACCCTCGACTACCAAACAGTCCTTGATCACTACCCTCGACTACCTCTCTTAACGGGAGACAAGGACACCTCTCGTCACAGCGTGACAATGACACTACCTCTCGTCATAACGTGACACAAGCACACTATATCTCGCCACAGCGTGACAATGACACTACCTCTCGTCATTACGTGACACAAGCACACTATATCTCGTCACAGCGTGACAATGACACTACCTCTCGTCATTACGTGACACAAGCACACTATATCTCGTCACAGCGTGACAATGACACTACCTCTCGTCATTACGTGACACAAGCACACTATATCTCGTCACAGCGTGACAATGACACTACCTCTCGTCATTACGTGACACAAGCACACTATATCTCGTCACAGCGTGACAATGACACTACCTCTCGTCATAACGTGACAATGACACTACCTCTCGTCATAACGTGACAATGACACTACCTCTCGTCATTACGTGACACAAGCACACTATATCTCGTCACAGCGTGACAATGACACTACCTCTCGTCATTACGTGACACAAGCACACTATATCTCGTCACAGCGTGACAATGACACTACCTCTCGTCATTACGTGACACAAGCACACTATATCTCGTCACAGCGTGACACAATGACACCTCTCGTCATAACGTGACACAATGACACTACCTCTCGTCATAACGTGACAAGCACACTATATCTCGTCACAGCGTGACAATGACACTACCTCTCGTCATAACGTGACAAGGACACTACCTCTCGTCATAACGTGACAATGACACTATCTCTCGTCATAACGTGACAATGACACTATCTCTCGTCATAACGTGACAATGACACTATCTCTCGTCATAACGTGACACAATGACACCTCTCGTCATAACGTGACACAATGACACCTCTCGTCACAGCGTGACACAATAGCCACCATGTGTTGAGGCTCTGCTCGCTAGCTAATAAATAATGCAAATTCCGTGTAAAACATTTTTTGATATCCCCCTTGAAGACTTCGTTTCACATTACAAACTTCTCGTGACACGTGACCCCAGTCGGTGTCACGTGTCAGTCAATTAAGCAACTAACGTATAAGGCAATAAATAAATATTCGACGGTGACATTTTACAATCCACAATTAGATGAAGTCGAAAGGACACAAGACAAGACAAAGTTACACCAATACCAAAAGTGGAGGATATGTAACGCAAACTACACATATGTAGCGGCAAAATATGCATCATGTGTCTTGAAGAAAACTTCTCTTTACATCTTTGACAGTTACCCATTTTGCAAAATAACATTTTAACATCAACAAGGACTGTGATCCGACATGGTTCAGTTTATAGTTGTGACCGACTTTAAATAATTATCAAACTAGACCGTTTTGGTTGCATCATCTTCCAATATATCACAATTACATCACCCTTCATGTTCACGTCCGAGAAATCTACGTCGGTTCCATTGCGCATGAAGTGTTTCGCTCTAAATGACGTATGGTTGCCAATGTTGTGACTTCACACAGACAATCGGCCCAACCAAGCCATGTTGTGGCGTCACATTGACAGTCGATTCAACCAGGCTGGGTTGTGACGTCACACTGACAGTCTGCTCAAACCGGCTGGGTTGTGACGTCACAGTGACAGTCGGCTCAATCAGACCATGGTGTGACGTCACACTGACAGTCGGCTCAACCAGGCTGGGTTGTGACGTCACACTGACAGTCGGCTTAAGCAGGCTGGGTTGTGACGTCACAAAGACAGACGGCTCAATCAGGCTGGGTTGTGACGTCACACTGACAGTCGGCTCAACCAGGCTGGGTTGTGACGTCACACTGACAGTCGGCTCAACCAGGCTGGGTTGTGACGTCACACTGATAGTCGGCTCAACCAGGCTGGGTTGTGACGTCACACTGACAGTCGGCTCAACCAGGCTGGGTTGTGACGTCACACTGATAGTCGGCTCAACCAGGCTGGGTTGTGACGTCACACTGACAGTAGGCCCAACCAGGCTGGGTTGACCTCGTCCCTGAAAAACGAAAATGAAATTATATGATTATTTCGCCCATGTTAATAATTCAAATGTTTGTATAAATATATCGATGTTAGGCTGCGGGATTAGCCGTAATAAATAACGGCAACCAGTATACGCCGCCATATCTAGCTAGTCACGTGTCTACTGCACTGACCGGATGTCTTAGGAAACCAGTATACGCCGCCATAGCTAGCTAGTCACGTGTCTACTGCACTGACCGGATGTCTTAGGAAACCAGTATACGCCGCCATATCTAGCTAGTCACGTGTCTACTGCACTGACCGGATGTCTTAGGAAACCAGTATACGCCGCCATAGATAGCTAGTCACGTGTCTACTGCACTGACCGGATGTCTTAGGCAATCAGTGTACACCGCCATAGCACGCTAGTCACGTGTCTACTGTACTGACCGGATGTCTTAGACAACCAGTATACGCCGCCATAGCTAGCTAGTCACGTGTCCACTGCACTGACCGGATGTCTTAGACAACCAGTATACGCCGCCATAGCTAGCTAGTCACGTGTCTACTGCACTGACCGGATGTCTTAGGCAACCAGTATACGCCGCTATAGCTATCTAGTCACGTGTCTACTGCACTGACCGGATGTCTTAGGCAACCAGTATACGCCGCCATAGCTCGCTAGTCACGTGTCTACTGCACTGACCGGATGTCTTAGGCAACCAGTATACGCCGCCATAGCTCGCTAGTCACGTGTCTACTGCACTGACCGGATGTCTTAGGCAACCAGTATATTCTGCCATAGCACGCTAGTCACGTGTCTACTGCACTGACCGGATGTTTTAGACAACCAGTATACCCCGCCATAGCTCGCTAGTCACGTGTCTACTGCACTGACCGGATGTCTTAGGCAATCAGTATACACCGCCATAGCACGCTAGTCACGTGTCTACTGCACTGACCGGATATCTTAGGCAAACAGTATACTCCGCCATAGCTCGCTAGTCACGTGTCTACTGCACTGACCGGATGTCTTAGACAACCAGTATACTCCGCCATAGCTAGCTAGTCACGTGTCTACTGCACTGACCGGATATCTAAGGCAACCAGTACACGCCGCCATATCTAGCTAGTCACGTGTCTACTGCACTGACCGGATGTCTTAGACAACCAGTATACTCCGCCATAGCACCCTAGTCACGTGTCTACTGCACTGCCCGGATGTCTTAGACAACCAGTATACTCCGCCATAGCACGGTAGTCACGTGTCTACTGCACTGACCGGATGTCTTAGGCAACCAGTATACTCCGCCATAGCACGGTAGTCACGTGTCTACTGCACTGACCGGATGTCTTAGGCAACCAGTATACCCCGCCATAGCTCGCTAGTCACGTGTCTACTGCACTGACCGGATGTCTTAGACAACCAGTATACTCCGCCATAGCTAGCTAGTCACGTGTCTACTGCACTGACCGGATGTCTTAGGCAACCAGTATACGCCGCTATAGCTCGCTAGTCACGTGTCTACTGCACTGACCGGATGTCTTAGGCAACCAGTATACGCCGCCATAGCTCGCTAGTCACGTGTCTACTGCACTGACCGGATGTCGTAGGCAACCAGTATACGCCGCCATAGCTCGCTAGTCACGTGTCTACTGCACTGACCGGATGTCTTAGGCAACCAGTATATTCTGCCACAGCACGCTAGTCACGTGTCTACTGCACTGACCGGATGTTTTAGACAACCAGTATACCCCGCCATAGCTCGCTAGTCACGTGTCTACTGCACTGACCGGATGTCTTAGGCAACCAGTATACGCCGCCATAGCTCGCTAGTCACGTGTCTACTGCACTGACCGGATGTCTTAGGCAACCAGTATACGCCGCCATAGCTCGCTAGTCACGTGTCTACTGCACTGACCGGATGTCTTAGGCAATCAGTATACACCGCCATAGCACGCTAGTCACGTGTCTACTGCACTGACCGGATATCTTAGGCTAACAGTATACTCCGCCATAGATCGCTAGTCACGTGTCTACTGCACTGACCGGATGTCTTAGACAACCAGTATACTCCGCCATAGCACGCTAGTCACGTGTCTACTGCACTGACCGGATGTCTTAGGCAACCAGTATACGCCGCTATAGCACGCTAGTCACGTGTCTACTGCACTGACTGGATGTCTTAGGCAACCAGTATACGCCGCTATAGCTCGCTAGTCACGTGTCTACTGCACTGACAGGATGTCTTAGGCAACCAGTATACTCCGCCATAGCTAGCTAGTCACGTGTCTACTGCACTGACCGGATGTCTTAGGCAACCAGTATACTCCGCCATAGCACGCTAGTCACGTGTCTACTGCACTGACCGGATGTTTTAGGCAACCAGTATACTCCGCCATAGCACGCTAGTCACGTGTCTACTGCACTGACCGGATGTCTTAGACAACCAGTATACTCCGCCATAGCACGCTAGTCACGTGTCTACTGCACTGACCGGATGTCTTAGGCAACCAGTATACGCCGCTATAGCACGCTAGTCACGTGTCTACTGCACTGACTGGATGTCTTAGGCAACCAGTATACGCCGCTATAGCTCGCTAGTCACGTGTCTACTGCACTGACAGGATGTCTTAGGCAACCAGTATACTCCGCCATAGCTAGCTAGTCACGTGTCTACTGCACTGACCGGATGTCTTAGGCAACCAGTATACTCCGCCATAGCACGCTAGTCACGTGTCTACTGCACTGACCGGATGTTTTAGGCAACCAGTATACGCCGCTATAGCTCGCTAGTCACGTGTCTACTGCACTGACAGGATGTCTTAGACAACCAGTATACTCCGCCATAGCTAGCTAGTCACGTGTCTACTGCACTGACAGGATGTCTTAGACAACCAGTACACGCCGCTATAGCTAGCTAGTCACGTGTCTACTGCACTGACCGGATGTCTTAGGCAACCAGTATACTCCGCCATAGCACGCTAGTCACGTGTCTACTGCACTGACAGGATGTCTTAGACAACCAGTATACTCCGCCATAGCTAGCTAGTCACGTGTCTACTGCACTGACAGGATGTCTTAGACAACCAGTACACGCCGCTATAGCTAGCTAGTCACGTGTCTACTGCACTGACCGGATGTCTTAGGCAACCAGTATACTCCGCCATAGCACGCTAGTCACGTGTCTACTGCACTGACAGGATGTCTTAGGCAACCAGTATACTCCGCCATAGCTAGCTAGTCACGTGTCTACTGCACTGACCGGATGTCTTAGGCAACCAGTATACTCCGCCATAGCACGCTAGTCACGTGTCTACTGCACTGACCGGATGTCTTAGGCAACCAGTATACGCCGCCATAGCTCGCTAGTCACGTGTCTACTGCACTGACCGGATGTCTTAGGCAACCAGTATACGCCGCCATAGCTCGCTAGTCACGTGTCTACTGCACTGACCGAATGTCTTAGGCAATCAGTATACACCGCCATAGCACGCTAGTCACGTGTCTACTGCACTGACCGGATGTCTTAGGCTAACAGTATACTCCGCCATAGCTCGCTAGTCACGTGTCTACTGCACTGACCGGATGTCTTAGACAACCAGTATACTCCGCCATAGCACGCTAGTCACGTGTCTACTGCACTGACCGGATGTCTTAGGCAACCAGTATACGCCGCTATAGCACGCTAGTCACGTGTCTACTGCACTGACCGGATGTTTTAGGCACACAGTATACGCCGCCATAGCACGCTAGTCACGTGTCTACTACACTGACCGGATGTCGTCGCGCGATATGTGGCCGCCAGAGTGCCATACGTCAGCGGCACGCGCCGCCAGGGGGTCGCTGTCCAAGGTCGCTATGGCAACAACGCGATCATCTCTGAAATACAAAAGACAGTGTAGAGAATCACGGGCGTGGGAAAAAAGATATCCAGTATCTAAACTGAACACACGGATAATACAAGTTGCCATCAGTTAAACTAGCAACTTCCAATGCATAATGCTACCGAGATAACGACGCACGGCACTCAAGTCTCTGCCACTCTACAGATTATTGTTTTCATAGACTTCATTTATTTTGTGAGGCTTTCAAAAGCGATTACACATGTAAATGATCACACCGAAGGAGATATCATTTGGGGAACTTGGGAACTAAACGAGTTAAGAAATTTAACTAAAGCTATTTAGATGCTTCAAATGACCTTCTGCCCTATATATGTTTCAAATGACCTTCAGTCCTATATATGCTTCAAATGGCCTTCAGCCCTATATACGCTTCAAATGACCCTTAGCCCTATATATGCTTCAAATTACCTTCAGCCGTAAATATGCTTGAAATGACCGTCAGCCCTTTATACGCTTCCAATGACCCTCAGCCATGTATATGCCTCAAATAACCTTCAGCCCTTTATATGCTTCCAATGACCCTCAGCCATGTACATGCCTCAAATAACCTTCAGCCCTTTATATGCTTCAAATGACCTTCAGTCTTTCGAGCCTACACTGCCATATAACTTCTTATGACGTCACTCACTTGATGTAATATGCCACAAACTTGAGGTCATCGGGGTTGCCATGGAGAATGACCTCTTCGTATCCCACACCGTAACCTTTAAAGTGAAACATAAACACGCATGATGAATCGCTAAACGAGGGAAACAAAGTGTGCAATGACTAGCGCCTTCAGCAGCAACAAGTAACGTTACATTATCCCCCGGTAGGGGGCCGGGAGTGTGAAGTCTTCGTGTGTTACTGTAGCAGTGACGTAATTAGGGTAGGAGCATTAGGACAGTTGTAGTGAGCCTCTAGGCTAGGAGCGTTAGGACAGTTGTAGTGAGCCACTAGGCTAGGGGCGTTAGGACAGTTGTAGTGAGCCTCTAGGCTAGGAGCATTAGGACAGTTGTAGTAAGCCACTAGGCTAGGAGCATTAGGACAGTTGTAGTGAGCCAATAGGCTAGGAGCATTAGGACAGTTGTAGTGAGCCTCTAGGCTAGGAGCATTAGGACAGTTGTAGTGAGCCACTAGGCTAGGAGCATTAGGACAGTTGTAGTGAGCCAATAGGCTAGGAGCGTTAGGACAGTTGTAGTGAGCCACTAGGCTAGGAGCGTTAGGACAGTTGTAGTGAGCCACTAGACTAGGAGCATTAGGACAGTTGTTGTGAGCCACTAGGCTAGGAGCATTAGGACAGTTGTAGTGAGCCACTAGGCTAGGAGCATTAGGACAGTTGTTGTGAGCCAATAGGCTAGGAGCATTAGGACAGTTGTAGTGAGCCACTAGGCTAGGAGCATTAGGACAGTTGTAGTGAGCCACTAGGCTAGGAGCATTAGGACAGTTGTAGTGAGCCACTAGGCTAGGAGCGTTAGGACAGTTGTAGTGAGCCTCTAGGCTAGGAGCATTAGGACAGTTGTAGTGAGCCACTAGGCTAGGAGCATTAGGACAGTTGTAGTGATCCAATAGGCTAGGAGCATTAGGACAGTTGTAGTGAGCCTCTAGGCTAGGAGCATTAGGACAGTTGTAGTGAGCCTCTAGGCTAGGAGCATTAGGACAGTTGTAGTGAGCCTCTAGGCTAGGAGCATTAGGACAGTTGTAGTGAGCCAATAGGCTAGGAGCATTAGGACAGTTGTAGTGAGCCTCTAGGCTAGGAGCATTAGGACAGTTGTAGTGAGCCACTAGGCTAGGAGCATTAGGACAGTTGTAGTGAGTCACTAGGCTAGGAGCATTAGGACAGTTGTAGTGAGCCAATAGGCTAGGAGCATTAGGACAGTTGTAGTGAGCCTCTAGGCTAGGAGCATTAGGACAGTTGTAGTGAGCCACTAGGCTAGGAGCATTAGGACAGTTGTAGTGAGCCACTAGGCTAGGAGCATTAGGACAGTTGTAGTGAGCCACTAGACTAGGAGCATTAGGACAGTTGTAGTGAGCCTCTAGGCTAGGAGCATTAGGACAGTTGTAGTGAGCCACTAGGCTAGGAGCATTAGGACAGTTGTAGTGAGCCAATAGGCTAGGAGCATTAGGACAGTTGTAGTGAGCCTCTAGGCTAGGAGCATTAGGACAGTTGTAGTGAGCCACTAGGCTAGGAGCATTAGGACAGTTGTAGTGAGCCACTAGGCTAGGAGCATTAGGACAGTTGTAGTGAGCCACTAGGCTAGGAGCATTAGGACAGTTGTTGTGAGCCTCTAGGCTAGGAGCATTAGGACAGTTGTAGTGAGCCTCTAGGCTAGGAGCATTAGGACAGTTGTAGTGAGCCAATAGGCTAGGAGCATTAGGACAGTTGTAGTGAGCCTCTAGGCTAGGAGCATTAGGACAGTTGTAGTGAGCCACTAGGCTAGGAGCATTAGGACAGTTGTAGTGAGCCACTAGGCTAGGAGCATTAGGACAGTTGTAGTGAGCCTCTAGGCTAGGAGCATTAGGACAGTTGTAGTGAGCCACTAGGCTAGGAGCATTAGGACAGTTGTAGTGAGCCACTAGGCTAGGAGCATTAGGACAGTTGTTGTGAGCCTCTAGGCTAGGAGCGTTAGGACAGTTGTAGTGAGCCTCTAGGCTAGGAGCATTAGGACAGTTGTAGTGAGCCACTAGGCTAGGAGCATTAGGACAGTTGTAGTGAGCCACTAGGCTAGGAGCATTAGGACAGTTGTAGTGAGCCACTAGGCTAGGAGCATTAGGACAGTTGTTGTGAGCCTCTAGGCTAGGAGCATTAGGACAGTTGTAGTGAGCCTCTAGGCTAGGAGCATTAGGACAGTTGTAGTGAGCCAATAGGCTAGGAGCATTAGGACAGTTGTAGTGAGCCTCTAGGCTAGGAGCATTAGGACAGTTGTAGTGAGCCACTAGGCTAGGAGCATTAGGACAGTTGTAGTGAGCCACTAGGCTAGGAGCATTAGGACAGTTGTAGTGAGCCACTAGGCTAGGAGCGTTAGGACAGTTGTTGTGAGCCAATAGGCTAGGAGCGTTAGGACAGTTGTAGTGAGCCACTAGGCTAGGAACATTAGGACAGTTGTAGTGAGCCACTAGGCTAGGAGCATTAGGACAGTTGTAGTGAGCCACTAGGCTAGGAGCATTAGGACAGTTGTAGTGAGCCACTAGACTAGGAGCATTAGGACAGTTGTAGTGAGCCACTAGGCTAGGAGCATTAGGACAGTTGTAGTGAGCCACTAGGCTAGGAGCATTAGGACAGTTGTAGTGAGCCACTAGGCTAGGAGCATTAGGACAGTTGTTGTGAGCCAATAGGCTAGGAGCGTTAGGACAGTTGTAGTGAGCCACTAGGCTAGGAACATTAGGACAATTGTAGTGAGCCACTAGGCTAGGAGCATTAGGACAGTTGTAGTGAGCCACTAGGCTAGGAGCGTTAGGACAGTTGTAGTGAGCCACTAGGCTAGGAGCATTAGGACAGTTGTAGTGAGCCACTAGGCTAGGAGCGTTAGGACAGTTGTAGTGAGCCACTAGGCTAGGAGCGTTAGGACAGTTGTAGTGAGCCACTAGGCTAGGAGCATTAGGACAGTTGTAGTGAGCCACTAGGCTAGGAGCGTTAGGACAGTTGTAGTGAGCCACTAGGCTAGGAGCGTTAGGACAGTTGTAGTGAGCCACTAGGCTAGGAGCGTTAGGACAGTTGTAGCGAGCAAATAGGCTAGGAACATTAGGACAGTTGTAGTGAGCCACTAGGCTAGGAGCGTTAGGACAGTTGTAGTGAGCCACTAGGCTAGGAACATTAGGACAGTTGTAGTGAGCCAATAGGCTAGGAACATTAGGACAGTTGTAGTAAGCCTCTAGGCTAGGAGCATTAGGACAGTTGTAGTGAGCCACTAGGCTAGAAGCGTTAGGACAGTTGTAGTGAGCCAATAGGCTAGGAACATTAGGACAGTTGTAGTGAGCCACTAGGCTAGGAGCGTTAGGACAGTTGTAGTGAGCCACTAGGCTAGGAGCATTAGGACAGTTGTAGTGAGCCACTAGGCTAGGAGCATTAGGACAGTTGTAGTGAGCCACTAGGCTAGGAGCATTAGGACAGTTGTAGTGAGCCACTAGGCTAGGAGCGTTAGGACAGTTGTAGTGAGCCACTAGGCTAGGAGCATTAGGACAGTTGTAGTGAGCCACTAGGCTAGGAGCATTAGGACAGTTGTAGTGAGCCACTAGGCTAGGAGCATTAGGACAGTTGTAGTGAGCCACTAGGCTAGGAGCATTAGGACAGTTGTAGTGAGCCACTAGGCTAGGAGCGTTAGGACAGTTGTAGTGAGCCACTAGGCTAGGAGCATTAGGACAGTTGTTGTGAGCCACTAGGCTAGGAGCGTTAGGACAGTTGTAGTGAGCCACTAGGCTAGGAGCGTTAGGACAGTTGTAGTGAGCCACTAGGCTAGGAACATTAGGACAGTTGTAGTGAGCCACTAGGCTAGGAGCGTTAGGACAGTTGTAGTGAGCCACTAGGCTAGGAGCGTTAGGACAGTTGTAGTGAGCCACTAGGCTAGGAGCATTAGGACAGTTGTTGTGAGCCAATAGGCTAGGAGCATTAGGACAGTTGTAGTTAGCCACTAGGCTAGGAGCATTAGGACAGTTGTAGTGAGCCTCTAGGCTAGGAGCATTAGGACAGTTGTAGTGAGCCACTAGGCTAGGGGCGTTAGGACAGTTGTAGTGAGCCACTAGGCTAGGAACATTAGGACAGTTGTAGTGAGCCACTAGGCTAGGAGCGTTAGGACAGTTGTAGTGAGCCACTAGGCTAGGAGCGTTAGGACAGTTGTAGTGAGCCACTAGGCTAGGAGCATTAGGACAGTTGTAGTTAGCCACTAGGCTAGGAGCATTAGGACAGTTGTAGTGAGCCAATAGGCCAGGAGCGTTAGGACAGTTGTAGTGAGCCACTAGGCTAGGAGCATTAGGACAGTTGTAGTGAGCCTCTAGGCTAGGAGCATTAGGACAGTTGTAGTGAGCCTCTAGGCTAGGAGCATTAGGACAGTTGTAGTGAGCCTCTAGGCTAGGAGCATTAGGACAGTTGTAGTGAGCCACTAGGCTAGGAGCGTTAGGACAGTTGTAGTGAGCCTCTAGGCTAGGAGCATTAGGACAGTTGTAGTGAGCCACTAGGCTAGGAGCATTAGGACAGTTGTAGTGAGCCACTAGGCTAGGAGCATTAGGACAGTTGTAGTGAGCCACTAGGCTAGGAGCGTTAGGACAGTTGTAGTGAGCCACTAGGCTAGGAGCGTTAGGACAGTTGTAGTGAGCCACTAGGTTAGGAGCATTAGGACAGTTGTAGTGAGCCACCAGGCTAGGAGCGTTAGGACAGTTGTAGTGAGCCTCTAGGCTAGGAGCGTTAGGACAGTTGTAGTGAGCCACTAGGTTAGGAGCATTAGGACAGTTGTAGTGAGCCACTAGGCTAGGAGCATTAGGACAGTTGTAGTGAGCCTCTAGGCTAGGAGCATTAGGACAGTTGTAGTGAGCCACTAGGCTAGGAGCGTTAGGACAGTTGTAGTGAGCCACTAGGCTAGGAGCACTAGGACAGTTGTAGTGAGCCACTAGGCTAGGAGCATTAGGACAGTTGTTGTGAGCCACTAGGCTAGGAGCACTAGGACAGTTGTAGCGAGCCACTAGGCTAGGAGCATTAGGACAGTTGTTGTGAGCCACTAGGCTAGGAGCACTAGGACAGTTGTAGTGAGCCACTAGGCTAGGAGCATTAGGACAGTTGTAGCGAGCCACTAGGCTAGGAGCATTAGGACAGTTGTAGCGAGCCACTAGGCTAGGAGCATTAGGACAGTTGTAGTGAGCCACTAGGCTAGGAGCATTAGGACAGTTGTAGTGAGCCACCAGGCTAGGAGCATTAGGACAGTTGTAGTGAGCCACTAGGCTAGGAGCACTAGGACAGTTGTAGTGAGCCACTAGGCTAGGAGCATTAGGACAGTTGTAGCGAGCCACTAGGCTAGGAGCATTAGGACAGTTGTAGCGAGCCACTAGGCTAGGAGCATTAGGACAGTTGTAGCGAGCCACTAGGCTAGGAGCATTAGGACAGTTGTTGTGAGCCACTAGGCTAGGAGCACTAGGACAGTTGTAGTGAGCCACTAGGCTAGGAGCATTAGGACAGTTGTTGTGAGCCACTAGGCTAGGAGCACTAGGACAGTTGTAGTGAGCCACTAGGCTAGGAGCGTTAGGACAGTTGTAGTAAGCCACTAGGCTAGGAGCGTTAGGACAGTTGTAGTAAGCCACTAGGCTAGGAGCGTTAGGACAGTTGTAGTGAGCCTCTAGGCTAGGAGCATTAGGACAGTTGTAGTGAGCCTCTAGGCTAGGAGCATTAGGACAGTTGTAGTGAGCCACTAGGCTAGGAGCATTAGGACAGTTGTAGTGAGCCACTAGGCTAGGAGCATTAGGACAGTTGTAGTGAGCCTCTAGGCTAGGAGCATTAGGACAGTTGTTGTGAGCCACTAGGCTAGGAGCATTAGGACAGTTGTAGCGAGCCACTAGGCTAGGAGCATTAGGACAGTTGTTGTGAGCCACTAGGCTAGGAGCACTAGGACAGTTGTAGTGAGCCACTAGGCTAGGAGCATTAGGACAGTTGTTGTGAGCCACTAGGCTAGGAGCACTAGGACAGTTGTAGTGAGCCACTAGGCTAGGAGCGTTAGGACAGTTGTAGTAAGCCACTAGGCTAGGAGCGTTAGGACAGTTGTAGTAAGCCACTAGGCTAGGAGCGTTAGGACAGTTGTAGTGAGCCTCTAGGCTAGGAGCATTAGGACAGTTGTAGTGAGCCTCTAGGCTAGGAGCATTAGGACAGTTGTAGTGAGCCACTAGGCTAGGAGCATTAGGACAGTTGTAGTGAGCCACTAGGCTAGGAGCATTAGGACAGTTGTAGTGAGCCACTAGGCTAGGAGCGTTAGGACAGTTGTAGTGAGCCACTAGGCTAGGAGCGTTAGGACAGTTGTAGTGAGCCACTAGGCTAGGAGCATTAGGACAGTTGTAGTGAGCCAATATGCCAGGAGCATTAGGACAGTTGTAGTGAGCCAATAGGCTAGGAGCATTAGGACAGTTGTAGCGAGCCACTAGGCTAGGAGCATTAGGACAGTTGTAGCGAGCCACTAGGCTAGGAGCATTAGGACAGTTGTTGTGAGCCACTAGGCTAGGAGCACTAGGACAGTTGTAGTGAGCCACTAGGCTAGGAGCATTAGGACAGTTGTTGTGAGCCACTAGGCTAGGAGCACTAGGACAGTTGTAGTGAGCCACTAGGCTAGGAGCGTTAGGACAGTTGTAGTAAGCCACTAGGCTAGGAGCGTTAGGACAGTTGTAGTAAGCCACTAGGCTAGGAGCGTTAGGACAGTTGTAGTGAGCCTCTAGGCTAGGAGCATTAGGACAGTTGTAGTGAGCCTCTAGGCTAGGAGCATTAGGACAGTTGTAGTGAGCCACTAGGCTAGGAGGATTAGGACAGTTGTAGTGAGCCACTAGGCTAGGAGCATTAGGACAGTTGTAGTGAGCCACTAGGCTAGGAGCGTTAGGACAGTTGTAGTGAGCCACTAGGCTAGGAGCGTTAGGACAGTTGTAGTGAGCCACTAGGCTAGGAGCATTAGGACAGTTGTAGTGAGCCAATATGCCAGGAGCATTAGGACAGTTGTAGTGAGCCAATAGGCTAGGAGCATTAGGACAGTTGTAGTGAGCCTCTAGGCTAGGAGCATTAGGACAGTTGTAGTGAGCCACTAGGCTAGGAGCGTTAGGACAGTTGTAGTGAGCCACTAGGCTAGGAACATTAGGACAGTTGTAGTGAGCCACTAGGCTAGGAGCGTTAGGACAGTTGTAGTGAGCCACTAGGCTAGGAGCGTTAGGACAGTTGTAGTGAGCCACTAGGCTAGGAGCATTAGGACAGTTGTTGTGAGCCAATAGGCTAGGAGCATTAGGACAGTTGTAGTTAGCCACTAGGCTAGGAGCATTAGGACAGTTGTAGTGAGCCAATAGGCCAGGAGCGTTAGGACAGTTGTAGTGAGCCTCTAGGCTAGGAGCATTAGGACAGTTGTAGTGAGCCACTAGGCTAGGAGCATTAGGACAGTTGTAGTGAGCCACTAGGCTAGGGGCTTTAGGACAGTTGTAGTGAGCCACCAGGCTAGGAGCATTTGGACAGTTGTAGTGACCATTAGGTTAGGAGCTTTAGGACAGTTGTAGTGAGCCACCAGGCTAGGAGCATTTGGACAGTTGTAGTGAGCCACTAGGCTAGGAGCATTAGGACAGTTGTAGTGAGCCACTAGGCTAGGAGCATTAGGAAAGTTGTAGGGACCCACTAGGCCAGGAGCATTAGGACAGTTGTAGTGAGCCACTAGGCCAGGAGCATTAGGACAGTTGTAGTTAGCCACTAGGCTAGGAGCATTAGGACAGTTGTAGTGAGCCACTAGGCTAGGAGCATTAGGACAGTTGTAGTGAGTCACTAGGCTAGGAGCATTAGGACAGTTGTAGTGAGCCACTAGGCTAGGAGCATTAGGACAGTTGTAGTGAGCCACTAGGCTAGGAGCATTAGGACAGTTGTAGTGAGCCACTAGGCTAGGAGCATTAGGACAGTTGTAGTGAGTCACTAGGCTAGGAGCATTAGGACAGTTGTAGTGAGCCACTAGGCTAGGAGCATTAGGACAGTTGTAGTGAGCCACTAGGCTAGGAGCATTAGGACAGTTGTAGTGAGCCACTAGGCTAGGAGCATTAGGACAGTTGTTGTGAGCCACTAGGCTAGGAGCATTAGGACAGTTGTAGTGAGTCACTAGGCTAGGAGCATTAGGACAGTTGTAGTGAGTCACTAGGCTAGGAGCATTAGGACAGTTGTTGTGAGCCACTAGGCTAGGAGCATTAGGACAGTTGTAGTGACCATTAGGCTAGGAGCATTAGGACAGTTGTAGTGAGCCACTAGGCTAGGAGCATTAGGACAGTTGTTGTGAGCCACTAGGCTAGGAGCATTAGGACAGTTGTAGTGAGTCACTAGGCTAGGAGCATTTGGACAGTTGTAGTGAGCCACTAGGCTAGGAGCATTAGGACAGTTGTTGTGAGCCACTAGGCTAGGAGCATTAGGACAGTTGTAGTGAGCCACTAGGCTAGGAGCATTAGGACAGTTGTAGTGAGCCACTAGGCTAGGAGCATTAGGACAGTTGTAGTGAGCCACTAGGCTAGGAGCATTAGGACAGTTGTAGTGAGCCACTAGGCTAGGAGCGTTAGGACAGTTGTTGTGAGCCTCTAGGCTAGGAGCATTAGGACAGTTGTAGTGAGCCTCTAGGCTAGGAGCATTAGGACAGTTGTAGTGAGCCTCTAGGCTAGGAGCATTAGGACAGTTGTAGTGAGCCACTAGGCTAGGAGCATTAGGACAGTTGTAGTGAGCCTCTAGGCTAGGAGCATTAGGAAAGTTGTAGGGACCCACTAGGCTAGGAGCATTAGGACAGTTGTAGTGAGCCACTAGAATTAGGACTTATAGAGCCACCAGGACACATGAGATGAGTGGGCAGAGAGCCGGACTGACGGGTACCTGTATAGCGGACACATGAGATGAGTGGGCAGAGAGCCGGACTGACGGGTACCTGTATAGCGGACACATGAGATGAGTGGGCAGAGAGCCGGACTGACGGGTACCTGTATAGCGGACACATGAGATGAGTGGGCAGAGAGCCGGACTGACGGGTACCTGTATAGCGGACACATGAGATGAGTGGGCAGAGAGCCGGACTGACGGGTACCTGTATAGCGGATGCTCTTCCCGAAGAGGACGGTCCAGAAGAACGGGACACTGTGTATCTCGACGTCTCGCCCCAACATGTTGAGCGCCGCAATCCTACCTACAAACAGACGACACGAACAGCTCCAGGTCTCCTCGAGTACTCACAATCAAACCAACAAACAGAGCAAGATCCGAGCTACAAGCTTACCGCTCATCATTTACCCGTCACACATGCAATCAAGCTATATTTAAAGAAGTGCATGATTACATTGCCACGTCTGGTCGCTTTAGGAGATGATATATGTTACGCCTTCAATCTGATCGAATGTCATTAATATGTATGTTTAAGATTAACTAATGTTCTGCTTGTTACTTGTGCATCACATGTAAGCAAGAGGGATTTGTATAGGCATTGCCTGTTTCCTAATTGCAAAATAAAATATGTTTAAACCAATCAGGCCTGCACAACTCTATAGATATCGACACACCAAGTCTCACAATACATGACCTGCCATGCTATTTATTAGAGCAGACGATGTTGTTTTTATCGTTCTCTTGTCAGTCGTGCAAAGGTAAAGGTCATCCAAACGCCACCTGATTGGTTCAAAATCTAAGTCAGGTTGACAAAGTCCATCGCGTCGTTTGACGAGGGTACCGAGGTTGAATGCAATGGTCAGGGGGTAGTGGTTGATCTGGTGTACCCAATTTTGCAGGAGGCGTTTGCTTTCGTGCAATGAATTCAAGTGTAGCCTCAATTGGTAATAAACTGATTTCAAGTTCACTCTGGGTCACTTTAGGTATGCGTCGATGCTTAAAAACAGAGTTAATGATAAAATGCTACAAAGGAATTCAAACCTATGACCCCTTACAAAGATGTAAATGGTATCGCCCAGTGACGTCACAGTAAACAGTGAATGGTGCCATCAAGCCGATCGGCTGCTTCGAATTGCAGCAAAGCAACATTTGCTTATAGTTTATTTGCAAGTGTCCCAGGAAACGTGAGTGGACATACACTTATTAGTCCCCGAACTGAAGTTCACACAGAAATTATTTTTTTCTTCAAATCAGTGAATATTTTGCGACTATAGTTATCTACACACCAAGTCGTACTCGAACAAATAACGAACCTAGTTATCTACACACCAAGTCGTACCCCAACAAATAACGAACCTAGTTATCTGACACATGCGCAATTCAGTGACCTTAGGCACTCATTAGTAGCCCAGTGACGTCACATGTCTCGCCCAGTGACGTCACACGTGTTGCCCAGTGACGTCACACGTGTTGTCCAGTGACTTCACATGTCTCGTCCAGTGACGTCACATGCGCATGACGTCACGTATTGCCCCGTGACGTCACTCACCTTGTTGGTGCGCCATCTGCCAGTGCTGGATGTTGGCGGGGAGGTCTCCGGCCAGGAAGAGAGGGAAATGGGTGATGTCACCGGCAGCAAACACACCGTCCTTGTCAGTCCGCATGTGCTGGAAGTACAACACTGACAGCGTGATAAAGGCCAGGCAGCACAAACACCTCCCCACCAGTAAAGTCCAACGGTAAACAGGCCATAATGACAGCGCGCTCACCTTGTCGACAGTAAGGAATCCTCGTTCAGTCATCGGGACGCCAGAGTCCTTCAGGAAGTCCGTGGCGGGCACGACACCTGGCGAGAAAGAGACAAGACATGGGGACACCGTGATGGAGACCGTGTTTGTCACACTCACTGACTGAGCGACATACCCCACTCCCTATTAGTATGGACCATTACAGCCAGTGAGGTAAGCCCCCCCCCCCTATCCCCCCGCAATCGTTACCACATCATTCCCTGAGAGTGAGCCGGCCACCAGCGCCACCTACCGACACCGAGGACACAGAGTTGCGCGGCGAGTCGCGTGTCGTCCTGGAGAACGACCCCCACCAGCCGCCCGTCCTCGCCCTCAAACTCCCTCACGGAGTTCCGGAAGTACAGCTTCACGCCCTTCTCTTCGAGCAGCTGTGGGAGACACGGACAACAAGGCAAACGTCAACCTTACATTACTTATAACAAATTCACAATTAAGTCAAGAATTATAGTGACATGAAATTGTTGACACAGCTTTGTGGCGTTTAGGTCCTGAAATTGTCTTACATTGGGCGACATTGTAAAAAGTTTTTCAGAATTGGGTAACTTCAGTACATAATGCACATAGCGCGGGGCAGAGGGCTGTGTGCCGGGGCAGAGGGCTGTGTGCCGTGGGCAGAGGGCTGTGTGCCGGGGCAGAGAGCTGTGTGCCGGGGCAGAGGGCTGTGTGCCGGGGCAGAGAGCTGCGTGCCGGGGCAGAGGGCTGTGTGCCGGGGCAGAGGGCTGTGTGCCGGTGCAGAGGATTGTGTGCCGTGGCAAAGGGCTGTGTGCCGGGGCAGAGGGTTGTGTGTCAGGGTAGAGGGTTGTGTGCCGGGGCAGAGGGCTGTGTGCCGGGGCAGAGGGCTGCGTGTCAGGGTAGAGGGCTGTGTGCCGGGGCAGAGGGCTGTGTGCCGGGGCAAAGGGCTGTGTGCCGGGGCAGAGGACTGTGTGCCGGGGCAGAGGGCTGTGTGCCGGGGCAGAGGGCTGTGTGCCGGGGCAGAGGACTGTGTGCCGGGGCAGAGGGCTGTGTGCCGGGGCAGAAGGCTGTGTGTCAGGGTAGAGGGCTGTGTGCCGGGGCAAAGGGTTGTGTGTCAGGGTAGAAGGCTGTGTACCGGGGCAGAGGGCTGTGTGCCGAGGCAGAGGGTTGTGTGTCAGGGTAGAGGGCTGTGTGCCGGGGCAAAGGGCTGTGTGCCGGGGCAGAGGGCTGTGTGCCGAGGCAGAGAGCTGTTGCCGGGGCAAAGGGCTGTGTGCCGGGGCAGAGGGCTGTATGCCGAGGCAGATGGCTGTGTGCCGGGGCAGAGGGATGTGTGCCGGGGCAGAGGGCTGTGTGCCGAGGCAGAGAGCTGTTGCCGGGGCAAAGGGCTGTGTGCCGGGGCAGAGGGCTGTATGCCGAGGCAGATGGCTGTGTGCCGAGGCAGATGGCTGTGTGCCGGGGCAGATGGCTGTGTGCCGAGGCAGATGGCTGTGTACCGGGGCAGAGGGCTGTGTGCCGGGGTAGAGGGTTGTGTGCCGGGGCAGAGGGCTGTGTGCCGGGGCAGAGGGCTGTGTGCCGGGGCAGAGGGCTGTGTGCCGGGGCAGAGGGCTGTGTGCCGGGGCAGAGGGCTGTGTGCCGGTGCAGAGGGCTGTGTGTCAGGGTAGAGGGCTGTGTGTCAGGGTAGAGGGCTGTGTGCCGGGGCAGAGGGCTGTGTGCCGGGGCAGAGGGCTGTGTGCCGGGGCAGAGGGCTGTGTGCCGGGGCAGAGGGCTGTGTGCCGGGGCAGAGGGCTATGTGTCAGGGTAGAGGGCTGTGTGCTGGGGCAAAGGGCTGTGTGCCGGGGCAGAGGGTTGTGTGGCAGGGTAGAGGGATGTGTGCCGGGGCACAGGGCTGTGTGCCGGGGCAGAGGGCTGCGTGTCAGGGTAGAGGGCTGTGTGCCGGGGCAGAGGGTTGTGTGCCGGGGCAGAGGACTGTGTGCCGGGGCAAAGGGCTGTGTGCCGTTAGCAGAGGGTAGAGGGCTGTGTGCCGGGGCAGAGGGCTGTGTGCCGGGGCAGAGGGCTGTGTGCCGGGGCAGAGGGTTGTGTGTCAGGGTAGAGGGCTGTGTGCCGGGGCAGAGGACTGTGTGCCGGGGCAAAGGGCTGTGTGCCGGGGCAGAGGGCTGTGTGCCGGGGCAGAGGGCTGGGTGTCAGGGTAGAGGGTTGTGTGCCGGGGCAGAAGACTGTGTGCCGGGGCAAAGGGCTGTGTGCCGGGGCAGAGGGCTGTGTGCCAGGGTAGAGGGTTGTGTGCCGGGGCAGAGGGCTGTGTGCCGGGGCAGATGGCTGTGTGCCGGGTCAGAGGGCTGTGTGCCGGGGCAGAGGGCTGTGTGTCAGGGTAGAGGGCTGTGTGTCAGGGTAGAGGGCTGTGTGCCGGGGCAGAGGGCTGTGTGCCGGGGCAAAGGGCTGTGTGCCGGGGCAGAGGGTTGTGTGTCAGGGTAGAGGGCAGAGGGCTGTGTGCCGGGGCAGAGGTCTGTGTGCCGGGATAGAGGGCTGTGTGCCGGGGCAGAGGGCTGTGTGCCGTTGGCAGAGGGCTGTGTGCCGGGGCAGAGGTCTGTGTGCCGGGGCAGAGGTCTGTGTGCCGTTGGCAGAGGGCAGAGGGCTGTGTGCCGGGGCAGAGGGCTGTGTGCCGGGGCAGAGGGCTGTGTGCCGTTGGCAGAGGGCTGTGTGCCGGGGCAGAGGTCTGTGTGCCGGGATAGAGGGCTGTGTGCCGGGGCAGACGGCTGTGTGCCGTTGGCAGAGAGCTGTGTGCCGGGGCAGAGGGTTGGGTGCCGGGGCAGAGGGCTGTGTGCCGGGGCAGAGGGCTGTGTGCCGTTGGCAGAGAGCTGTGTGCCGGGGCAGAGGGTTGGGTGCCGGGGCAGAGGGCTGTGTGCCGTGGGCAGCGCGGTCCGACCTTTCTGACGCCCTGGCCGACCTCCGTGCCGAGCGCCAGTTGGAAGGGCGTCTCCACCAGGTCCACGATGGTCACCGAGCGCGCCTTGCCCACCAGGCACGCCGCAGTCTCCACACCTACAACAGGGGGCGCTCCACACAGTCACATACCGGACCTACTAACATACTGTAAACCAAAGCCGTCACACATAGATATCGAAACTGAACACCACTACACGGAGGACTTCAATCTCTACGTACTTTGTCTGATGTAACAGACGCGTTTCAAGTGCTAAAGTTCCGGACCGACTTTCTGAAAGTACGTCTCCACAAATTCGGGGAAATGAACGACAGTTGGACGAGGGGAGCTGTATCTAGAACATAGCATGTGGTAACAAGTGGCAGCAAATGGAGTATATGCTCCCCAAAATATATCAGCTGAGATATTTTTGGTCATAATATGAAAATATTGAATATGAAAAGCGAACTTTATTGATCGTGCATTTGTGACTTTGACGCATGTGCCGTATGTAAATCACGCGAAACAAACACACACACGCGTAAGAATACAGCGTGAACAACAGTTTTTTTTCTAATTAGGTCAGGTCATGCTCCGGCCTATATTTCTAATTTACACCCTAATTCAAATGCCGGGTCTCGCAGTAGGCTGGGAGGACATGCGATATAAACTCCCCCTGGTGGGGATACGGTACACTGTTATCTAGTTACTTTCACTTATTTCTTCATTACTTGCTCACAATATACCCCCGCCACCGCTGCCCCTCCCCTCCCCCCCCCCCCCCGGGCGGTGACTGACCGATGAAGGAGGTGCCAATCAGCACCACATCCTTATTCTCAGCTCGTCGGGCGATGAACAAAGCGTCATCCAAAGTCCTCAAGGTCGTCACGTTCTCAAGGTCAGGGACGTTTGGCAGGCGTCGGGGACTGCAAAGGTCACCAGTGTTTAGAGGTCAGTGCTCCACGCGACGTACACACAGATCGAGTGGCTTTAGAGGGATGTTACCGAGGGTTGTTACCCAGGGTTGTTACCCAGGGATGTTATCCAGGGATGTTACCCAGGGTTGTTACCCAGGGTCGTTACCCAGGGATGTTAACCAGGGTTGTTACCCAGGGTTGTTACCCAGGGTTGTTACCGAGGGTTGTTACCGAGGGTTGTTACCCAGGGTTGTTACTCAGGGTTGTTACCCAGGGTTGTAACTCAGGGTAGTTTCTCAGGGTAGTTTCTCAGGGTAGTTACCCAGGGATGTTACCCAGGGTTGTTACCCAGGGTTGTTACCCAGGGTTGTTACCAAGGGATGTTACCCAGGGTTGTTACTCAGGGTTGTTACTCAGGGTTGTTACCCAGGGTTGTTACCCAGGATTGTTACCCAGGGTTGTTACCCAGGGTTGTTACTCAGGGTTGTTACCCAGGGTTGTTACCCAGGGTTGTTACCCAGGGTTGTTACCCAGGAATGTGACCCAGGGATGTTATCCAGGGTTGTTACTCAGGGTTGTTACCCAGGGTTGTTACCCAGGGTTGTTACCCAGGGATGTTACCCAGGGTTGTTACCCAGGGTTGTTACCCAGGGTTGTTACCCAGGGTTGTTACCCAGGGTCGTGGCCGCGCGTGAAATAGATAGATATTGCCCTCATCATCTACCCCCGGCATGTACCTCATTAAAACAGATATCGCAAGAGACAGATGAGCAGCTATATAAAATGAAGCAATGAGTTGGTATTGTAGGCCACCTGAACGGGATGAATGAGCGATAAAGGAGTATTAAGGACGCACGTGGTTCCAACCGCTAACAACAGTTTGTCAAACTTCTCCTGTGTGCCGTCACTGAAGGTCACTTCCTTGCCCTCACAATCCACCCTTGTGGCCTGAAAGATGTCATTGAAGTACACAACACATGCAAACACATTAACATCGAGAAACAATGAACGCGTCTCACTCGGTAAGATTCAATATGCATTTATTAATTATTTAGTGATGCAAGTATCAAGTACATTTTCGTTCAAGTAAAGTTAACCCATTTAGACTTCACATTATCGCGCAGTAACAAGTCTTCCTTCGGATTGTTCATCGTACCTTTTATAACAATAGCAAAGATAAAACAAATCGTTGTGAATCGCTGTAAACAACCAACCTCCTGTTATGTATATTGGAAATGAGAAAGACCGTGGTCCCCCTGACCCCGCCCCGCACCCCCCCCCCTTCCTACCCCCCAGCCTGGCTGACAACTAACCTCCTTCTCTGTCTTAATCTCGATGTCGCTCTTTTCAAAGAAGTCTCGGTCTCGGAGCGCGATGTGTTCCGGTGTGACGTCCAGGACCTAGAGTAATAAATAGTAAAATGTATTGCCATTACACGTGAATAACTTTGTTATATTTGTTGATATAGACGTATAAACAATGATACATAATTCATATTATAAGTACTAATAATGCTTAGGGAGTTAGACAGTCGTTGGCACGACCGTCTCTAGTGATCGTTAGTCACATGTGCCTTGGATTCACACGATAGTATCTCCTATAAGATATTACATGGGATGGAAAAGGACACTGTAGTGAGTTACCTTGAAAATAATAGGATATGGCCAGGGAGATAATGCGCCATTGCCTGGTATATAACCGGATATACCTTGCTCAGCCTAGGTCTGTCATAAGGTAGGTGCTTTTCCCTAGTTGCCATGGTGATCTTGCCCCCGAAGCCTTCCTGCCTGAGGGTCTCCGCGCACACGAGGGCGGCCGGACCGCCCCCTATGATGAGCACCTGAGTGTGGTCGTCCTGGCAACGCCCCGCCATCACCTTCTGGCACCGTGACTTCTCCAGCATCTCCCGCCTCGCCTTCACCCGCACCTTCCCGTCATGCACCTCGACCTGGAACAGTCCAGACATCACGTGGTCAGCGTGTGACTTAGTAATCACTGTCACCATAACACTAGCGGTACCTTCAGCGTCACCCTAACAACACTAGCGGCGTCCCCAAGGTCACCATAACAACACTAGCGGCGTCCCCAATGTCACCCTAACAACACTAGCGGCGTCCCCAATGTCACAATAACAACACTAGCGGCGTCCCCAACGTCACCATAACACTAGCCCGGCGTTCCCAACGCACAGGGATGCTTCGGAATTCATTTCAGCAACACAGGATATACATTTTGAAGAAGGTAATTTTAATTACAGTAGAAAGTACAGGTCACGTATCACCCTCTCGGCCACTGTCTACATACCTCACATCAATTGAAGACAGCATAATATACCTTCAGAGCAAATAAAGTAACTTAACTATATCTTCAAAGTACATAAACGCACCATAAATCTTCAGATTAACTAAACACAGATGTTAGTCACGCATGCTTATATTGCCATTGACCAGTCCCATCATACAACCCCATCTACTGGACATTTTACATCATTTTACATCACCCGCCCGCCCCCCTCTATATACAGTACGTAGCTCACGTGGTACTTAGGGATGCTGTCCAGCCCCGGGAAGTCCTCGATGTCTCCGGTCGTGACGTTGAAGCAGGCGCCGTGCCAGGGACAGCGCACGCGGCCGTTACACAGCGCCCCTAGCGGACACACACACAGACTTGTGACCACTCCAAACGGAAGCTATAAAGTGTTTCAGCAAATGACTTTAAGGTACTAATGCAGGACAGGCATGACCAGGTAAATGTGTAGGTGGGTACTGACCCTGGACTAGTGGCGCCCCGTAGTGGGAGCAGCGCCCGCCCACGGCGTGCAGCGTCCCCCCACTCCTCACCACCAACACCTTCGTCTCCCCCAACTCAACCTCCTTCATCCTGCAGCAAACAAACCACATGGATACGGCCACCAATACACACACTGCGAGACCATAATGGCTTAAAACAAAGGTCTTGATATCAATTATATGCAATCCATGCGCATGTCATAACGATATTTGGCATTAGTATAGGTGCCGATGCATACAATCTTTAAATACACAATTACAACTTTGTCAGGAATATTAATCGATAAGTTTTCAGATGTAACACGGTCACGTGTTCTCCTGCGTGAGATAGGGATACTTGGCGAGGTCAGGGGTCAAGGTCGCCCGCTTTGCCTTACTGTCCGTCCTTGAGATCCTGGTCGTCGCACACTGCGGACTCCAGCCAGCCAGAGACCGAGCCTACAACAAACAGCGCCACCTCTGTACGGGAGAGCACAACACCGCGCCGTCACGCGTATACTTTGTACACTGCAAGGATGTGTTTATAGAGGACGGGGAAACAGGACTGACCAATGTGGTTTATAGGGGATAGGGAGACTGCACTGACCAGTGCTACAAGGGACAGGGAGACTGCACTGACCAGTGTTACAGGGGGACAGGGAGACTGCACTGACCAGTGTTACAGGGGGACAGGGAGACTGCACTGACCAGTGTTACAGGGGGACAGGGAGACTGCACTGAGCAGTGTTACAGGGGGACAGGGAGACTGCACTGACCAGTGTTACAGGGGACAGGGAGACTGCACTGACCAGTGTTACAGGTGGCTGGGAGACTGCGCTGACCAGTGTTACAGGGGGCAGGGAGACGGCATTGACCAGTGTTACAGGGGACAGGGAGACTGCACCGACCAGTGTTACAGGGGGCAGGGAGACTGCACTGACCAGTGTTACAGGGGGCAGGGAGACTGCACTGACCAGTGTTATAGGGGACAGGGAGACTGCACTGACCAGTGCTACAGGGGGACAGGGAGATTGCACTAACCAGTGTTACAGGGGACAGCAAGACTGCACTGACCTGTGTTATAGGGGACAGCAAGACTGCACTGACCAGTGTTACAGGGGGACAGGGAGACTGCACTGATCAGTGTTACACGGGACAGGGTGACTGCACTGATCAGTGTTACAGGGGGACAGGGAGACTGCACTGACCAGTGTTACAGGGGGACAGGGACTGCACTGACCAGTGTTACAGGGGGACAGGGAGACTGCACTGACCAGTGTTACAAGGGGACAGGGAGACTGCACTGACCAGTGTTACAGGGGACAGGGAGACTGCACTGACCAGTGTTACAGGGGGCAGGGAGACTGCGCTGACCAGTGTTACAGGGGGACAGGGAGACTGCACTGACCAGTGTTATAGGGGACAGGGAGATTGCACTGACCAGTGTTACAGGGGACAGCAAGACTGCACTGACCTGTGTTATAGGGGACAGCAAGACTGCACTGACCAGTGTTACAGGGGGACAGGGAGACTGCACTGACCAGTGTTACACGGGACAGGGTGACTGCACTGACCAGTGTTACAGGGGGACAGGAAGACTGAACTGACCAGTGTTACAGGGGACAGGGAGACTGCACTGACCAGTGTTACAGGGGGCAGGGAGACTGCGCTGACCAGTGTTACAGGGGGAAGGGAGACGGCATTGACCAGTGTTACAGGGGACAGGGAGACTGCACTGACCGGTGTTACAGGGGGCAGGGAGACTGCGCTGACCAGTGTTACAGGGGACAGGGAGACTGCACTGACCAGTGTTACAGGGGACATAGAGACTGCACTGACCAGTGTTACAGGGGGACAGGGAGACTGCACTGACCAGTGTTACAGGGGGACAGGGAGAGTGCACTGACCAGTGTTACAGGGGGACAGAGCGACTGCACTGACCAGTGTTTTAGGGGACAGCAAGACTGCACTGACCTGTTTTATAGGGGACAGCAAGACTGCACTGACCTGTGTTACAGGGGGACAGAGAGACTGCACTGACCAGTGTTACAGGGGACAGGGAGACTGCACTGACCAGTGTTACAGGGAGACTGCACTGACCAGTGTTACAGGGGGCAGGGAGACTGCGCTGACCAGTGTTACAGGGGGCAGGGAGACGGCATTGACCAGTGTTACAGGGGACAGGGAGACTGCACTGACCAGTGTTATAGGGGACAGGGAGACTGCACTGACCAGTGCTACAGGGGGCAGGGAGACTGCACTGACCAGTGTTTTAGGGGACAGCAAGACTGCACTGACCTGTTTTATAGGGGACAGCAAGACTGCACTGACCTGTGTTACAGGGGGACAGAGAGACTGCACTGACCAGTGTTACAGGGGACAGGGAGACTGCACTGACCAGTGTTACAGGAGGCAGGGAGACTGCGCTGACCAGTGTTACAGGGGACAGGGAGACTGCACTGACCAGTGTTACAGGGGGACAGGGAGACTGCACTGACCAGTGTTTCAGGGGACAGGGAGACTGCACTGACCAGTGTTACAGGGGGCAGGGAGACTGCGCTGACCAGTGTTACAGGGGGCAGGGAGACGGCATTGACCAGTGTTACAGGGGGCAGGGAGACTGCGCTGACCAGTGTTACAGGGGGCAGGGAGACTGCACTGACCAGTGTTACAGGGGACAGGGAGACTGCACTGACCAGTGTTACAGGGGGCAGGGAGACTGCACTGACCAGTGTTACAGGGGACAGGGAGACTGCACTGACCAGTGTTAAAGGGGACAGGGAGACGGCACTGACCAGTGTTACAGGGGGCAGGGAGACTGCACTGACCAGTGTTACAGGGGACAGGGAGACTGCACTGACCAGTGTTACAGGGGACAGGGAGACTGCACTGACCAGTGCTACAGGGGGCAGGGAGACTGCACTGACCAGTGTTTTAGGGGACAGCAAGACTGCACTGACCTGTTTTATAGGGGACAGCAAGACTGCACTGACCTGTGTTACAGGGGGACAGAGAGACTGCACTGACCAGTGTTACAGGGGACAGGGAGACTGCACTGACCAGTGTTACAGGGAGACTGCACTGACCAGTGTTACAGGGGGCAGGGAGACTGCGCTGACCAGTGTTACAGGGGGCAGGGAGACGGCATTGACCAGTGTTACAGGGGACAGGGAGACTGCACTGACCAGTGTTATAGGGGGCAGGGAGACTGCACTGACCAGTGCTACAGGGGGCAGGGAGACTGCACTGACCAGTGTTTTAGGGGACAGCAAGACTGCACTGACCTGTTTTATAGGGGACAGCAAGACTGCACTGACCTGTGTTACAGGGGGACAGAGAGACTGCACTGACCAGTGTTACAGGGGACAGGGAGACTGCACTGACCAGTGTTACAGGAGGCAGGGAGACTGCGCTGACCAGTGTTACAGGGGACAGGGAGACTGCACTGACCAGTGTTACAGGGGGACAGGGAGACTGCACTGACCAGTGTTTCAGGGGACAGGGAGACTGCACTGACCAGTGTTACAGGGGGCAGGGAGACTGCGCTGACCAGTGTTACAGGGGGCAGGGAGACGGCATTGACCAGTGTTACAGGGGGCAGGGAGACTGCGCTGACCAGTGTTACAGGGGGCAGGGAGACTGCACTGACCAGTGTTACAGGGGACAGGGAGACTGCACTGACCAGTGTTACAGGGGGCAGGGAGACTGCACTGACCAGTGTTACAGGGGACAGGGAGACTGCACTGACCAGTGTTAAAGGGGACAGGGAGACGGCACTGACCAGTGTTACAGGGGGCAGGGAGACTGCACTGACCAGTGTTACAGGGGACAGGGAGACTGCACTGACCAGTGTTACACGGGACAGGGAGACGGCACTGACCAGTGTTACAGGGGGCAGGGAGACGGCATTGACCAGTGTTACAGGGGGCAGGGAGACTGCGCTGACCAGTGTTACAGGGGGCAGGGAGACTGCACTGACCAGTGTTACAGGGGACAGGGAGACTGCACTGACCAGTGTTACAGGGGGCAGGAAGACTGCACTGACCAGTGTTACAGGGGACAGGGAGACTGCATTGACCAGTGTTACAGGGGGCAGGGAGACTGCGCTGACCAGTGTTACAGGGGACAGGGAGACTGCACTGACCAGTGTTACAGGGGGCAGGAAGACTGAACTGACCAGTGTTACAGGGGACAGGGAGACTGCACTGACCAGTGTTACAGGGGGCAGGAAGACTGCACTGACCAGTGTTACAGGGGACAGGGAGACTGCATTGACCAGTGTTACAGGGGACAGGAAGACGGCACTGACCAGTGTTACAGGGGACAGGGAGACTGCACTGACCAGTGTTACAGGGGATAGGGAGACTGCACTGACCAGTGTTACAGGGGACAGGGAGACTGCACTGACCAGTGTTACAGGGGGACAGAGATACTGCACTGACCAGTGTTACAGGGGACAGGGAGACTGCACTGACCAGTGTTACAGGGGGCAGGGAGACTGCACTGACCAGTGTTACAGGGGACAGGGAGACTGCACTGACCAGTGTTACAGGGGGCAGGGAGACTGCACTGACCAGTGTTACAGGGGACAGGGTGACTGCACTGACCAGTGTTACACGGGACAGGGTGACTGCACTGACCAGTGTTACAGGGGGCAGGGAGACTGCACTGACCAGTGTTACAGGGGATAGGGAGACTGCACTGACCAGTGTTACAGGGGACAGGGAGACTGCACTGACCAGTGTTACAGGGGGACAGAGATACTGCACTGACCAGTGTTACAGGGGACAGGGAGACTGCACTGACCAGTGTTACAGGGGGCAGGGAGACTGCACTGACCAGTGTTACAGGGGACAGGGAGACTGCACTGACCAGTGTTACAGGGGGCAGGGAGACTGCACTGACCAGTGTTACAGGGGACAGGGTGACTGCACTGACCAGTGTTACACGGGACAGGGTGACTGCACTGACCAGTGTTACAGGGGGCAGGGAGACTGCACTGAGCAGTGTTACAGGGTACAGGGAGACTGCACTGACCAGTGTTACAGGGGGCAGGGAGACTGCACTGACCAGTGTTACAGGGGACAGGGAGACTGCACTGACCAGTGTTACAGGGGGCAGGGAGACTGCACTGACCAGTGTTACAGGGGACAGGGTGACTGCACTGACCAGTGTTACACGGGACAGGGTGACTGCACTGACCAGTGTTACAGGGGGCAGGGAGACTGCACTGACCAGTGTTACAGGGGACAGGGAGACTGCACTGACCAGTGTTACAGGGGGCAGGGAGACTGCACTGACCAGTGTTACAGGGGACAGGGAGACTGCACTGACCAGTGTTACAGAGGGCAGGGAGACTGCACTGACCAGTGTTACAGGGGACAGGGTGACTGCACTGACCAGTGTTACACGGGACAGGGTGACTGCACTGACCAGTGTTACAGGGGGCAGGGAGACTGCACTGAGCAGTGTTACAGGGTACAGGGAGACTGCACTGACCAGTGTTACAGGGGACAGGGAGACGGCACTGACCAGTGTTACAGGGGACAAGGGGACTGCACTGACCAGTGTTACAGGGGATAGGGAGACTGCACTGACCCGTGTTACAGGGGACAGGGAGATTGCACTGACCAGTATTACAGGGGACAGGGAGATGGCACTGACCAGTGTTACAGGAGACAGGGAGACTGCACTGACCAGTGTTACAGGGGACAGGGAGACTGCACTGACCAGTGTTACAGGGGATAGGGACACCAGTCCGCTTACCCTCACTCGAGTCGCTGGACACAGAGCTGCTATCCGAGGAGTCCTGTGCGGGTTCGCCTGGCTCCGCCTCCTCTCGCTTGTGGCTCTCATCTAAGTCTGGCGCTGTCTTGGCGGCCACTACCACCACAGCGGCAGCCCCGGCTCGTGGCTCCTCCTTGCCTTCATGACGCTCCCGTGGAGCCTCAGCCTCCCTCTCCTTCCTGGGGGAGGACTCGGTTACTACGATCACAGGGGCGTGCAGCCTTCCCTCCTCGCCAGAATCCGACCTTTTCTCTTCCGTTTCGTGTCTGCCTTCTGTGGCCGTATCGCTCTGTGCTATCACGGCGACCTTGACCTTCGCCTCGCGATGCTGGCCATCGTCACTCTCCTCTCCACTGGAGGAGCTCGACTCGCCAGACCGTTGTGACACCTCCGTCTCCTTGGCAACCACAATCTCCCCCTCGCTTTTCTTGACAATCACAGTCTCATCCTCGCTCTTCTTGACAACCACAGTCTCATCCTCGCTCTTCTTGACAACAACAGTCTCACCCTCGCTTTTTTTGACAACCACCGTCTCACCATCACTTTTCTTGACAACCACCGTCGTCCCTTCGTTATCCTTGGTAACCACCACCATGCCCTCGGTATCATTGGCAGCAACTGTCGCCCCTTCGGTATCCTTGGCAACCACCGTCTCCCCCTCGCTCTTCTTGACAACCACCGTCTCCCCCTCGCTCTTCTTGACAACCACCGTCTCCCCCTCGCTCTTCTTGACAACCACCGTCTGACCATCTGTATCCTTGGTAACTACTCTCGTACCCTCGGTATCCTTGACAACCAACGCGGTCCCCTCGGTCCCAGCCACCACGATGTGTGCCCGCTGTGTGACGTCATCGTCATCCGCCTTTACCACGAGGGGGCGCTCAGCCTCATCCTTCTTCACAGCGACAACAACTACTTCCGGTCTGTGGCCATTTGCTGCAGCATGGTCGGTGGCTGGACCACCTTGCGACGTGTCGTCGTCTGAGCTGGCTGAGGACGACGACGAGGACTTGGACGACTTGCGGGACGTCCTCTCCCCATCCGCCTCGGACGGCTTGGTGACGTCATTGGGCGCCCCGTCAACATCTCGCCTCAACTCTCGGTACTTGGCGTTCTCGTCGAGAGACTCGGATTTCTTCAGCGACCGACGCCTTTCTGAATGGCACAAAGGTAGGTAGAATAAGTATGGGTAAAAGTGGCACATTTAAGGCTCGCACCAGTTAGCTGTCTGGTTCGCCAACCCGATGTCCGGGTGAGTCCTGTTAGGAGGGGGGGGGGGTGGCGACGGGGGGAGGGGGGAGGGGCGACGTCGGGAACGGTAATGGACACGGGGGGTGGAAGACGAGAGATCCACGGACGTGACTGACCACTGGACGAGACCAATCCACCAAGCCGTCAACCTGACACACCTGTGCAACTAACTCAGCCCTGAATGTGCCTGACCCGTGTACTGACTCACCCATCATCGTGACTCACCCATCAACGTGACTCACCCATCATCGTGACTCACCCATCATCGTGACTCACCCATCATCGTGACTCACCCATCATCGTGACTCACCCATCATCGTCACTCACCCATCATCGTCACTCACCCATCATCGTCACTCACCCATCATCGTCGTCACTCACCCATCATCGTGACTCACCCATCATCGTGACTCACCCATCATCGTGACTCACCCATCATCGTCGTCACTCACCCATCATCGTGACTCACCCATCATCGTGACTTACCCATCATCGTCACTCACCCATCATCGTGACTCACTCATCATCGCGACTCACCCATCATCGTGACTCACCCATTAACGTGACACACCCATCATCGTGACTCACCTATTAACGTGACACACCCATCATCGTCGTCACTCACCCATCATCGTGACTCACCCATCATCGTCACTCACCCATCATCGTCACTCATCCATCATCGTGACTCACCCATCATCGTGACTCACCCATCATCGTCGTCACTCACCCATCATCGTCACTCACCCATCATCGTGACTCACCCATCATCGTGACTCACCCATCATCGTGACTCACCCATCATCGTGACTTACCCATCATCGTTACTCACCCATCATCGTGACTCACCCATCATCGTGACTCACCCATCATCGTCACTCACCCATCAACGTGACTCACCTATCAACGTGACTCACCCATCATCGCGACTCACCCATCATCGTCGTCACTCACCCATCATCGTCACTCACCCATCATCGTGACTCACCCATCATCGTGACTTACCCATCATCGTGACTCACCCATCATCGTGACTCACCCATCCTCGTGACTTACCCATCATCGTGACTCACCCATCATCGTGACTCACCCATCATCGTGACTCACCCATCATCGTCACTCACCCATCATCGTGACTCACCCATCATCGTGACTCACCCATCATCGTCACTCACCCATCATCGTCGTCACTCACCCATCATCGTCACTCACCCATCATTGTGACTCACCCATCATCGTCACTCACCCATCATCGTCACTCACCCATCATCGTCACTCACCCATCATCGTCGTCACTCACCCATCATCGTCGTCACTCACCCATCATCGTCGTCACTCACCCATCATCGTCACTCACCCATCATCGTGACTCACCCATCATCGTGACTCACCCATCATCGTCACTCACCCATCATCGTGACTTACCCATCATCGTGACTCACCCATCATCGTCACTCACCCATCATCGTGACTCACTCATCATCGTGACACGCCCATCGTCGTCACTCACCCATCATCGCGACTCACCCATCATCGTGACACGCCCATCAACGTGACTCACCAGGAACGTGACACACCCATCAACGTAACTCACCATTAACGTGACTCACCCATCATCGTGACTCACCCATCAACGTAAATCACCCATCATCGTGACTCACCCATCATCGTGACTTACTCATCATCGTGACTCACCCATCATCGTGACTCACCCATCATCGTGACTCACCCATCATCGTGACTTACCCATCATCGTGACTCACCCATCATCGTGACTCACCCATCAACGTGACTCACCCATCATCGTCACTCACCCATCATCGTGACTCACTCATCATGGTGACACGCCCATCGTCGTCACTCACCCATCATCGCGACTCACCCATCATCGTGACACGCCCATCAACGTGACTCACCAGGAACGTGACACACCCATCAACGTAACTCACCATTAACGTGACTCACCCATCATCGTGACTCACCCATCAACGTAAATCACCCATCATCGTGACTCACCCATCATCGTGACTTACTCATCATCGTGACTCACCCATCATCGTGACTCACCCATCATCGTGACTCACCCATCATCGTCACTCACCCATCATCGTCACTCACCCATCATCGTGACTCACCCATCATCGTGACTCACCCATCATCGTGACTCACCCATCATCGTGACTCACCCATCATCGTGACTTACCCATCATCGTGACTCACCCATCATCGTGACTCACCCATCATCGTGACTCACCCATCATCGTGACTCACCCATTAACGTGACTCACCCATCATCGTGACTCACACTCACCCATCAACGCATCTCACCCATCATCGTGACACACCCATCAACCTAACTCACCATTAACGTGACTCACCCATCATCGTGACTCACCCATCATCGCGACTCACCCATCATCGTGACTCATCCATCATCGTGACTCACCCATCATCGTCACTCACCTATCAACGTCACTCACCCATCATCGTGACTCACCCATCATCGCGACTCACCCATCATCGTGACTCACCCATCATCGTTACTTACCCATCATCGTGACACACCCATCATCGTGACTCACCCATCAACGTAAATCACCCATCATCGTGACTCACCCATCATCGCGACTCACCCATCATCGTGACTCACCCATGAAACTCCCCAGACGATGAAAGATAAATGAATGTAACATGCCACAGATTAGGTGCCTGGGTCCGGTTTGGGACCCAGGACCTATTGATCCGCGGTATAGTGCGCTAACCACTACCCCAGGGACGCCCACCCCCCCCCCCCCCGTAAAGCTGTGGTGTTGCAAGAAACATTTTCTCGACACGTTCTGAACACCTTATGGACACCTTATGGGTGCCTTCTGGACACCTTTTGGACACCTGTGGGTGCCTTTTCACCGCGCCGCCATACACGTTTCTTACCTTTCTCGGTGGTGATGTCCTTGGATCCCCTGGCTCCCATGGTTTCTTACCTTTCTCGGTGGTGATGTCCTTGGATCCCCTGGCTCCCATGGTTTCTTACCTTTCTCGGTGGTGATGTCCTTGGATCCCCTGGCTCCCATGGTTTCTTACCTTTCTCGGTGGTGATATCCTTGGATCCCCTGGCTCCCATGGTTTCTTACCTTTCTCGGTGGTGATATCCTTGGATCCCCTGGCTCCCATGGTTTCTTACCTTTCTCGGTGGTGATATCCTTGGATTCCCTGGCTCCTATGGTTTACCTTTCTCGGTGGTGATATCCTTGGATTCCCTGGCTCCCATGGTTTACCTTTCTCGGTGGTGATATCCTTGGATCCCCTGGCTCCTATGGTTTACCTTTCTCGGTGGTGATATCCTTGGATCCCCTGGCTCCCATGGTTTACCTTTCTCGGTGGTGATGTCCTTGGATCCCCTGGCTCCCATGGTTTCTTACCTTTCTCGGTGGTGATGTCCTTGGATCCCCTGGCTCCCATGGTTTCTTACCTTTCTCGGTGGTGATGTCCTTGGATCCCCTGGCTCCCATGGTTTCTTACCTTTCTCGGTGGTGATATCCTTGGATCCCCTGGCTCCCATGGTTTCTTACCTTTCTCGGTGGTGATATCCTTGGATCCCCTGGCTCCCATGGTTTCTTACCTTTCTCGGTGGTGATATCCTTGGATTCCCTGGCTCCTATGGTTTACCTTTCTCGGTGGTGATATCCTTGGATTCCCTGGCTCCCATGGTTTACCTTTCTCGGTGGTGATATCCTTGGATCCCCTGGCTCCTATGGTTTACCTTTCTCGGTGGTGATATCCTTGGATCCCCTGGCTCCCATGGTTTACCTTTCTCGGTGGTGATGTCCTTGGATCCCCTGGCTCCCATGGTTTCTTACCTTTCTCGGTGGTGATGTCCTTGGATCCCCTGGCTCCCATAGTTTCTGACCTTTCTCGGTGGTGATGTCCTTGGATCCCAGGCTCCCATGGTTTACCTTTCTCGGTGGTAATATCCTTGGATCCCCTGGCTCCCATGGTTTACCTTTGTCGGTGGTGATGTCCTTGGATCCCCTGGCTCCCATGGTTTCTTACCTTTCTCGGTGGTGATACCCTTGGATCCCCTGGCTCCCATGGTTTACCTTTCTCGGTGGTGATATCCTTGGATCCCCTGGCTCCCATGGTTTACCTTTCTCGGTGGTGATATCCTTGGATCCCCTGGCTCCAATGGTTTACCTTTCTCGGTGGTGATATCCTTGGATTCCCTGGCTCCCATGGTTTACCTTTCTCGGTGGTGATATCCTTGGATCCCCTGGCTCCCATGGTTTACCTTTCTCGGTGGTGATATCCTTGGATCCCCTGGCTCCCATGGTTTACCTTTCTCGGTGGTGATGTCCTTGGATCCCGTGGCTCCCATGGTTTACCTTTCTCGGTGGTGATATCCTTGGATCCCCTGGCTCCCATGGTTTACCTTTCTCGGTGGTGATGTCCTTGAATCCCCTGGCTCCCATGGTTTACCTTTCTCGGTGGTGATATCCTTGGATCCCCTGGCTCCCATGGTTTCTTACCTTTCTCGGTGGTGATATTCTTGGATCCCTGGCTCCCATGGTTTCTTACCTTTCTCGGTGGTGATGTCCCTGGATCCCTGGCTCCCATGGTTTACCTTTCTCGGTGGTAATATCCTTGGATCCCCTGGCTCCCATGGTTTACCTTTCTCGGTGGTGATATCCTTGGATCCCCTGGCTCCCATGGTTTACCTTTCTCGGTGGTGATATCCTTGGATCCCCTGGCTCCCATGGTTTACCTTTCTCGGTGGTGATATCCTTGGATCCCCTGGCTCCAATGGTTTACCTTTCTCGGTGGTGATATCCTTGGATCCCCTGGCTCCCATGGTTTACCTTTCTCGGTGGTGATATCCTTGGATCCCCTGGCTCCCATGGTTTACCTTTCTCGGTGGTGATATCCTTGGATCCCCTGGCTCCCATGGTTTACCTTTCTCGGTGGTGATATCCTTGGATCCCCTGGCTCCCATGGTTTACCTTTCTCGGTGGTGATGTCCTTGAATCCCCTGGCTCCCATGGTTTACCTTTCTAGGTGGTGATATCCTTGGATCCCCTGGCTCCCATGGTTTCTTACCTTTCTCGGTGGTGATATCCTTGGATCCCCTGGCTCCCATGGTTTCTTACCTTTCTCGGTGGTGATATTCTTGGATCCCCTGGCTCCCATGGTTTACCTTTCTCGGTGGTGATATCCTTGGATCCCCTGGCTCCCAGGTTTTCTTACCTTTCTCGGTGGTGATGTCCTTGGATCCCCTGGCTCCCATGTTTTCTTACCTTTCTCGGTGGTGATATCCTTGGATCCCCTGGCTCCCATGTTTTCTTACCTTTCTCGGTGGTGATATCCTTGGATCCCCTGGCTCCCATGATTTACCTTTCTCGGTGGTGATATCCTTGGATCCCCTGGCTCCCATGGTTTACCTTTCTCGGTGGTGATGTCCTTGAATCCCCTGGCTCCCATGGTTTACCTTTCTCGGTGGTGATATCCTTGGATCCCCTGGCTCCCATGGTTTCTTACCTTTCTCGGTGGTGATATCCTTGGATCCCCTGGCTCCCATGGTTCTTACCTTTCTCGGTGGTGATGTCCTTGGATCCCCTGGCTCCCATGGTTTCTTACCTTTCTCGGTGGTGATGTCCTTGGATCCCCTGGCTCCCATGGTCAGTGTGTCTGTCTCTCTGCTAGAGGCTCAGTCCATGCGGCGCCCTCCGTCCACACGCCCACCGCTGTCCCTGTCGCGCGAGACTCTCGCGATGACCACGTGGGTTCACGTCCTGCACCACAGGCGCCCCCTAGCGACACGATGAACCGGACCTCGGGAACCTGACAGAAAGACAGAGGGTTGGGGGGTGGAGGGATTGGACACAACAACCACCAGAATGTTAGGTAAAATGGTAGGTAAACTGAACATATTGTGTCGTTTGGATTTGATATAGAGTGCTTAATATGCGGGAGGCGGGGGTGGAGTTGGTAACCAGACAGCGGCACGCCGGGCGGGGGCGGGGAAGGTGGCGGGGCGGGGGCGGGGGCGGGAGCGGGGGCGGGGGCGGGGGCGGGGGCGGCAGGGGCCTTACCACGGACCCAGTAATTACAAGGCAATACGTGTTCCTGGAAGAGGTAGACAGGCAGGCGGGGGGGGGGGGGGGAGGTGGGTGTATAGTGCAGGTAGAGGGATGGGGACATATGTGGGTGGTGGGAGGGCGAGTATCGTGTAGGTAGGGGATGTGAGCATAGTGTAGGTAGGGGATGTGTGTCGTGTAGTACTCGACGGAGGTTCTCGGCCACAGTTATGCACAATCCAATGACAAGTCTTTACCAAACGATGACCACCCGATGACCACCCGAGGACAACCCGATGACAACCCGAGGACCACCCGAGGACAACCCGATGACCACCTGATGACAACCCGATGACAACCCGATGACCACCCGATGACCACCCGATGACAACCCGATGACCACCCGATGACAACCCGATGACAACCCGATGACCACCCGATGACAACCCGATGACCACCCGATGGCAACCCGAGGACCACCCGATGACCACCCGATGGCAACCCGATGACCACCCGATGACCACCCGATGACAACCCGATGACCACCTGATGACAACCCGATGACAACCCGATGACCACCCGATGACAACCCGATGACAGGTCGAGGAAGGTGGCCGCGTCTGTCGGTCTGAAGCTCGGCGTGCTACCCACTGAGGTAGAGGCCCCCCTTGAGACGGTGGGATGAGTGATGTGTGCGCCAGTCCGGTGTGTAGACACCTACAGTGGAGTGGGAGGGGGGGGGAGGTCCTCAGGGATACGCTATTAACTAGACAGGGAGACGTTTTTCACAGGTACGATGTCTTATAACTGTGACGGGCGGTTTGTTCTCATCACCCACCGGCTGACGACACCCACACAGTAACAGGCCTCTCCTAACGACAGCCAGTGCGCGGTGAGGTGGGGGGGGGGAGAGGCACAGGGCCCCGACAGGTAACACGCCCCCCCCCCCCTCTCCACCATCACACACATCAGTCGCTCGGAGCGACATTGATGTGTCTTCTTCAGAAGTCTGCGCCAAACCACAAGACACAACACAGCAAGACGCACCCAGCTACCTTGTGAGTCACTGACAACATATATACCTAGCCACCTTGTGAGTCACTGACAACATATCTATCTAACCAGCGTCAGATTCACTGGCAAAATATATATCTAACCAGAGTCGGTGTGTCGTGGGTCAGCGAGAGTCCGTCTGCCGTGGGTCAGCGAGAGTGTCTTCCGTGGGTCAGCGAGAGTCGGTGTGTCGTGGGTCAGCGAGTTCAGCCTGCCGTAGGTCAGCGAGTCTATCTGCCGCGGGTCAGCGAGAGTCGGTCTGCCGTGGGTCAGCGAGTCTGTCTGCCGTGGGTCAGCGAGAGTCGGTCTGCCGTGGGTCAGCGAGTCGGCCTGCCGTGGGTCAGCGAGAGTCGGTCTGCCGTGGGACAGCCCGAGTCGGCTTCCCGTGGGTCAGCGAGAGTCGGTCTGCTTGGGTCAGCGAGAGTAGGTCTGCCGTGGGTCAGCGAGAGTCGGCCTGTCGTGAGTCAGCGAGAGTCGGCCTGTCGTGGGTCAGCGAGAGTCGGCCTGCCGTGGGTCAGTGAGAGGCGGCCTGCCGTGGGTCAGCGAGAGTCGGTCTGGCGTGGGTCTGCGAGTCGGCATGCCGTGGGTCAGCGAGAGTCTATCTGCCGAGGGTCAGCGAGAGTAGGCCTGCCGTGGGTAAGCGAGAATTCAGCCTGCCGTAGGTCAGCGAGTCTATCTGCCGCGGGTCAGCGAGAGTCGGTCTGCCGTGGGTCAGCGAGAGTCGGCCTGCCATGGGTCAGCGAGAGTCGGTCTGCCGTGGGTCAGCGAGAGTCGGCCTGCCATGGGTCAGCGAGAGTCGGTCTGCCGTGGGTCAGCGCGATTCGGTCTGCGTGGGTCAGCGAGAGTCGGCCTGCCGTGGCTCAGCGAGAGTCGGCCTGCCATGGGTCAGCGAGAGTCGGTCTGCCGTGGGTCAGGGAGAGTCTATCTGCCGTTGGACAGCGAGAGTAGGTCTGCCGTGGGTCAGGGAGAGTCGGTCGGCCGTGAGGTAGCCCATTACACTAAGAGGCGATACCAATGCACCCATAGCAGCATATTGGCCCCACAACTCAACCCTGTTTGCTCAGGTATCAACGGCCCTCTCGACACCCCACGCCGTGACGTCATGATAGCCATGATGTGTAGCAACCAGGAATGTTGGCCTCTGTAACACATATTACATGTCGGTAAGTTGGGTCAAGGATGACGCTATACGGCCGGACACAAAATATGTCTTAATTAAGACATCAGCAAATAGTCACAACATAACTCAATGACAGCCAGTATCACATGACTATGCCCAGTGTGATATGACCATGGTCCAGTCACATGACCATTGTACAGTATCACATGACCATGACCAGTATCACATGACCATGACCAGTATCACATGACCATGACCAGTATCACATGACCATGGTCCAATGTCACACACGACACATCGGATGAACCGTTGTCTGGGTGGGCGGTTACCGTGGGAGGGTCGGGGGTGGGGGGTGAGAGGGGTGAGAAGGGTCGCCCCTATCTCGTCAGCTGACCGGACGCCAACGCGAGGTACCAGCGAGAGGTACTTACAGGAGACCTAGTCACAATATCTCTGATGATGGTATCTGTGACTGTCATCAAACACGCCCCGAGCTGAGATAACTTCACTTGAGTAAATACCGCGGTACAAACTAATGATAACAGTTCTCACAGTGGCACACCCTACATATCCACAGGGACTACAGCCCCCAGGGATCCCCAGGGACCACAGCCCCCAAGAGCCACAGCCTCCAGGGACCACAGCCCCCAGGGACCACAGCAATAGACTACAGCCCCCAGGGACCACAGCCCCCAGGAACCACAAGCCCCAGGAACCACAGCCCCTGGGGATCCCCAGGAACTACAGCCCCCAGGGACCACAGCCCCCAGGAACCACAGCCCCCAGGAACCACAGCGACAGACCACAGCGACAGAGACCACAGCGACAGACCACAGCGACAGAGACCACAGCGACAGAGACCACAGCGACAGAGGCCACAACCCCCAGGGACCACAGCGGGGGCGGGGGTTGGCCGCAGTGAGGGGGACGGGGGTTGGCCGCTGTGAGGGGGGCGGGGGTTGGCCGCTGTGAGAGAGGCGGGGGTTGGCCGCTGTGAGGGGGGCGGGGGCTGGCCGCTGTGAGGGGGGCGGGAGTTGGCCGCTGTGAGGGGGGCGGGGGTTGGCCGCTGTGAGGGGGGCGGGGGTTGACCGCTGTGAGGTGGAGGGGGTTAAAGCATGGCTTAAGCCCAGAAACCACGCTCCCTTTCTTCAAACATGACAAGCGAAATGCCGCCAAAAAATATGACGTCATATGTACGACGGGATTTTCAGAAGTAGAAAGCAGAGAATACAAAGTAGTTGACCAAAGCCATTTATGTGGCTGAAATATTAGACAGGTCTTCAGACCATGCGCGCATTCGTCCTTACAACGTGTTCAGTTTAATTCCTCTATGACGGCTATTTTTCGCCAGTCCCTACAGTGACCCAGTGGGTAAGCAGGTTGAGCTGGAGGCCAACAGGTCGCGGGCCTGAACCTTGACACATGTACCTGGAGCATTCACTGCCATTGAGGTTGCTTGGCCCAGTGGCCCTAACCTTGGTCTGCACAACAGCGGGCCTAAAACACTATATCACTGAATTAAATGTCCTATTACACACGTCGCACTTACAAGATACTCGGATGGTTGATATGACCAGCCCCCCCCCCCACCCCACCACACACCCCTGGGGATTTGGTGGCGGTGCTGGTGGGGGCGGAGGAGGGGGTCAACCATTGGTTAAGATATGGGTCATTGGTTGAATAAATGATGTTCAAATATTTGCAGAGGTGTCTGCACTAAAGTAGACGTGGGCAGAACATAGTCCGCCCCCGCCTGACCTCAGCACTGCCTCCAGCCTTTACACACAGCGCCGTCCACAGCGAGAGACTCGAGGCACACACGGCAACCAGCCGCCAGCCTCGTTCCCATCAGCCAGCCTCGTTCCCATCAATCCCCCAGAAACCACTTGACCGGACGGGTCAACAGCTAGATTAGACAGCGCCCCTTGACGGCGTCACTCAGTGTCGCCCCCTGGCGGCGTCACCCAGTGTCACCCCTTCGCACCACGCAACGCGAATGCGACAATCGGTGCCCCCAGCCACCCCCCAGCACCCTGGTCGAGAAGGCTGCACCCGCAGCACCCTCGTCGAGAAGGCTGCACCCCCAGCACCCTGGTCGAGAAGTCTGCACCCCCAGCACCCTGGTAGAGAAATCTGCACCCCCAGCCACCCCAAGCACCCTGGTCGAGAAGTCTGCACCCCCAGCACCCTGGTCGAGAAGGCTGCACCCCCAGCACCCTGGTAGAGAAATCTGCACCCCCAGCCACCCCAAGCACCCTGGTCGAGAAGGCGGCACCCCCAGCACCCTGGTCGAAAAGGATGCACCCCCAGCACCCTGGCCGAGAAGGCTGTAACCCCAGCACCCTGGTAGAGTAGGCTGTACCCCCAGCAACCCCAAGCACCCTGGTCGAAAAAGGCTGTATCCCCAGCACCCTGGCCGAGAAGGCTGCACATCCCCACCCGGTAGAGAAGGATGCACCCCCAGCCACTCCCCAGCACCCTGGTTGAGAAGGTTGCACCCCCGGCCCCACCCCCTTCCATCACCCCATTGAGTGGTCTGTGGGTAGCCACCCCGAGCGAGCTCTTACAGACCATAGCACTTCGTATCTGTCGCAAGATTTACAACCGAATTCAGGATTCGAAGGGCGCGGGGGTTACCCCTGGTAACGGGGATGCGTCTTATGTGTCTGGCGTGTCTTATGTCTGGCGTGTCTGGTGTGTAACGTGCCTGGTGTGTGACGTGTCTGGTGTGTAACGTGCCTGGTGTGTGACGTGTCTGGTGTGTAACGTGTCTGGTGTGTGACATGTCTGGTGTGTGACATGTCTGGTGTGTGACGTGTCTGGTGTGTGACGTGTCTGGTGTGTGACACGTCTGGTGTGTCAGATGTGACTGGAACCAGGGCCATCCGTACCTGTCGGTGCGGTCTATGATCACAACCTGGACTATGACCCGGATGCGGTAACCGCCACTGTGCAAGGAGAACCTTCGAGCCCCCACCCCCCATACCCACACACAAACACAAACAGTGCCATAGGGCATGTCTCATAATACTATCAGACCCCTCCACAAACACGAACGGTACCAGGGTGCATGTCCCATGCTAGGAGATATTGTCAAGCGGCACAGTGCACTACGCTAGGCCGACGCCGACCGACATCTCAAGTGTACTCAGATTGCATTCAAGGTCTCAACTTCTGCTCTAAGTTACTTATATGCCAGAAAGATAACAATGACAGCACCAATGACTTTGCTGTTTGTGCATTTAAACCATTTAATGACCAGGTGGCATATTACTGATGGTTAGTAGAGACATAATGACCTAAGCAACCCATTGACAGCATTCTGGACTGACCCAATGACCATACATCTTGGACTGACACAATGACATGACGGACTGGTCCAATGACAACATGATGGACTGGTCCAATGAAAAGATAATGGACTGGTCCAATGAAAACATGATGGACTGGTCCAATGACAACATGATGGACTGGTCCAATGAAAAGATAATGGACTGGTCCAATGCCAACATGATGGACTGGTCCAAAAACAAGCTGATGAACTGACTCATTGACAACATAATGGACTGGTCCCATGAAAACATGATGGAGTGACCCAACAATATATAGTGGACTGACCCATTAGCAACATAGTGGACTGACCCATTGACAACATGATGGACTGACCATTTAACAACATAGTGGATTGACCCATTGACAACATAGTGGACTGACCCATTGACAACATAGTGGACTGACCCATTGACAACATAGTTGACTGACCTATTGACAACATAGTGGACTGACTCATTGACAACATAGTGGACTGACCCATTGACAACATAGTGGACTGACCCATTGACAACATAGTGGACCAACCTATTGACAACATAATGGACTGACCTATTGACAACATAGTGGACTGACCTATGGACAACATAGTGGACTGACCTATTGACAACATAGCGAACTGACCCATTGACAACATAGTGGTTGGTTGGTTATTCAGGATGCTTTAACCACTTTTTAACAACATAGTGGACTGACCATTTAACAGCATACTGGACTGACAGAATGACAACATAGTAGATTGGTCCACTGACCAATCTTTTGATAACAGAGTTACCCCTGCACAGCAAGCTGAGACACTTTCCTTACTTTTAAATTTATGCTAGCCAGGGGCTGATCCAGGGGGGAAGGTTACAGGGGATCTTGGATAATAGCCCCCCCCCCCCGCCCCTAACCTAGTTGCAGCTCCCCATTTCCCAAATCCCTAGATCTGTCGCTGCTTGCTGTGAAGGAAAGCTATAGGGTAAATCAAGGAATTGTAATTTTCTCCGTCTTAGGCCCACCTGGGCTGACCCCACACCCCCGCTACTCCTAACTGGTAGTTCCATAGACGTAACCCAGCCTGCTCCGACATGGGTCCAGTTGGGTTGTTGGTGGTAGCCACAGCAGCTTCCTCACAGGACAACTAAACTGGTCGCCATGCAGGCAAGACACATCCAAAGTTAGGGGTGGAATTATTGAACTCTAATTGTGAGATCCCACAACGCCTGCCAAAGCGGAGTGACCGAATGCGGCCTGATTATGAACCTTAGCAGTGTGTAGCCGTGTAGGCTGGCAGGCTATAGCGGGCTGGAGCCTACACTGCTACAGCTACAAATGCACATGGAGTCAAAAAGTAAAAAAAATACCAACCGGCTTTGAAGGTAAAGTAATCGTTGTCACGTCAGGGATGTTGTGTTACTGCGGCCTCTGAAGTCTCCGTTTTCGATCTGGGATGTAAACCAAGATGATAAATTGTGTCTTACGGAGTTTCTGGGCTGCAATCACAAACCGCCACTCCTTGCTTCGACTGCACTCTGCCGCTTTCAACGCACAGCGCCACCTGGCGAGTCTCGCCCATTGGTGTGTACTGGTGTCGCGCCAGAAATGTTGCAATCAGGTTTTCGCGCCACATTAGTAGGTGAGTTGAGGTTTTGTTTCGATGGTGTGAAAAGATTGACGAAGGGCATCAGCTTAGTCGTGAGAGGGAACACATGTTGATTTGGTGGGAAAATATATCAAAACAGTTAAAGTCTACTAGGCCTACATGGAAATATTACCGTTGTAAGGGTTCACCCTACCGTTGTAAGGGTCACCCTCATTGTAAGGGGTCACCCTACCATTGTAAGGGGCCAGCCTACCGTTGTAAGGGTCACCCTCATTGTAAGGGGTCACCCTATCATTGTAAGGGGTCACCCTATCATTGTAAGGGGTCACCCTCATTGTAAGGGGTCACCCTACCATTGTAAGGGGTTACCCTACCGTTGTAAGGGTCACCCCCATTGTAAGGGGTCACCCTATCATTGTAAGGGGTCACCCTATCATTGTAAGGGGTCACCCTACCGTTGTAAGGGTCACCCTATCATTGTAAGGGGTCACCCTACCGTTGTAAGGGATCACCCTACTTTTTAAGGCAGGGGCGGATCTAGGAATTTGCCAAGGGGGGGTTGCTCTGAAAACTTCCGACCGAGGGGTGTGCTCTCTGAAAAACTTGCGACCGGGGGGGGGGGGGGAGGGGGGGGGGAGGAGGTGCGGAGGGCGTGCTCGGAGAAGCAGACTTTAACAGTGTATGTTCAGGTTCCCAATAGGGGTGAGGGGTGTCGCCCTCTGAAAACTTGCGACCGGGGGGGGAGGGGGGCGGGAGAACCGACTTTAACAGTGCATGTTCAGTTTCCCAAGGGGGGGGGGGGGTTATATCATTGTAAGGGGTCAGCCCACTGTTGTAAAGGGTCGTCTTACCGGGGGAGGGGGGGGGGCACTATTATAAAAATCCGTTGTAAGGGGTCGCAACCAGATTTGGGGAGTCAAACTACGCTTTCGCTATTTCCATTTTACCCGGTGGTTTTGGCTTCCACAGGGTGTCGAGCTTAGTAGGTCTATCTTGTAGGCGTCGACTGTTGATTTTTCACGACGTTCCGTGTCGCATTTTGTCTCAGTTAAGTGTTGTTTGTTTGCTCTAAAAGGTCACTATCTGTGTCGATGTCGCTTTTTCATATCCTCAGTGTCGGAATTTGGGGGTCAACGTCGAATTTCGATTTTTTAAATATGCCTGTGTCGCGTGACGCCATTAACCCCTTGAACACCCGTTATCTTGGAAGGCCGGATGTCAGGACACTTATAGAGCAGTCGGATACCGGAAATTTTGCACGTGATTTAGTTGTCGACAAGGATCAGTTAATTCTGTTCACAGAAAACAAAACACACACAGGCCTACATGCATACATGCCACACTTTTCAAGCCATACCTATTTACCAGAATATTATTAACGAACATAGAATAAAAGGCTCGTGAGCGTGTCTGTAAATAGTCTAATCGGAAGTACATAGATTTGTTGATAATCTTCAATTTGCAGTTCCTCAAAACATATAGTCTTTAAATTACAAAGAGCAGAATCAGTTAAGTTATCCTTAATACATCTACAATGCGCGTGCCGTAACTTTATTGAATAACTGCTTTCTTCTTGCTTAGACACAATATCTTGGGACTTCCCGATTGGTAATCGTGACATCCAATGAAAACCAGTTCACATATTCTGAGTGGGATAGTCCATGGTCGGGCCAAACACAGAACTGGTTTACTTTGACGCTGCTGTCGTAGGTCTTGTACAAAATTAATTCCTGCAGACAAAAAGTGTTTCCAGAAGAACTCTAAGCACTATCGGATGTTTCAGTAATAGGCTACCAATATATTACTCTCCGCCTTCATGAATACTGAAATATTGATGACTGTTGGCCTTCCCGGAATGCAGCTAAATATAAGCACTTGGCCTACTGAGCCTGATCCTATGGCAGCATGAGCCCGTCAAAAAGCATCAATGGCGTCGTGTTCCATTTCTTGTTACTACATACCACAAATAATTGAACAGTAATTCTATTTGCGTCGCTACCCAATAAATTGCGCCATGCATGAAAATAGAATTAGAACATCACCCCGGGAATTAACTACATGTAGCAACTGATTTGAGGCATAGCGACTTCTGACATGGCCACTGAATTGAAGCATATGTCTTAAATATTTAGACACGACGCAATTCGACATAACGCCCGAATTGAACTAGTCGGGTTCCAAGGGGTCAGTGGATCCTAGGGGTCCAATCTCGATCCGAAGGGTCCCTTCTGGATCCGACGGGTCAAATGTGGATCCGACTGGTCAAATCTGGATCCGACGGGTCAAATATGGATCCAACGGGTCAAATCTGGATCCGATGAGTCAAATCTGGATCCGATGGGTCAAATCTGGATTTCCCTATATAATTAGCCAAAATTGCCCGCTGAAGGCGCTGTTTGGCCCAGATTGCCCATTAAAAGCGCTAGTTAGCCAAAATTGTCAGTTGAAGGTGCTATGTAGCCCAATTTGAATGCATTATCTAGCTGAAATTCCCTGTCGAATGTGCCATTTTACGCTAAATTGCCCGCCGAAAGCGCTATTTAGGGTAAATTGCGTGCTGAACGGCATGAAATCAACATTGAACCTCTAGCATCCAGACTTGACCCCTCAGATCCAGATTGACCCCTCGCATCCAGATTTGACCTCCTAATCCAGATTTGACCTCCTAATCCAGATTTGACAATCAGATCCAGATTAGACTTTTCTGATCCACATTATGATCTTCACGCTGCATGCCCTCATCCGGTCCAGTGATAACACGGCCGGTCGAGTGTACTTACTACCTTGCAAGACCAGTCGGCCTTGTAAAACTTAGGTTTCTTTCACACACTGTTATACCATCTATGTGGACGACTATCAAGATTAGAATATACCTTACGCTGGAGAACTTCCTGAATGATTTCTAAATAGAATCGATTGTTTGTCTTCGACTAATACTTTGCGAATGCGCTTTTATCAAAATTAGCATGAATCAGGACGTTAACATTTACTACGACTTTGCCAATGTTATGGTCCTAAACCTCTTCCAGATGGCATCCTCGTCATATACGTATATACTAATCCACACTATTCTTGGCGTATAACTCATTGAGACTGCATTAAGACCTCCCGTTTGAATATCTTTGATCAAAGTATCTCGTAGCCTATCGTTGGTGCCATTCCGTATAAATGCGAAAATCGTCTTTCTGATCACTGTCATCGGTTTTGTCCATTTATCCCCCGAGGGTGTCGATGTGCCGCCTCTTTCACTGCCCCGCCACATCGCCTCGCATTTACCTTGATTAAAACAAACGGAAGACACTGAATTCTTTCACAACATTTACTAGCTTTTTCGCTGAGTTTAAGTCTGCTACGAGGCGTATTGTAACAAGTTCACCCCCCCCCCCCCCCTCACCCAATGGGCTATCCGTCAAGTTCCTGGACAAGCTGTTGAAGCAGCTCTGCGTTATGGTGTAAGCGTTAAACGAACGTGAAAACAATGCTGTATTTTAACTCAATGGAAGCAAATATCTTCAAGATTCTTTTTTTTGGACTGACTATTATGTAAACATTCATTGTCACCGGGGTCAAATTTAACCATGGTGTGTACAACATGGGTCTAAACACAGAACATAACGTGTCGGCCAGGTCCTGGTAAGTCATTGAATACACACAGAACATAACGTGTCGGCCAGGTCCTGGTAAGTCATTGAATACACACAGAACATAACGTGTCGGCCAGGTCCTGGTAAGTCATTGAATACACACAGAACATAACGTGTCGGCCAGGTCCTGGTAAGTCAATTAATACACACAGAACATAACGTGTCGGCCAGGTCCTGGTAAGTCATTGAATACACACAGAACATAACGTGTCGGCCAGGTCCTGGTAAGTCATTGAATACACACAGAACATAACGTGTCGGCCAGGTCCTGGTAAGTCATTGAATACACACAGAACATAACGTGTCGGCCAGGTCCTGGTAAGTCATTGAATACACACAGAACATAACGTGTCGGCCAGGTCCTGGTAAGTCATTGAATACACACAGAACATAACGTGTCGGCCAGGTCCTGGTAAGTCATTGAATACACACAGAACATAACGTGTCGGCCAGGTCCTGGTAAGTCAATTAATACACACAGAACACAACGTGTCGGCCAGGTCCTGGTAAGTCATTGATTACACACAGAACATAACGTGTCGGCCAGGTCCTGGTAAGTCAATTAATACACACAGAACACAACGTGTCGGCCAGGTCCTGGTAAGTCAATTAATACACACTGAACATAACGTGTCGGCCAGGTCCTGGTAAGTCATTGAATACACACAGAACATAACGTGTCGGCCAGGTCCTGGTAAGTCATTGAATACACACAGAACATAACGTGTCGGCCAGGTCCTGGTAAGTCATTGAATACACACAGAACATAACGTGTCGGCCAGGTCCTGGTAAGTCATTGAATACACACAGAACATAACGTGTCGGCCAGGTCCTGGTAAGTCAATTAATACACACAGAACACAACGTGTCGGCCAGGTCCTGGTAAGTCAATTAATACACACTGAACATAACGTGTCGGCCAGGTCCTGGTAAGTCAATTAATACACACAGAACATAACGTGTCGGCCAGGTCCTGGTAAGTCATTGAATACGCGCTGAACATAACGTGTCGGCCAGGTCCTGGTAAGTCAATTAATACACACAGAACATAACGTGTCGGCCAGGTCCTGTAAGTCAATTAATACACACAGAACATAACGTGTCGGCCAGGTCCTGGTAAGTCATTGAATACGCGCTGAACATAACGTGTCGGCCAGGTCCTGGTAAGTCAATTAATACACACTGAACATAACGTGTCGGCCAGGTCCTGGTAAGTCATTAAATACACACTGAACATAACGTGTCGGCCAGGTCCTGGTAAGTCATTGAATACACACTGAACATAACGTGTCGGCCATGTCCTGGTAAGTCATTAAATACACACTGAACATAACGTGTCGGCCAGGTCCTGGTAAGTCAATTAATACACACAGAACATAACGTGTCGGCCAGGTCCTGGTAAGTCATTGAATACGCGCTGAACATAACGTGTCGGCCAGGTCCTGGTAAGTCAATTAATACACACTGAACATAACGTGTCGGCCAGGTCCTGGTAAGTCATTGAATACACACAGAACATAACGTGTCGGCCAGGTCCTGGTAAGTCATTGAATACACACAGAACATAACGTGTCGGCCAGGTCCTGGTAAGTCATTGAATACACACAGAACATAACGTGTCGGCCAGGTCCTGGTAAGTCATTGAATACACACAGAACATAACGTGTCGGCCAGGTCCTGGTAAGTCATTGAATACACACAGAACATAACGTGTCGGCCAGGTCCTGGTAAGTCATTGAATACACACTGAACATAACGTGTCGGCCATGTCCTGGTAAGTCATTAAATACACACTGAACATAACGTGTCGGCCAGGTCCTGGTAAGTCATTGAATACACACTGAACATAACGTGTCGGCCAGGTCCTGGTAAGTCAATGAATACACACTGAGCATTGTTAGTGTGTTTATTGTCGACAAATCCTCCACCAAGCGACCAAACAAAGGCTGTTTTGCCTATCGCTACACACCGTCGCAATATGCGCATTTTCAGAAAAAGAGCAGACTGTATCCCTATATAATATGTATAAAAGTCAGGAAATCAGAGACGAACAGTAACTTAGTAATACAAAGACATGCAAACAAATATGGAAATGTCAGATAGAACTTCCATCCCAATGAGTGATAACCAAACATACCATATACAGCGAGTTATAGACCAGACACTGTAACCAGTGGTATCCATAGCTACAAGAGCAGTATTCAAAAGTTTCAACGAGCAGTATTCAAAGTTTCAAAGAGCAGTATTCAAAGTTTCAACGAGCAGTATCCAAAGTTTCAACGAGCAGTATCCAGAGTTTCAACTATCAGTATTCAAAGTTCCAACGAGTAGTATTCAAATTTTCAACGAGCAGCATTCAAAGTATCAACGAGCAGTATTCAAATTTTCAACGAGCAGTATTTCAACTTTCAACGAGCAGTATTCAAATTTTCAACGAGCAGTATTAAAAGTTTCAACGAGCAGTATTCAAATTTTCAACGAGCAGTATTAAAAGTTTCAACGAGCAGTATTCATATTTTCACCGAGCAGTACATCAGAGTATATAGTACACGACTAATAATCCCGGTTCTAGTAGCACTAAGACATTTACTGTCGTACCGCCAGCAGCAGCAACGAGATTCAACATTACGTGAACAATTCTCAACGCGTAATACGAATGTAGAATGGAAGAAGCAAATACTTAGGTAATTGAATCGTTGAGATGACATTGACACGCGGCGTACGTGCCACGGTTGTGAGAGGAGAATAAACAACAGACGATACGGCAAGGCTCCAATAACTAGGTCACGTGACTTCTGGGACGTTAACAACTCACATAAGAATCTCATTGAGAAAACAGGACCAGGTAAACAATAACAAACAAAGCAGCAGCAACAATAACAAGGTCAGCTTGGCAGCTCGGAGGGAGTGTCTTTGCCCCGTTGACGTTGCAGTTTTGGTTGGTCTACCCAGCCAAGCGGCTGATCCATCCTGTGGCATCCCCCCTGCGAAAATATGAAACAATTGTTATGTTTCACATATTTTATTGTTAAATACTTACGCTTCACACATTTTGTGAGTGGCCTTTATTATGTGTGACACATGTGTCAGAGACAAGTGATGCAGAATGTGCACAATCTTCATAGTGTGACTCGGCACTATACAGTATTATATGAGCAGTAGGGGGCGCCACTCACCGTACTTCCTGCTTGGTGATGGTCCGCCCGTTGGCAAACATCTCGGCGGCCTGTGCACAGACCGGGTCGCGTCCCATGCTGGCCACTGCAACCACTTTATCCTTCCTGGAGACGGGAAAACAATCTTATACCTAAAGCCTAACTGACTGTTTGTTTCTCCATTAAAGGGAACCGCCTGGCCTCTAACGCTGCTTTACCGATTCATATAATACTCAATTGTCTAACCTCCAAATTATAGAATTTTTCGTTCTATCTGTAGCTCACAATGAAATTTAGAAGTGACCGCCAGGCAAGACTTCGCCGCTTACCCAGGCGGCAGCCCTTTTTGGAGGGGTGTCCGCGATTGACCAATCAGGACGCGATACTCTAATTTATTCAAACCGGAAATTGCGCCTATTGTGTGAGCAAAACAAGGGCGCGTGGTAATCGCTAATATAAATAGCTGCGATTCTAACTCCAATCATGGCATTTTTGCGGAGTCAATCGTCGCAAGACGTATATCAATTTGTTTGGACGGTACATTTCCATGAAACACTAAGATCTTGCGCTACTGCGAGGTTTGGAACTGCCGCTGTTCATCTGTAAATCGCGGCCCTGATATCTCTCTCCGCGAGTTATAACGTAAGGCGGCGCCACATGCAGTCACAATATGCGTCACTGCTTCCGGCAAAATGGTGCTCTGCTTGACATTGTTAGGGGCGGGTTGCTTTAATTTTTTTCTTCTTACCAGTCGGCCGAAACGAAGCGTTAACACTCACCAATTTAATTTTAAGAAGTACACTTTCGGTGCATATCGCGATTAAATTAGGTTGGACACCCGCTTTAACCAGACACACAAGACTTCAATAACCAGACACAAACTCTTCTTCAACAGAGTTCACACCTATTAACCAGAAACACAACTCTTCATTAACCCAGACACACAACTCCCCATTAACCACACACACACAACTCCCCATTAACCAGACACAACTCTACAATTAACCAGACACACAACTCTCCATTAACCAGACACACCACTCTCCATTAACAGGATGTGGTTGCGGGCTCCGTCCCCAGGGGGCCTCACATACGTACAGAGTGTAGTAGGCTACAAAGGAGTGTGCGTCCAAGTCGCCCTCGATGATGACATCATCGTGGCCGCCGCCGTATCCTGAAGCATGCAATGGTAGCATCATCTTACCAATCCTCTCGCCAGTGACATTGACACGACGGGTCGCACTTTACAGAAACAAGTACGAGGGTCTAAGCAGTGAATATACTTGTGTAATATCATGCTATCCTATAATATCAGTAATATCATGACCCTTTATCCAAGAAATATTAAAAAGTGTGTGCGTCGATAAAGCTGAATGTCATGATTTGTGGAGATGAAACTGCTCCTGACCTGCATATCGGATGCTCTTGCCGAGTATTTGTGTCCAGAAGAAGGGAACGCTGTGTATTTCCTCGTTCTTGTCCATCATGTTGAGGCCAGCCACGCGACCTACAAGCACCATGGATACACCTCACCCCACGTGTCCCGTCGCCAGGTCAAGTACATAACTATAGCTGTCAGTGATCGCGAACTGGCCACGCGACCTACAAGCACCATGGATACACCTCACCCCACGTGTCCCGTCGCCAGGTCAAGTACATAACTATAGCTGTCAGTGATCGCGAACTGGCCACGCGACCTACAAGCACCATGGATACACCTCACCCCACGTGTCCCGTCGCCAGGTCAAGTACATAACTATAGCTGTCAGTGATCGCGAACTGGCCACGCGACCTACAAGCATCATGGATACACCTCACCCCACGTGTCCCGTCGCCAGGTCAAGTACATAACTATAGCTGTCAGTGATCGCGAACTGGCCACGCGACCTACAAGCACCATTGATAAACCTCACCCCACGTGTCCCGTTGCCAGGTCAAGTACTTAACTATAGCTGTCAGTGATCGCGAACTGGCCACGCGACCTACAAACACCATTGATAAACCTCACCCCACGTGTCCCGTCGTCAGGTCAAGTACATAACTATAGCTGTCAGTGATCGCGAACTGGCCACGCGACCTACAAGCACCATTGATAAACCTCACCCCACGTGTCCCGTCGCCAGGTCAAGTACATAACTATAGCTGTCAGTGATCGCGAACTGGCCACGCGACCTACAAGCATCATGGATACACCTCACCCCACGTGTCCCGTCGCCAGGTCAAGTACATAACTATAGCTGTCAGTGATCGCGAACTGGCCACGCGACCTACAAGCATCATTGATAAACCTCACCCCACGTGTCCCGTCGCCAGGTCAAGTACATAACTATAGCTGTCAGTGATCGCGAAATGGCCACGCGACCTACAAGCACCATTGATAAACCTCACCCCACGTGTCCCGTCGCCAGGTCAAGTACATAACTATAGCTGTCAGTGATCGCGAACTGGCCACGCGACCTACAAGCACCATGGATAAACCTCACCCCACGTGTCCCGTCGCCAGGTCAAGTACATAACTATAGCTGTCAGTGATCGCGAACTGGCCACGCGACCTACAAGCACCATTGATAAACCTCACCCCACGTGTCCCGTCGCCAGGTCAAGTACATAACTATAGCTGTCAGTGATCGCGAACTGGCCACGCGACCTACAAGCACCATTGATAAACTTCACCCCACGTGTCCCGTCGCCAGGTCAAGTACATAACTATAGCTGTCAGTGATCGCGAACTGGCCACGCGACCTACAAGCATCATGGATACACCTCACCCCACGTGTCCCGTCGCCAGGTCAAGTACATAACTATAGCTGTCAGTGATCGCGAACTGGCCACGCGACCTACAAGCACCATTGATAAACCTCACCCCACGTGTCCCGTTGCCAGGTCAAGTACTTAACTATAGCTGTCAGTGATCGCGAACTGGCCACGCGACCTACAAGCACCATTGATAAACCTCACCCCACGTGTCCCGTCGTCAGGTCAAGTACATAACTATAGCTGTCAGTGATCGCGAACTGGCCACGCGACCTACAAGCACCATTGATAAACCTCACCCCACGTGTCCCGTCGCCAGGTCAAGTACATAACTATAGCTGTCAGTGATCGCGAACTGGCCACGCGACCTACAAGCATCATGGATACACCTCACCCCACGTGTCCCGTCGCCAGGTCAAGTACATAACTATAGCTGTCAGTGATCGCCAACTGGCCACGCGACCTACAAGCATCATGGATACACCTCACCCCACGTGTCCCGTCGCCAGGTCAAGTACATAACTATAGCTGTCAGTGATCGCGAACTGGCCACGCGACCTACAAGCATCATTGATAAACCTCACCCCACGTGTCCCGTCGCCAGGTCAAGTACATAACTATAGCTGTCAGTGATCGCGAAATGGCCACGCGACCTACAAGCACCATTGATAAACCTCACCCCACGTGTCCCGTCGCCAGGTCAAGTACATAACTATAGCTGTCAGTGATCGCGAACTGGCCACGCGACCTACAAGCACCATGGATAAACCTCACCCCACGTGTCCCGTCGCCAGGTCAAGTACATAACTATAGCTGTCAGTGATCGCGAACTGGCCACGCGACCTACAAGCACCATTGATAAACCTCACCCCACGTGTCCCGTCGCCAGGTCAAGTACATAACTATAGCTGTCAGTGATCGCGAACTGGCCACGCGACCTACAAGCACCATTGATAAACCTCACCCCACGTGTCCCGTCGCCAGGTCAAGTACATAACTATAGCTGTCAGTTATCGCGAACTGGCCACGCGACCTACAAGCACCATTGATAAACCTCACCCCACGTGTCCCGTTGCCAGGTCAAGTACATAACTATAGCTGTCAGTGATCGCGAACTGGCCACGCGACCTACAAGCACCATTGATAAACCTCACCCCACGTGTCCCGTCGCCAGGTCAAGTACATAACTATAGCTGTCAGTGATCGCGAACTGGCCACGCGACCTACAAGCACCATTGATAAACCTCACCCCACGTGTCCCGTCGCCAGGTCAAGTACATAACTATAGCTGTCAGTGATCGCGAACTGGCCACGCGACCTACAAGCACCATTGATAAACCTCACCCCACGTGTCCCGTCGCCAGGTCAAGTACATAACTATAGCTGTCAGTGATCGCGAACTGGCCACGCGACCTACAAGCACCATTGATAAACCTCACCCCACGTGTCCCGTCGCCAGGTCAAGTACATAACTATAGCTGTCAGTGATCGCGAACTGGCCACGCGACCTACAAGCACCATTGATAAACCTCACCCCACGTGTCCCGTCGCCAGGTCAAGTACATAACTATAGCTGTCAGTGATCGCGAACTGGCCACGCGACCTACAAGCACCATTGATAAACCTCACCCCACGTGTCCCGTCGCCAGGTCAAGTACATAACTATAGCTGTCAGTGATCGCGAACTGGCCACGCGACCTACAAGCACCATTGATAAACCTCACCCCACGTGTCCCGTCGCCAGGTCAAGTACATAACTATAGCTGTCAGTGATCGCGAACTGGCCACGCGACCTACAAGCACCATTGATAAACCTCACCCCACGTGTCCCGTCGCCAGGTCAAGTACATAACTATAGCTGTCAGTGATCGCGAACTGGCCACGCGACCTACAAGCACCATTGATAAACCTCACCCCACGTGTCCCGTCGCCAGGTCAAGTACATAACTATAGCTGTCAGTGATCGCGAACTGGCCACGCGACCTACAAGCACCATTGATAAACCTCACCCCACGTGTCCCGTCGCCAGGTCAAGTACATAACTATAGCTGTCAGTGATCGCGAACTGGCCACGCGACCTACAAGCACCATTGATAAACCTCACCCCACGTGTCCCGTCGCCAGGTCAAGTACATAACTATAGCTGTCAGTGATCGCGAACTGGCCACGCGACCTACAAGCACCATTGATAAACCTCACCCCACGTGTCCCGTCGCCAGGTCAAGTACATAACTATAGCTGTCAGTGATCGCGAACTGGCCACGCGACCTACAAGCACCATTGATAAACCTCACCCCACGTGTCCCGTCGCCAAGTCAAGTACGTAACTATAGCTGTCAGTCATCACAAACTGGCCACGCGACCTACAAGCACCATTGATAAACCTCACCCCACGTGTCCCGTCGCCAGGTCAAGTACATAACTATAGCTGTCAGCGAAAAAGTGAAGAAATATTGCACGATGGAGACAATAACTGTCATGGGGCTAATCATTCTCTGATGATGTCAGTTACCTCCATGATGTCAGTTACGTCTCTGATGTCAGTTACCTCGCTGATGCCAATTACTTCAATCATGTCAGTTACCTGTCTGATGTCACTTACCTCGCTGATGTCAGTTACCTTGTTGATGTCAGTTACCTCGCTGATGCCAGTTACCTGTCTGATGTCAGTTACCTCGCTGATGTCAGTTACCTCGCTGATGTCAGTTACCTAGCTGATGTCAATTACCTTGCTGATACCAGGGTTGGTTTACCTTGCTGATACTAGCGCTGTGGCTACCTTGATGATACCAGCGTTGTGGTTACCTTGATGATACCAGCGTTGTGGTTACCTTGCTGATACCAGCGCTGTGGTTACCTTGCTGATACCAGCGATGTGGTTACCTTGCTGATACCAGTGCTGTGGTTACCTTGCTGATACCAGCGCTGTGGTTACCTTGCTGATACCAGCGCTGTGGTTACCTTGCTGATACCAGTGCTGTGGTTACCTTGCTGATACCAGCGCTGTGGTTACCTTGCTGATACCAGCGCTGTGGTTACCTTGCTGATACCAGCGCTGTGGTTACCTTTGCTGATACCAGCGCTGTGGTTACCTTGCTGATGCCAGCGCTGTGGTTACCTTGCTGATACCAGCGCTGTGGTTACTTTTGCTGATACCAGCGCTGTGGTTACCTTGCTGACACCAGCGCTGTGGTTACCTTGCTGATACCAGCGCTGTGGTTACCTTGCTGATACCAGCGCTGTGTTTACCTTTGCTGACACCAGCGCTGTGGTTACGTTGCTGATGCCAGCGTTGTGGTTACCTTGCTGATACCAGGGCTGTGGTTACCTAGCTGATGCCAGCGCTGTGGTTACCTTGCTGGTTCGCCATTTGCCAGTGCTGTATGTTGGTGTGCTTGTCGTCCGCCATAAATAGAGGGAACTGCACGATGTCGCCAGCGGCGTAAACATTCTCCTTGTTGGTCTCCATCTTCTGTGGACAGATATCAGCGCCGGTAAGGGATACTGCCGAACTAGGACATCAATGTAGGTGTTGGTAAGGGATACTGCCGAACTAGGACATCAATGTAGGTGTTGGTAAGGGATACTGCCGAACTAGGGCATCAATGTAGGTGGTGGTAAGGAATACAGCCGAACTAGGACATCAATGTAGGTGGTGGTAAGGAATACTGCCGAACTAGGACATCAATGTAGGTGTTGGTAAGGGATACTGCCGAACTAGGACATCAATGTAGGTGTTGGTAAGGGATACTGCCGAACTAGGACATCAATGTAGGTGTTGGTAAGGGATACTGCCGAACTAGGACATCAATGTAGGTGTTGGTAAGGGATACTGCCGAACTAGGACATCAATGTAGGTGTTGGTAAGGGATACTGCCGAACTAGGACATCAATGTAGGTGTTGGTAAGGGATACTGCCGAACTAGGACATCAATGTAGGTGTTGGTAAGGGATACTGCCGAACTAGGACATCAATGTAGGTGTTGGTAAGGGATACTGCCGAACTAGGACATCAATGTAGGTGTTGGTAAGGGATACTGCCGAACTAGGACATCAATGTAGGTGTTGGTAAGGGATACTGCCGAACTAGGACATCAATGTAGGTGTTGGTAAGGGATACTGCCGAACTAGGACATCAATGTAGGTGTTGGTAAGGGATACTGCCGAACTAGGACATCAATGTAGGTGTTGGTAAGGGATACTGCCGAACTAGGACATCAATGTAGGTGTTGGTAAGGGATACTGCCGAACTAGGACATCAATGTAGGTGTTGGTAAGGGATACTGCCGAACTAGGACATCAATGTAGGTGTTGGTAAGGGATACTGCCGAACTAGGACATCAATGTAGGTGTTGGTAAGGGATACTGCCGAACTAGGACATCAATGTAGGTGTTGGTAAGGGATACTGCCGAACTAAGGCATCAATGTAGGTGGTGGTAAGGGATACTGCCGAACTAGGACATCAATGTAGGTGTTGGTAAGGGATACTGCCGAACTAGGACATCAATGTAGGTGTTGGTAAGGGATACTGCCGAACTAGGACATCAATGTAGGTGTTGGTAAGGGATACTGCCGAACTAAGGCATCAATGTAGGTGGTGGTAAGGGATACTGCCGAACTAGGACATCAATGTAGGTGTTGGTAAGGGATACTGCCGAACTAGGACATCAATGTAGGTGTTGGTAAGGGATAATGCCGAACTAGGACATTAATGTAGGTGGTGGTAAGGGATACTTCCGAACTAGGACATCAATGTAGGTGTTGGTAAGGGATACTGCCGAACTAGGACATCATTGTAGGTGTTGGTAAGGGATACTGCCGAACTAGGACATCAATGCAGGTGTTGGTAAGGGATAATGCCGAACTAGGGCATCAATGTAGGTGTTGGTAAAGGATACTGCCGAACTAGGACATCAATGTAGGTGTTGGTAAGGGATACTGCCGAACTAGGACATCAATGCAGGTGTTGGTAAGGGATACTGCCGAACTAGGGCATCAATGTAGGTGGTGGTAAGGGATACTGCCGAACTAGGGCATCAATGTAGGTGGTGGTAAGGAATACAGCCGAACTAGGACATCAATGTAGGTGGTGGTAAGGAATACTGCCGAACTAGGACATCAATGTAGGTGTTGGTAAGGGATACTGCCGAACTAGGACATCAATGTAGGTGTTGGTAAGGGATACTGCCGAACTAGGACATCAATGTAGGTAGATTAGAGTAGTATTGCCCGACTAGGACATCGCATTATGTGTGGTTAAATGGTACTACCGAACTCACAAGCGCAACTTAAATCAAATATCGTGGAAGAAATTAGATATATGATATTGGTATATTTGGGCGGTGTTTAAGGAATGTTGTCTTGCCTTGTTGACTTGGATGTATCCCTCCGTGGACAGGAAGAGACCGGAGCCACGGGTCAGGTCTGTGCTGGGGGTCACACCTAGAACACGCCAACCCGAGCACGGTCACCCTGACTCAACACAGACCGGCAAGGCACTCCACCACCCACTGGTCAGGGTAAGTATGTTACTCATTAAATTATTATAACGACCTTACAACAATCAATAATATATATCAGTATCATTGCTTATAGTAACTACGACAGCTGATGCAACAACTCCACATGGTGTACCAGACTCCTACCTGTGCCCACCACACAGAGCTGGGTGTACCAGACCCATACCTGTGCCCACCACACAGAGCTGGGTGTACCAGACCCCTACCTGTGCCCACCACACAGAGCTGGGTGTACCAGACCCCTACCTGTGCCCACCACACAGAGCTGGGTGTACCAGACCCCTACCTGTGCCCACCACACAGAGCTGGGTGTACCAGACCCCTACCTGTGCCCACCATACAGAGCTGGGTGTACCAGACCCCTACCTGTGCCCACCACACAGAGCTGGGTGTATCAGACCCCTACCTGTGCCCACCACACAGAGCTGGGTGTACCAGACCCCTACCTGTGCCCACCACACAGAGCTGGGTGTACCAGACCCTTACCTGTGCCCACCACACAGTGCTGGGTGTACCAGACCCCTACCTGTGCCCACCACACAGAGCTGGGTGTACCAGACCCCTACCTGTGCCCACCACACAGAGCTGGGTGTACCAGACCCCTACCTGTGCCCACCACACAGAGCTGGGTGTACCAGACCCCTACCTGTGCCCACCACACAGAGCTGGGTGTACCAGACCCCTACCTGTGCCCACCACACAGAGCTGGGTGTACCAGACCCCTACCTGTGCCCACCACACAGAGCTGGGTGTACCAGACCCCTACCTGTGCCCACCACACAGAGCTGAGCCTCCAGTCGCGTTCCGTCCTGTAGGACCACGGTCTCCAGGGCGTCCCCCGACCCCTCCAGGGCACTGGGAGGGTTGCTGAAGACAAACCGGACCCCCTTTTCCTCCAACAGCTAAAGACAGAAAGTCAAACAGGTTAAATAGTAGGTATAATACGGCGAACTGGTAAAGAGCAGGGTGCATGTAAAGTAACTTCACACACTAGACATGCTCAATATTAATGTTTTATTTATATTTAACGGACTATTTCAATTAAATCTGTCGACTTATTTCACAATATATAAAATTGCGTAATGATATAAACCAAAAGCATATACAATATAGCATAAAATTAGTTTAATGACGCTGTGCTTGCCTTGTTTATATCAAATGTAATTGTATCACAAGCCGGAGGGATTCTAAAGCTTGACGTTGCCTTGGTTACCTTTTTCACGACGGTGCCGATCTCCTTTCCGAGCGCGTGTTTGAGGGGGACCTCGCTCCTGCCCACCACCGTCACGGAGTCAGCCTTGTCCGACAAGTAGCCAGCCACCTCCAGCCCTGAGCAACACATGAAACAATGTTTGCATTTAGCGTTTGGATCTAGATTTGGATATATGCGTTCATCTCAATTGGACAGCTGGCCACGAAATATCATGTTATGTCCTGCCTGAATCCAAATGGGGAATACAGAACACGAAAACGCATACGGCGCCTAATAGCAATGACGCAGCCTTACCGATGACGCAGCCTTACCGATGACGCAGCCTTACAGATGACGCAGCCTTACCGATGACAGCCTTACCGAAGACGCAGCAATGCCGATGACGCAACCTTAATGTGATGACGCAGCCTTACTGTGATGACGCAGCCTTTCTGTGATGACGCAGCCTTACCAATGACGCAGCCTTACCGATGACACAGCCTTACCGATGACACAGCCTTACCGATGACGCAGCCTTACCAATGACGCAGCCTTACCGATGACACAGCCTTACCGATGACACAGCCTTACCGATGACGCAGCCTTACAAATGACGCAGCCTTACCGATGACACAGCCTTACCGATGACACAGCCTTACCGATGACACAGTCTTACTTTGATGACACAGCCTTACTTTGATGACACAGCCTTACCGATGACACAGCCTTACTGTGATGACGCAGCCTTACCGATGAAGGACGTTCCTATGACGACCACCTTCTTCCCCTTGGCGGCCGCGGCGATGTGGTTTCCGTCCTGGATTCCTCGTAGGAGACAGACGTTCTTGAGGTCGCTCCCGGGGAGGTCGAGAGGGCGCGGGCTGCAGCGATCAACAGTAACCATGACAACATAAGCCAGGGCAGCTTTTCCAGGTCACCAAGTGGATTCAGCAATGGCCACAACCATTGAGGCTAAGGTCATCCAGTCAAGACTGATGTGTGGGGGAAGCGGACACCTTAAAGTCCAGATGCTAGGTTCAAAGAAAGTGCTAAGTTTGCCGTGGTATCCCCAGCAGGCAGTACGTACCTGCCTCCTGTAGCCAACAGCAACTTGTCAAACGCGAGAGGAGATTTATCCTTGAACTCCACGCACTTCTTGTCAACATCGATTGAAACGGCCTGTAAGGAAAAATGCCTCATAATGCTGAACTGCAATGAATCAACCAAGCTTTGAGGTAGAATACAAAATCTACAGAGACACCTGTAACAGCGTTAAAGGGGAATACAAACATGGTCCTATAAAGAACAAATGTGTTACCTCGTGTCCAGTCAAAAGCTCGATGTTATATTCATTCATGAAGTCTTCTTTCCTCAAGATAAGTTTGTCTGTGGTGGCATCCAACATCTGAAACCAACACGCCGCATGGCCACATGTTCAGCTCAGTATTCAGTTATTTAAAAAGTACAATAAACACATAAAACGTTCTCTCAAAACATACTAGATTAGGCCGCTCTCACTGGATCCATCTAAACGGTTAAATGTAGGAACAGTGGTATATATCTCACGATATTCTTTAAACAAAAGTGAGTAATAATAAAACAAAAGTAACGTAAGAGCCCGAGATTCACGCCCTACACAGTCGTAATCTACGGCTTCTTTCTGGTGCAGACAGAACACCGTTCAATATTACCTGCCTAAATATTTGTTTCTGAGATCATGTTTTAAGACTACAAAATGCTGGTAAACCATGCGTGAAGGAGTACTCGCGCGGTGAAGGAGTGATGTTTATGTCTGGTATTGTAATCATGGATATCGCAAAGTTGAAAGGTGGGTAAAGTGGTGAAGTATTTCGGTCAATTTAAAATTATAGAATTTCAGAAGGGCTTACCTTGCTCAGTTTGGGTCTGTCAATGGGTGAGTGTGGCTCTCTCGTGTTTAAAGTGGACACGAGCAGGGCTTACCTTGCTCAGTTTGGGTCTGTCAATGGGTGAGTGTGGCTCTCTCGTGTTTAAAGTGGACACGAGCAGGACTTACCTTGCTCAGTTTGGGTCTGTCAATGGGTGAGTGTGGCTCTCTCGTGTTTAAAGTGGACACGAGCAGGGCTTACCTTGCTCAGTTTGGGTCTGTCAATGGGTGAGTGTGGCTCTCGTGTTTAAAATGAACACGAGCAGGGCTTACCTTGCTCAGTTTGGGTCTGTCAATGGGTGAGTGTGGCTCTCGTGTTTAAAATGAACACGAGCAGGGCTTACCTTGCTCAGTTTGGGTCTGTCAATCGGTGCGTGGGGCTCTCGTGTTTAAAATGAACACGAGCAGGGCTTACCTTGCTCAGTTTGGGTCTGTCAATGGGTGAGTGTGGCTCTCGTGTTTAAAATGAACACGAGCAGGGCTTACCTTGCTCAGTTTGGGTCTGTCAATGGGTGAGTGTGGCTCTCGTGTTTAAAATGAACACGAGCAGGGCTTACCTTGCTCAGTTTGGGTCTGTCAATCGGTGCGTGGGGCTCTCGTGTTTAAAATGAACACGAGCAGGGCTTACCTTGCTCAGTTTGGGTCTGTCAATGGGTGAGTGTGGCTCTCGTGTTTAAAATGAACACGAGCAGGGCTTACCTTGCTCAGTTTGGGTCTGTCAATGGGTGAGTGTGGCTCTCGTGTTTAAAATGAACACGAGCAGGGCTTACCTTGCTCAGTTTGGGTCTGTCAATCGGTGCGTGGGGCTCTCTCGTGGCCATTATGATCTTGCCGCAGAATCCTTCCTGACGCAACGTCTCAGCACATGTGGCCCCAGCGCCACCTAGCCATCACAGAGATCGATAACAGCACATCCGTATTAAGTTTCATGTCACTCATCAGAAGTGACAAGTACAAGTACAAGTACCAGAAGTGACAAGTACAAATACAAGTACCAGAAGTGACAAATACAAGTACACTTCATTGACCTTCGCCTGGACGCGGAGTGTCACCTATTTAGCGCCCTCTCGAGAGAAAATTGATATGGTAACGCCTGTCCTGGCGGCGCGGCAGTACGGAGGCTCGGACGGGACAAGACGCGGTTCAAGTCTGACATTAGCGCCATGCCAGTATGTGTCTCCACAGTGAGGCTGGGGCACACAGCTCTGTCGGCATTGCATGGCCGATCCAGTGTGACCGCAAGGACATAGGCACTTCTATATATACATGTGTCACCATCATTTAGTCACGTGTAATATCAAAATGTTTAGCGGATTGAAGTCATGACAGTTATGAAGACCGAGGGCCCTCGTTGTGTGGTCGGTGGGCTGCCATTGCTTACCGCCGCCCAGGATCAGGAACACCCTCGTGTCGCCAGTGCACGACGTTGACATTCCCTTCAGTCGCTTTCCCTGCACCAGATCTTGTTTTCTGGCACGAACTCGGACCTCTCCGTTCGCAACCGCCACCTGGCGACGGAATCGTGCGTTAATTAAGTGATGAGCGACACGAGTTCAGAGTCCACGTAAAGTGCTCACTAATCGCTTACCACATAGATCGACTCGTTCCACTGAGCTAAGTGTCGTGACGTCATAGGCGAGCTGGGTGTCTTCATCTTGTCACAATAGCTAATTGCAAGACAAGTAATAACACTGTGATGTAATTGAGAGAGCGTTTCAATCATTAAGCCAGCATTGGTTCCATACAGTTCACGGGGGCCGGCGCGATAGCTCAGTGGGCTAGAGCGCTCGCATTGAGTGCTCTGGTCATCTGAGAGCCAAACGGCGCGTGGATCGATGGTTCGAACCCTGCTGTGGCAATGTCTGTGTGGTCGCCGGATAAAGATCCCATGTCTTTCTTTGTAAAGAGTAGGGGGTTACCCCCGGAGACATGGCTCTACTCTCCCTTCCTTCTCCCATTGACGCCATATGACCAAAAGTGGTTAAAGCGTCCTAAATAACCAAACAACCAACCAAACAGCTCACGTATTACTCACACAGGGTATCAGTGACGATAGTCCATTGCACGTGCCCTGACACACAAGATGGATCGCGAGAGTCAGCGACAGAACTAATGTTCCAGTCACATAACTTATTCAAATACGTTAAAGAGCTGTTACACGTTCTCCATACCAACCACTGGACACTCTCGCGTCTCGCTTAATTTCAGCCGATGTACTTCAGCTCGATATGCAACTAGTACTCAAAACCCCATCAACTGTACATTTTACATCAAGCGTCATGTACCCGCCCCCCCCCCCCCTCTATATAAAGAACGTAGCTCACGTGGTACTTAGGGATGCTGTCCAGCCCCGGGAAATCCTCGATGTCTCCGGTCGTGACGTTGAAGCAGGCGCCGTGCCAGGGACAGCGCACGCGGCCGTTACACAGCGCCCCTAGCGGACACACACACAGAATCCTCGTCAGGGCTCTACATCAGCTTCATGGCATGCAAACAATTAGATGCATAACGTCGTCAACTTGAGTAGATACCAGCAAAAATGGCACCCACCCCCCTCCTTGCACAGTCTGTGGCGAATTACCTTTTACCTAGATAAGAGACACGGACAGCGGGGTGACTGGTGGGTGTTACCTTTGACGAGAGGCGCTCCATAGTGAGAGCACTTTGTTCCCACGGCGTGGAACTCTCCTTTGTCCTTGACCAGAAGCGCCTTGCCCTCCCCGACATCCACTACTCGCATCCTGCAAAACACAACACAACACACCGGTAGATAACGCGCAAGATAAAGGCAAAAACTTTAAGCCACTCTCTACCCTTCATGTCAGAGTCTGACAAACACTTACTCTCCATCCTTCATGTCGCAGTCAGACAAAGACTTACCCTCCATCCTTCATGTCACAGTCAGACTTACTATCCATCTTTCGTGTCACAGTCAGACAAAGACTTACTATCCATCTGTCATGTCACAGTCAGACAAAGACTTACTCTCCATCCTTCGTGTCACAGTCAGACTAAGACTTACTCTCCATCCTTCATGTCACAGTCAGACTTACTATCCATCCTTCATGTCACAGTCAGACAAAGACTTACTATCCATCCTTCATGTCACAGTCAGACAAAGACTTACTCTCCATCCTTCGTGTCACAGTCAGACAAAGACTTACTCTCCATCCTTCGTGTCACAGTCAGACTAAGACTTACTCTCCATCCTTCATGTCACAGTCAGACTTACTATCCATCCTTCATGTCACAGTCAGACAAAGACTTACTATCCATCCTTCATGTCACAGTCAGACAAAGACTTACTCTCCATCCTTCGTGTCACAGTCAGACAAAGACTTACTTTCCATCCTTCATGTCACAGTCAGACTAAGACTTACTCTCCATCCTTCGTGTCACAGTCAGACAAAGACTTACTCTCCATCCTTCATGTCACAGTCAGACTAAGACTTACTCTCCATCCTTCGTGTCACAGTCAGACTAAGACTTACTCTCCATCCTTCATGTCACAGTCAGACAGACTTACTCTCCATCCTTCGTGTCACAGTCAGACAAAGACTTACTCTCCATCCTTCGTGTCACAGTCAGACTAAGACTTACTCTCCATCCTTCGTGTCACAATCAGACTAAGACTTACTCTCCATCCTTCATGTCACCGTCGGACTTACTCTCCATCCTTCACGTCACAGTCAGACTAAGACTTACTCTCCATCCTTCATGTCACAGTCAGACTAAGACTTACTATCCATCCTTCATGTCACAGTCAGACAAAGACTTACTCTCCATCCTTCGTGTCATAGTCAGACGAAGACTTACTCTCCATCCTTCATGTCACAGTCAGACTAAGACTTACTCTCCATCCTTCATGTCACAGTCAGACTAAGACTTACTCTCCATCCTTCGTGTCACAGTCAGACAAAGACTTACTCTCCATCCTTCATGTCACCGTCGGACTTACTCTCCATCCTTCACGTCACAGTCAGACTAAGACTTACTCTCCATCCTTCATGTCACAGTCAGACTTACTCTCCATCCTTCACGTCACAGTCAGACTAAGACTTACTCTCCATCCTTCATGTCACAGTCAGACTTAATCTCCATCCTTCATGTCACAGTCAGACTTACTCTCCATCCTTCATGCCACAGTCAGACATACTTTCCATCCTTCATGTCACAGTCAGACTTACTATCCATCTTTCGTGTCACAGTCAGACACAGACTTACTATCCATCTGTCATGTCACAGTCAGACAAAGACTTACTCTCCATCCTTCGTGTCACAGTCAGACTAAGACTTACTCTCCATTCTTCATGTCACAGTCAGACTTACTATCCATCCTTCATGTCACAGTCAAACAAAGACTTACTATCCATCCTTCATGTCACAGTCAGACAAAGATTTACTCTCCATCCTTCGTGTCACAGTCAGACAAAGACTTACTCTCCATCCTTCATGTCACAGTCAGACTTACTATCCATCTTTCGTGTCACAGTCAGACAGACTTACTATCCATCCTTCATGTCACAGTCAGACAAAGACTTACTCTCCATCCTTCGTGTCACAGTCAGACTAAGACTTACTCTCCATCCTTCATGTCACAGTCAGACTTACTCTCCATCCTTCATGCCACAGTCAGACTTACTTTCCATCCTTCATATCACAGTCAGACAAAGACTTACTTTCCATCCTTCATATCACAGTCAGACAAAGACTTACTCTCCATCCTTCGTGTCACAGTCAGACTTACTCTCCATCCTTCATGTCACAGTCAGACTTAATCTCCATCCTTCATGCCACAGTCAGACTTACTCTCCATCCTTCATGCCACAGTCAAAGACTTACTCTCCATCCTTCGTGTCACAGTCAGACTTACTCTCCATCCTTCATGCCACAGTCAAAGACTTACTCTCCATCCTTCGTGTCACAGTCAGACTTACTCTCCATCCTTCATGTCACAGTCAGACTTAATCTCCATCCTTCATGCCACAGTCAGACTTACTCTCCATCCTTCATGCCACAGTCAAAGACTTACTCTCCATCCTTCGTGTCACAGTCAGACTTACTCTCCATCCTTCATGTCACAGTCAGACTTAATCTCCATCCTTCATGCCACAGTCAGACTTAATCTCCATCCTTCATGCCACAGTCAAAGACTTACTCTCCATCCTTCATGCCACAGTCAGACTTACTATCCATCCTTCGTGTCACAGTCAGACTTACTCTCCATCCTTCATGCCACAGTCAGACTTACTCTCCATCCTTCATGCCACAGTCAAAGACTTACTCTCCATCCTTCGTGTCACAGTCAGACTTACTCTCCATCCTTCATGCCACAGTCAAAGACTTACTCTCCATCCTTCGTGTCACAGTCAGACTTACTCTCCATCCTTCATGTCACAGTCAGACTTAATCTCCATCCTTCATGCCACAGTCAGACTTACTCTCCATCCTTCATGCCACAGTCAAAGACTTACTCTCCATCCTTCGTGTCACAGTCAGACTTAATCTCCATCCTTCATGCCACAGTCAGACTTAATCTCCATCCTTCATGCCACAGTCAAAGACTTACTCTCCATCCTTCGTGTCACAGTCAGACTTACTCTCCATCCTTCATGCCACAGTCAAAGACTTGCTCTCCATCCTTCATGTCACAGTCAGACTTCCTCTCCATCCTTCATGCCACAGTCAGACTTACTCTCCATCCTTCGTGTCACAGTCAGACTTACTCTCCATCCTTCATGTCACAGTCAGACTTAATCTCCATCCTTCATGCCACAGTCAGACTTACTCTCCATCCTTCATGCCACAGTCAAAGACTTACTCTCCATCCTTCATGCCACAGTCAGACTTACTCTCCATCCTTCATGTCACAGTCAAAGACTTACTCTCCATCCTTCATGTCACAGTCAGACTTACTCTCCATTTTTTATGTCACAGTCAGACAAAGACTTACTCCCCATCCTTCATGTCACAGTCAGACAAAGACTTACTCCCCATCCTTCATGTCACAGTCAGACAAAGACTTACTCTCCATCCTTCATGTCACAGTCAGACTTACTCTCCATCCTTCATGTCACAGTCAAAGACTTACTCTCCATCCTTCATGTCACAGTCAGACTTACTCTCCATTTTTTATGTCACGGTCAGACAAAGACTTACTCCCCATCCTTCATGTCACAGTCAGACAAAGACTTACTCCCCATCCTTCATGTCACAGTCAGACAAAGACTTACTCTCCATCCTTCATGTCACAGTCTGACAAAGACTTACTCCCCATCCTTCATGTCACAGTCAGACAAAGACTTACTCTCCATCCTTCATGTCACAGTCTGACAAAGACTTACTCCCCATCCTTCATGTCACAGTCAGACAAAGACTTACTCTCCATCCTTCATGTCACAGTCTGACAAAGACTTACTCTCCATCCTTCATGCCACAGTCAAAGACTTACTCTCCATCCTTCATGCCACAGTCAGACTTACTCTCCATCCTTCATGTCACAGTCAAAGACTTACTCTCCATCCTTCATGTCACAGTCAGACTTACTCTCCATTTTTTATGTCACAGTCAGACAAAGACTTACTCCCCATCCTTCATGTCACAGTCAGACAAAGACTTACTCTCCATCCTTCATGTCACAGTCTGACAAAGACTTACTCTCCATCCTTCATGTCACAGTCTGACAAAGACTTACTCTCCATCCTTCGTGTCACAGTCTGACAGATTTACTCTCCATCCTTCATGTCACAGTCAGACTTACTCTCCATCCTTCATGTCACAGTCAGACTTACTCTCCATCCTTCATGTCACAGTCAGACAAAGACTTACTCTCCATCATTCATGCCACAGTCAGACTTACTCTCCATCCTTCATGTCACAGTCAGACTTACTCTCCATCCTTCATGTCACAGTCAGACAAAGACTTACTCTCCATCATTCATGCCACAGTCAGACTTACTCCCCATCCTTCATGTCACAGTCAGACTTACTCTCCATCCTTCATGTCACAGTCAGACTTACTCTCCATCCTTCATGTCACAGTCAGACAAAGACTTACTCTCCATCATTCATGCCACAGTCAGACTTACTCTCCATCCTTCATGTCACAGTCAGACTTACTCTCCATCCTTCATGTCACAGTCAGACTTACTCTCCATCCTTCATGTCACAGTCAGACAAAGACTTACTCTCCATCATTCATGCCACAGTCAGACTTACTCTCCATCCTTCATGTCACAGTGAGACTTAATCTCCATCCTTCGTGTCACAGTCAGACTTACTCTCCATCCTTCATGTCACAGTCAGACTTAATCTCCATCATTCATGCCACAGTCAGACTTACTCTCCATCCTTCATGTCACAGTCAGACTTAATCTCCATCCTTCGTGTCACAGTCAGACTTAATCTCCATCCTTCGTGTCACAGTCAGACTTACTCTCCATCCTTCATGCCACAGTCAGACTTACTCTCCATCCTTCATGTCACAGTCAAAGACTTACTCTCCATCCTTCATGTCACAGTCAGACTTACTCTCCATTTTTTATGTCACAGTCAGACAAAGACTTACTCCCCATCCTTCATGTCACAGTCAGACAAAGACTTACTCCCCATCCTTCATGTCACAGTCAGACAAAGACTTACTCTCCATCCTTCATGCCACAGTCAAAGACTTACTCTCCATCCTTCATGCCACAGTCAGACTTACTCTCCATCCTTCATGTCACAGTCAAAGACTTACTCTCCATCCTTCATGTCACAGTCAGACTTACTCTCCATTTTTTATGTCACAGTCAGACAAAGACTTACTCCCCATCCTTCATGTCACAGTCAGACAAAGACTTACTCTCCATCCTTCATGTCACAGTCTGACAAAGACTTACTCTCCATCCTTCATGTCACAGTCTGACAAAGACTTACTCTCCATCCTTCGTGTCACAGTCTGACAGATTTACTCTCCATCATTCATGCCACAGTCAGATTTACTCTCCATCCTTCATGTCACAGTCAGACTTACTCTCCATCCTTCATGTCACAGTCAGACAAACACTTACTCTCCATCATTCATGCCACAGTCAGACTTACTCTCCATCCTTCATGTCACAGTCAGACTTACTCTCCATCCTTCATGTCACAGTCAGACTTACTCTCCATCCTTCATGTCACAGTCAGACAAAGACTTACTCTCCATCATTCATGCCACAGTCACACTTACTCTCCATCCTTCATGTCACAGTCAGACTTAATCTCCATCCTTCGTGTCACAGTCAGACTTACTCTCCATCCTTCGTGTCACAGTCAGACAAAGACTTACTCTCCATCCTTCATGTCACAGTCTGACAAAGACTTACTCTCCATCCTTCATGTCACAGTCAGACTTACTCTCCATCCTTCATGCCACAGTCAGACTTACTCTCCATCCTTCATGTCACAGTCAGACTTACTCTCCATCCTTCATGTCACAGTCAGACTTACTCTCCATCCTTCACGTCACAGTCAGACAAAGAGTTACTCTCCATCCTTCATGCCACAGTCAGACGAAGACTTACTCTCCATCCTTCATGTCATTTGCGGAACAGACCACTGCTTCAACCATTCCATCCCCTGGACCAGAAGCTGCAAAAATAAATACTGGTAAGTAGAAATGAAACTTAGGAATATATCAAGATATAGGAACTTTACTGGTACCTTTACTTCAGATCTCTGCACGTTGGTCTTGACATTAGTTAAACTATGACAAGGCAATGGTAGCGCATAGGTTGTTAGTGTTACAGACTTTAGTTTTATCCCGCCTAAGGGATTTGAAGCACCCTCAAATCATACATACCTGTGCCATTTTTAGTGTTTGCACCACCCATGTTTCCAAACAGCCAGTATTGTAACTGTAGAAAAGATATCATCAAAGCCGGTTACAGCCACTCACGCCTAAAAGGAAAGTCACACATTTATAATTTTTTAAAGTACATGTATAATCATAGAAATGGAACATAACAATTCTCACAAAAGATTTCACTTTTGTTTGGTCATGCTTGTCTCACTCTACATGTCACTTTTCCAGGAACCCTACACAGTAACTGACCTTGACCTTCGCAAACATATAACTATTATAGGAAAAATGTATCAAGTTGTGGATAGGTTCAGTATTTCCTGTCAACAGCAGTAGATATGAATGTTTGTCTGCTTCATATAGTAATTTGGTATATTTTATTTGATAGGCAGAGGAACCTGATATTATTTTGTCCAAGCGCAAAACTTATAGATAATATTTCACATTACTAGTTCTTTGGCAGCCTATAGGTAGATAAAAAATGGGAAGATGATGGGATATCTTACGTTGTTTTCTAGCCCCTGGCCAATTGATTACATAGAACTGGTCACAAGATATTGGCTCTTTGGAATAATTTGCACTCCTTTAATCAGGAAACTAATTTATAACCTGTTTGTCACAATATTTATCACATCTGTATGCTTGATACACTGTACATACCCCCTTCACCCATATATATCTAATTTTTGTCATTGAAATATTATAGCAAATGCCAGCCCTACTGTAGAAAATTATGCCAAAAACCTAACCAGATCAACAGACTAGAACCCTAGAAATAAAATTAATCACAACTATGGTAAGTTGATTACCTTACTGCACATTATTAATGGGGAGATCAGAGTGAGGGAGTAGGTCTAAACCCTTTAATTCTCAAAGCTGAATGTACCTTATAATTGGAAAAATGGAAGAGATATGTTCCAGTTAGGGGTGTGCCCTTAAGTATGCTGTAGTTTCATTTTTCAGAATTAAGCTAGACATGCCCCCCACCACCTCCCCACCCAAAACAGCTGTCTGGAGAATCTGTCTGCAGCAATGATATTATTCTTGAAACAGATATATAAAGGGAGGTATGAGTAGCTGAGTACCTGCCTGCCTGACAAACCAGCTGAGTACCTGCCTGCCTGACAGACCAGCTGCCAGAAATGAAAGTGCCCAGCCCATCTGGTGATAATAACAGTCGCAAGTGGTTTTTAGTAAATTAACCCCCCGCCACCTTTCAAATTCCTTGACCCTCCACTGTTTATAAATACTCCACCAAAGGCACAGTAAACCAGTGGAGGGTGGGGCAGGGGGTGCACCAAATGTATAAAACTGCTGTCCTGTTGTATACAAGTGCTGAGATCTATCCACACCTCCATTCTGTATCCACTGATCTGAGACTGACTTACTGCTAGCCTGAAATTTCAGAAAATACAGTCTTGACACATAATTGTTCTTATGACTGCATGTAGCCTGAAACTAAGTGAAATTCAGATGATACAGTCTTAACACGTAATTGTTCTTATGACTGCATGTAGCCTGAAACTAAGTGCAAGAGGAATTAATATAGGCCTTGCCTGTTTTCCGATTGTGAAATAAAAATATGTTTAAACCAAACTAAGTGAAAGTTCAGATGATACACTCTTGACCATGTTGACACTTGTTCTTATCAGCTTATGACATAAGAAGTCATACATGTGTACCATCTGAACTTTCAGGCTAGATCTACATGGACTGATCGTTTGATGCACAGGTACTTGAATCATGGGGGGGGGGGTCCTCTTATTTATATCTATAATGAACATGTTATAGATATAAACAAGGACCCCCCCCCCCCCCCCCCATGATTGAAGTGCCTATGCCTGGTCTGATGGAAGCACAGGTGCCACAAATCAACTGACACAGGCCGGGGGCCGGGGGAGGCTAGAGGGTGGGGGGGCACCCGCTTACATATAACTATATAGGCAGCCCCCCCCCCACCCCTTCTTGGCCTGTGTCAGTCGATCTGCGGCGCCTGTGTTCGCCATTAGCCTGACCCATATACTGGCATACATTGATTGTGGGGCTACATCATTCAGGTTAGCTAGTACATGTCAATAGCAAAAGTGCCTGGAAAATAAACATGTCACGTACCTAAATAACAACTAATAGTAAAACACACATACACCATTCTTACTTGTGGCCACAAATTTGAAATAAAGAGTGGGTGTGTCACTTCTACACAGACTGCAGCGAGCCAAATTTCGCTTGACCGCTCAGACTCAGACACTTTATTCTTTAACCAGTTAACCCGCTGTCACCAGGCTACCGTCTTCGTCAAAAGTGGCGCGTTTCAGCGTCGGGAACTGGCAAAAGTATGGAGTACTGTTAGTCGCGGAGAATCGATCAATCGGTAAGCTCAGGGATGGGTCTCCTGGGACTGGGAACACTGCTGTCATATTCGACATTTGATGCTTTCCACTGATTGATAATGACATTGAACAAGTTTTGTAGAACTCTCACTGTTTTGTGAGTTCACTCATCATACCTACGCCACGGTTAAATTCGCCCGGCCTACAGAGTTAATTTAATTCTTCAGTTTATAAATTTACGGGACACATAAATTTACCCATCCTGTGAATGTGAAGTTCAAACTTTCATAAGGTAGTACAACAAAAATAGTAAAAAGAAAGCCACACTAATTCCCCATATGACATGCACTGGCGAAGATTACACACATTTTTTACTGAGTTACTGATATGACCTGGCATATATATATGCACATACAATATATATATATATATATATATATATATATATATATATATATATATATATATATATATATATATATATATACCTAGAGCCTATATAGACCTGATACAGAATTCTTATTCAATCATTTTACAATTTTCTCAGGGCACGTAAATAAATATTGCCCAGAAATATATTTACGAAAAATTTGATGACATCCGGGATAGGCCCAATTAAATTTACGCAAAAACGTCACACTTTCACCCTTTGCCGACAACCCTTTTAACCCTTTGTACAGACGTAAAATGTTATCTTATCTTATGAGATGCAACCGTATGGTCAACGGATATCTTCAACAAAATGCTGTTGAATTATTGTAATCCAATAATTAACCGTGGCGGATGCAGCCGCACCTCCGTGAACTACCAAATGCGAGTCAAGCGTAAGCCAGAGAGACGAAAAGAGACACGGCCTATCTGAGTCGGATCTCACACTCCGGGTCCCCCTCGCCCCAGACTCACCGTGGTGCCCCCCGTCCCTCCCGACCCCAGTCTAATTCTGGTCTCACCCCCCCCCCCCCCCCACCCCCCATCCTCGTGTTGAGCCTGCCTGCCTGCAGCGGGCTCGGGACGTGTCACCAGTACACCCTCCCCGCCAGCCAGCCTAGCGTGTCCTCACGATCGAGATTTTTTTTCTTATATATATATATAAGCTTTATATATATATTTTATGGGACTCACGCTCGCTGGACCAGACCACATGAAATTCTGATGAGTCATACCACGAAACCTTGGTACATAAATGTAGGTCTACTACTACCGTATGTGAGCTTAATACATGGTTATCAACCACTGAATGATCGGGACTTTGAAAACGATAAATCGGCAGTGTACAGAACCCGTCACAAGTTTGGGTTATAAACTTCTTAAGTTCAATTATCTATTTTCGACACCTTCAGTTTAATATGATATTTCAAGTTCATAATGACACTGCTAAATTCTAACATGACACATAAGTTTCAGTTCTTGTTATACATGTACATATACACTAAAACACACAACGAATGAATGCTTTCTGTGTAAGCATTTGTAGCTTAAGCTTAAGCGGACGAGGGTGCCTTTCCAACTTAGCCTCACCAGCTCACGTGGTTCGTGTTCATGATTAAGACATAGTTTTGAATATAATTTTAGCACTTTCTTAATTCAGAAAATCCATTTCTTGGGTGACTAATTATGTATTTTGAACCCGATAATCGCTCGACAAATCTTCCACTTTTGTTTTAATTAGCGCCAATTCTAGTGGCGTAGCCTAAGTGGCGATTATGAATACGGCCCCAGGCCATATGGGAGCAAGACTAGGGTTCCAAATTATGTACGGAAACAAGACAGAAAGTTTGCAGAGGACTGATACCACCATGGCAGGCCGTGTGAAGGGTGGGCCGGGGTGCCTTGGATAACAACGCACCACGCGGTTTGAAATAAAGACGACCATTGTATGTGTAGCAGTATTTTCATCTGACCCAAACCCTCTGTTACGTGCCGCAATGGGAGGACTGAAGGGTGTGTGGGTACTTAACTACGTCGCATTTCCATACATGCTAGTTTAGTTTCTTTTCTTTTTTTCCGACAAACCCGCTCTACGGACCCTGTTGTGTGCCCCCAGAATGACACCATAACTTGCGGGTCGTTTAGTTTGAGTTTACATGTGAAATACTAGTTCTAGCTTTCTGGTAAATTTATGAATATTTAAGATCTGAAGAGGTATTTGTTTCATGCGAAGGTGATAGGGGCATCTTTTTCATAAATAATGTCCGCTCCCTCATGCGTCCATACAGGCGTTCACCCCCCCCCCCATATTGATATTTGTATCCCCACCTGGGGATGATTTCTCGAGGATGATACACGACAGCATGCAGCCCCTTCCACATATAGATACACATAACGTTATCAATATCACTTACCAGAGAGGCAATCATACAAAGAGCAATATAGCCTAGTGTGTAACATAACACGCTAGTTAACTTACCGTTCCACCGAGTCTCTCGACGCTGGTGTTGGCTATTGGTATGTCTCCCAATAGAGTGCGCTGGCTCTCCACTTAGTGCGTCCTTCGCTGGCAGGTTACACACCTCGGAGGTGGCCCGCCATGTGGGTAGCCCCTTGTCGTGCAAGCATGCGGGTCGTTTTTTATTTACGAATCGGCGGGGAGCCAGCCAGGTACACCTGCAGTATGTCAAGCTGTGTACATGGGCCTACCCATGGACGCTGGCGTGACGGCGGTGCTGAGGCAGCGAGATAGCCCATCACATGTGTATATAAGCCACGTGATCAAACCTATCCAGTTATTATAATAAATATACGATATATATATAAAAACGTCACGAATCAGTTGTGCTGCTGAATGTGCGACACACTCAATGCCAGTAAGTAATTAGTAATACATAAATATAGCTAACGTACCATTTCATGTGTCATTGTACATATATTGGGTCTGTGGCTTTTGATATTGTTCTTTTTATTGTTCTGAATCCCCTCCCCTCGATCCCCTTCCCCAGTCACCCCTTCCACTAGAGTCACCCCTCCCCTAGAATCACCCCCTCTCCTACAGTTACCCCCTCCCCTAGAGTCACCCCTTCCCTTGAGCCCCTCCCCCCCCCCCCCCTGAGTGGGGTCAGCGAGTACACGACTTACAGCCAGACATCACACGCCCAGCACGGCTGTCGTCTTGGAGGTCATGCATGAAGTCAGTTCGGGTCCTTTGCTAAGGCGATCTTGGATGGGAGTCCTGGTCTTAGTTGTCCCCGTATCGGACGCCGGACTGTCCCACCAGTCGTCTTGGTGCAATAACTAAACCCGCGCCACACTCACAGGGCAGACAAATGATGTCAATGGGCCTACAGAATCACTTATTCCATAAACTAAGATTTCTGGTATAAAAGGCAATGTGCGAATGATACAGCGACTTATTTCAGCAGTCCTCCCAACCTTGAGACGTGAGACCATTCACAGTCACGGTGGTGTTAGACCATTCACAGTCACGGTGGTGTTAGACCATTCATAGTCACGGTGGTGTTAGACCATTCACAGTCACCGTGGTGTTAGATAATTCGGTGATGTCGCAAGTGACCAACCAATGTCAACGGCGTTAGACCAATGTCACTGCTGTCACTGGCAGTCAATGTCTCTAATGATATCGTTAGACCACTGTCACTGGAGTTAAACCACTGTTGATGGTCCGTGGTGTTAGACCACGTTCTGTGGCGTTAGACCGTTGTCACTGGAGTTAGACCACTGTTGATGGTCCGTGGTGTTAGACCGCTGTCCGTGGCGTTAGACCACTGTTGATGGTCCGTGGTGTTAAACCGCTGTCCGTGGTGTTAAACCGCTGTCCGTGGCGTTAGACCACTGTTGATGGTCCGTGGTGTTAGACAGCTGTCCGTGGCGTTAGACCACTGTTGATGGTCCGTGGTGTTAGACCGCTGTCCGTGGCGTTAGGCCACTGTTGATGGTGTTAGATCACGTTCAGTGGTGTGGCGAATGTTAGTCAGTATGTGCGTGAAGACATAAGATGACCTGTGAACGTCTCAGCTGGTCTTTTATGACCCCTCCATCCTGATTTCCACTCCTTCAAACTACAAAACCTGGAAAGTAATAGACTAGTAATGGGCGCACGCGTCTCTGGGAGTCGTCGCATTGTTGTATAAACAGGACAGCTCAACCCTTGGTCACACGGCGACAGCGGAACGGGGCAGGGTTGAAGGCGCCTATGATAGGGGGGTAGCGGGCAGGGTTGGAGGCGCCTATCATAGAGGGGTAGCGGGCAGGGTTGGAGGCGCCTATGATAGGGGGGTAGCGGGCAGGGTTGGAGGCGCCTATGATAGGGGGGTAGCGGGCAGGGTTGGAGGCGCCTATGATAGGGGGGTAGCGGGCAGGGTTGGAGGCGCCTATGATAGGGGGGTAGCGGGCAGGGTTGAAGGCGCCTATGATAGAGGGGTAGCGGGCAGGGTTGAAGGCGCCTATGATAGGGGGGGGGGGGGTAGCCTTCTACTCATTTTGAAGAGAAGGGCCAATTGGAGAGCAGGAGACACAAATGTTAGCACATGTGGCGCTCAAACCCACGACACACTGATCTAGCAGAGGACAGTCGATCAGAGCCAAACGCACTACTTGATGTGGCCCCGGGTAGGGGTACGGGGGGGGGGGGTCTATTTACATATGTATGTTAGTTTCTGAATGGAGATCAAGACTGAATCTGTTTCAGATTAATTCGACAGCTTCTTCGCAGCTGTGCGGGTTTCTACCAATGTGTTCATAGTATCTCTGGGCATTCTTATTCAAATACCAGGATCTAAACTCCCAACCACACCTTGTAATACCCAGGAGTTGCACTGCCCCAACCTACCAAGACCTTTGTTTCTCACCACTCCGGAGTTGGTCCCACCACCCCCTTCACCACTCAGGAGTTAGTCCCACCACTCCCTCCTGTACCCAGGCCACTCCCAACCACACCGTCCATTACATGTACTTTAGAATGTTACCCCCATTCTCTACTACCCAGGAATTTCACCCTTACTCTCGACGAATCTCACCCCCATTCCCTCCAATACCCAGGAGTTTCACTCCCCACTATAGCGTCCATCACCCAGGAGTTTCACTCCCCACTATAGCGTCCATCACCCAGGAGTTTCACTCGGCTCTATAGCGTTTATTACCCAGGAGTTTTACTCGCCACTATTGCGTCCATCACCCATGAGTTTCACTCTCCACTATAGCTTTTGTTACCGAGGAGTTTCACTCCCCACTATAGCGTCCATCACCCAGGAGTTTCACTCGGCTCTATAGCGTTTATTACCCAGGAGTTTTACTCGCCACTATTGCGTCCATCACCCATGAGTTTCACTCTCCACTATAGCGTTTATTACCCATGAGTTTCACTCCCCACTATAGCTTTTGTTACCGAGGAGTTTCACTCCCCACTATAGCGTCCATCACCCAGGAGTTTCACTCGGCTCTATAGCGTTTATTACCCAGGAGTTTTACTCGCCACTATTGCGTCCATCACCCAGGAGTTTCACTCCCCACTATAGCGTTTATTACCCAAGAGTTTCACTCCCCACTATAGCGTCCATCACCCAGGAGTTTCACTCCCCACTATAGCTTTTGTTACCGAGGAGTTTCACTCCCCACTATAGCGTCCATCACCCAGAAGTTTCACTCGGCTCTATAGCGTTTATTACCCAGGAGTTTTACTCGCCACTATTGCGTCCATCACCCAGGAGTTTCACTCCCCACTATAGCGTTTATTACCCAAGAGTTTCACTCCCCACTATAGCGTCCATCACCCAGGAGTTTCACTCCCCACTATAGCGTCCATCACCCAGGAGTTTCACTCTCCACTATAGCGTTTATTACCCAGGAGTTTCACTCCCCACTATAGCTTTTGTTACCGAGGAGTTTCACTCCCCACTATAGCGTCCATCACCCAGAAGTTTCACTCGGCTCTATAGCGTTTATTACCCAGGAGTTTTACTCGCCACTATAGCGTCCATCACCCAGGAGTTTCACTCGGCTCTATAGCGTTTATTACCCAGGAGTTTTACTCGCCACTATTGCGTCCATCACCCAGGAGTTTCACTCCCCACTATAGCGTTTATTACCCAAGAGTTTCACTCCCCACTATAGCGTCCATCACCCAGGAGTTTCACTCCCCACTATAGCGTTTATTACCCAAGAGTTTCACTCCCCACTATAGCGTCCATCACCCAGGAGTTTCACTCCCCACTATAGCGTCCATCACCCAGGAGTTTCACTCTCCACTATAGCGTTTATTACCCAGGAGTTTCACTCCCCACTATAGCTTTTGTTACCGAGGAGTTTCACTCCCCACTATAGCGTCCATCACCCAGAAGTTTCACTCGGCTCTATAGCGTTTATTACCCAGGAGTTTTACTCGCCACTATAGCGTCCATCACCCAGGATTTTCACTCCCCACTATAGCGTTTATTACCCATGAGTTTCACTCCCCACTATAGCTTTTATTACCCAGGAGTTTCACTCCCCACTATAGCTTTTGTCACCGAGGATTTTCACTCCCCACTATAGCGTTTATTACCCAGGAGTTTCACTCGCCACTATAGCGTCCATCACCCAGGAGTTTCACTGCATTAACCCACACCGAACAACACCATGATCAGTCATATTTTATTATTTATGAAGTTTCACTCGATGTTGGCGGTTTGCAGACGGCATCGCTACCACTTCTCGCCCAACTCTCGCCTCAGCGCTCCTAGTGGCCGAGACCTTAAGGCCCCGCCAGGTGCGCTGAGGACCACGCTGCTTACAAGGACTATTTAATGTGAGACATTATGCTATAAATCTTATGGCAGCATGACAGTAGTTCAATCAGACGTCAACATGAAACAAGACATTACACGGCCGGCGCAAGGAAGACAATGAGATGAGTTACACAACACAACTACTCAGGAGTTGTGTTGGTTCACTGAAGTGTCAGATAAGCTTCATCTACGTTGAGTCAAGTCTCCATCTGTATCCAGAAACTTGTGGTGACGTCAATCTGGAGTTGCGAGTGATGTGGCTCCAGCGTTGTGTGTGCTGCCGGGTGGCCACTGAACATCACGGGACATCTGCTGATCAATGAGTATCAACAGTGGACTCCCATCTGCTATTCCCAAGCTCTGCAGTTACTGATCGGTGCCAAATGGTCTTCCATGTAATTGTGATCAAATATGGACTTGGCTTTCCTGTAGTCATTCCAGCGTTCAACCTGTTCTCGCCGCTTCCCCATCGAGGAGACGTGTCTATACTCCTCAACCTGAAACACAGAGAATGTCACTTTATCGTATTATGTCTGTATTCCAACACAGGAACTAATAACATCAGTTAACATCGCCTTGTTAGTACTCCTCCATTTGAACTATGGACACTGATAAGGTCACTTTATCTTTTTATACTATTCACGCTGAAATACAGATATTTGGTAGTTCTTTCTTGTAAGGAGGAATCATTGTTTCAGCATACTGCTACTTAACTCAGAGACATGTAATTTTTACATTAATAAACCCAATTCTTTATGTTTCTAGATTGCGTACGGGTATAGATTAAGGTACTAGTACTTACTTCAGAAAGATATGGCTTCTTCAACAGGTCTAAATTCTTCTGCTCCTGAATCATTTGCAGTGCTGCTTGTTTTTTCATCCCAAGTGTGACCCGAGGAATAATTCGGTTTTTGCTGTGATAAATAAAATAAATGTATATAAATTGTCATTAATAAAAAACAGCACAAGTTCTGTTATCATGCACAAGTTTTCCTGTCAAGTAAAGGTCATACACCAAGATTGCCAAAATGATATATATCACTGATGCATAAAAATAATGTTAGCCAGCTTTGCTTACAGACTTATAAATTACCATTGCCTTGGAGGCATCAATCAATGAGACACCATGACCGACTGAGTTTGAAGTAAAATTTTTCATACGACGGTGAAAATGTTGACAGTGGCTATTGCCAACTGTCTTACGACAGTAATGTTTTGCTTTCAGGCTAACCATCTTGACACTCTGAGTCAGTATGATGGAGATGTTCATGAGGTATATGTGGGATAGCCCTGTAACATGACCCACAGGTCGTAAGGTCAAAGGGTCACAAAAATGTCATGAAGACACTACATATATGCCACATATACATGACCAGATAGTTATAGTTAGATACAAAGATTGAACGCTCCAAGTGCTACTCGCCAATCAGCCCACAAGACATCCACCAGAACTAACCTTCCACCACTCACCACCATTTAAAATTGGAAAAATTCTTACAGGGCTAATATGGAAAGGTGCTACCTAACATGCAAGCATATATTTACTAATTCAGCTATTAAATTGGGGATATATCTAGATTTACATTCAAATTAGGCTTGCCATAATGCATATATTTGGTGGGATGACATATACCATGCACATGCTTGTGGCATATCGTTCAGGTGCTTAGGAACTCCCATTGTGACATGGTGAAAAAAAAAAACATGCATGCATACATAACATTTGGCGCAATTGCTGACAGGTTGTGTCCCGGTCAGCTTCAGCCCACTGGCTTCTAGTGACAGAGCATATCAGTGTACAACAACACGAGTTTGGAGCTACTAATGGATTGCCTCCCCTCCACCCACGATGGCTGTCAAATCGTCCAGCAGGCAAACAGGTTGAGGCGCATACTCAAATTGAGGTGATACACTTCAATTGAGTTAATACACTTCAATTGAGGTAATATACTTCAATTGAGGTAATATACTTCAATTGAAGTAAAACTTGTATTGTTACCATACTCTCAGTAATCTGACATTTTTACCTCTATCCAGGTAACTGGATAGAGGTAAAGTGTTACCTAAATGAAAGTAACTAGTGCCTAGATGGCAGTCCAGATCTCATATGGTGATTTCATCATGCAAATATCTATATAGTGTTCTGATTAGCTGTATTTTTTAAGGTCAGCACACTTCCATATATGTATATCATCAAAGTACAAACTTAACACGACAGGCTAGCACGTTTGCTACCTAATAAGATACTGTCTTGTAGACCCATTTGTGCAGAAAATTAGTCTTGCAAGGATATAAACTGTCACGTAAAAGTTATCTGAAGGTGCCAAAATATTTCTTCAATTGGTATTACTAGTTTTAAACCATATTAAATTAATTTAGTTTTCTGGAATTTGACTTCTATGTGCGGATAAGTCTCAATTTCTTTCAGCAGACACCTACCATGTAGACAATTCGATTTCTGAACATTGATTTTTGTGCAATCTCTTTCATTTCAAATAGTATTCGCTAATGTTAGCTTTGTATTTCTGTAGTAGGAATAAGATAAATCATTTTAGATAATTTGCATAAAGACTATAACTGAAGTATAAATGATAAAATTAATATCAGTTAAAGCAATATATTCTGTAATTTTTTGTATTACCAACCTCTTCCTTATGTCAAATAAGTATATTTTATCTTCAATTTAAATCCTGAAAGCCTGTGGGCTATCCAGAGAGAAGCAATTTGGTCTCTGGAGCAGAAGTTAGTAGCAGGCTTTATATCCCTGTCAGCCGGGTACATCGTTATAGCGGCACCGAGCGTAACTGAATGAAAAGTAATGGAACTGGTCGCAAATTACCAGTTAGAAAACCTGCAGGAAGTTTAGTTTTGCTTAAAAGTACACTTATCAATACTTCTGTTATATTCATACAATATTTACCTAAAAATGTGAAGATATTGTCTAGTAACAAAAGGATTGGTCTTTAAGTGCTGAGCCAAGTGCTAGGCCGCGATCTTAATTATTAGTAGTATACTACCTATGAGTTTCACTCCCCACTATAGCTTTTATTACCCAGGAGTTTCACTCCCCACTATAGCTTTTATTACCTAGGAGTTTCACTCCCCACTACTATTAGTAGTATAACTCTAAGAGTCATCACTTAAAGGCGCCACCTACAATAGTGGCTGCATGCTCGAAAGTAGGTGAAATGGAAATATATAGTTAAAAACAAGATAAACTTTTTCGTTGTAAGAATTACATTTAATGTCCATGTGCGATGTAATTAAACTGTGCAGTTTTATGTTGAAATTGTTATTTTACAGACTCTCAGAGTAAGTAGTCTATATAACGGAAAATACTGATTACTTCAATTTGAGTATGCGTCTCGACCTGTCAAAGTGGGCCTCCAGTCAGACGCTGTAGGCTACAGCAAGGCTACAGAACCGTAGTCACCGTACGGCCAGCGTATGTCTGGGCGATAATAGGGATGGGGTGAGATATTGCACAGGCAGCCAATTCCGCGTTAATTTAACATCTCATTTTACTGACCCTGTAAACATCAAACCGGGTACATGTCGACGTCTAACAAAATAACACAAAGCTTCGGTTAGACGCATTGCTGAACTTGGGATTTCGAAGTGAAATTTGACGGCAAATTTGACATTGGTTCTCCCACATCCGTCGCCGTAGACGAGTAGCTACACAAAGGTCGCAGACGATCAATTATTATTCTTTGCATGGCGCATGTTCATTTATATGCCATGCCGATTCCGCTGACTTGCAGATCCATAAATGTTTACAAAAAATTAGTCATCTTGAAAGGTCTAACAACAAATACGTCTGTATGTGTGAAAACATAATTACTATATATAACAATCATTATATTATGCACTAGTTAAATAGGCAGCCATCCACGATTCTTTTGTTTAAAATCTCTTCTTGTTCGGGCAGACGGCATTGTTTAGCCTTACTGCTCATTCTGCGCTTAATTGTTCATGTGTATACTGTGAGTACGAATAAAGATATACATGAGTTATTGGAGGGCTATAATTAACTTTCCTGATCGCCCTTGTAAGATTTATAATTAACTTTCCTGGTCGCCCTTTTGAGATTTATAATTAACTTTCCTGATCGCCCTTGTGATATTCATAATTAACTTTCCCGATCGCCCTTGTGATATTTATAATTAACTTTCCTGATCGCCCTTGTGAGATTTATAATTAACTTTCCTGATCGCCCTTGTGAGATTTATAATTAACTTTCCTGATCGCCCTTGTGAGATTTATAATTAACTTTCCGGATCGCCCTTGTGAGATTTATAATTAACTCTCCTGATCGCCCTTGTAAGATTTATAATTAATTTTCCTGATCGCCCTTGTGAGATTTTTTGTGAGAAGTACGGTGAGATTAGTTTGTGCGTTACTTCCAAAGAGAAGTGGTTACATTTGGCAAGGCAATACGTAGCCTAAAAGTTCAGACGTTACGTCTTGACAATTGTTCTTATAGACTGTACCGTCTCTAAGAACAATTGTCAGGGCTGTAACGTCTGAGCTTTCATGCTAGGCAATAGGATGCATCTACACAGGTCCGCCACGGTATGAATTTCTATAAGCAGTGCTGCGTGCACAGTTTTCACCCGCAAATTAGTTTTATTTGTTTAAGAAATGTGCACAAGCCATTAGTGTAGTTTGCGAAAGTGTCGAGATAGCCGAATTCATATAGAGCATATGTATATTAGAACCCAGAACGTCATGGGGATGGAAGAGTCTTATAAAGTAAGTCCCTGCATTATATAAAACACATGGAAAAGCATCTTTATTATGTATGACCTATATTTAAAAGCAATACATGTAGCTTCACTAGCAGTGATCCATGCAGGTCTCACCAGATACCTCTCTGGCGAGACGGCCCAGTGCCCAGCGAACCAGCCCTTCTTCTGTCATGCTGCACCACCCGCCACCTTCCCCCCCTCCCCACGCCCTCCTGTGTTCCTGTTGACTGTCGATCGTCGGCGTACACCACGGCCTGCACCATCTTGGGGGCCATCTTGGAGCAACAGTTTAGTTCCGGTGTTCTACTTGTTCACTTCAAAAAAGGTAGTTGCATTTTTTCAAGAAATGGCTTGAAATCCCAAAATCCCGAATGAGCGGATTTTGGTGGTAAAACGCCCATACCGTGCGGACTTTGGCGGTGAAAAATTGGGGCTTTATGACGTACCCACCCCGGGATTACACACATAAACTGGACACTCGCCTCCGGCTGCAGCTCGTTCGCGAGATTTAACCTTGACCTTTCATAAAAACCGCTTAAGCAATGTATAAAACTGATAACTGAGGGTTGTTTGATAAATGGTTAAATGTTGGGATATAAAACATACATGACAAGTATTCGGGAAAGCTGATTTTTTTTATTCAATCACAAAGGGGTATACGTGGAAGAAATTAAAATAAATTCTAGGTCTGAGTAATGTGATAAGCGGTCCAATGTCAGTCTGCAGCTCCCTTTGACATGGCGGCCTTGACAAAAATTGGTTTCAACTTTGTGTTTATACGCAACTCTGCTTTGCTTCGATCAACAGTCGTTCAAAGCGTATCTGGTAAAGGTTCTCCTCTTATTTGTGATCATAACACTCTCAACCGGTTAACTTTATTAGCTAGACTAAAGGTTCTTGGTGAGCGATAATAGCGGGTCGGAGGCCATGGATGGCCGAACTCCGTCTGTCGTCTGGTCGTCTGAGAGCAGGGGCCATAGGCATATGTATAAAACCGCCAAAAAAACGGCCTTGGACCTCTAAATTGCCCCGATTTCGGGTGATCCCGCACTTTCTGACGTTATGCCATTTTCGCACTCTTTTCACTCTGAAACTTATTGTTCAACATCAGTACAGGCTTCCAGAAATCGATTATATTTACATTACCTTTGTTAGAACTCTGACCTGCGTAAAACCTAAAAATATACAATAATATGAATAGGCATTGCCTAAGTTGCGAGCTCACCCAAATTAAAAAATAATAAAGGCCTAGCTCTTAAAGCTGCTGTATCAACTGCAGCAGCCAGCTGTCCTAATCTTATAGGTTTCTAGACAACTAGACCCAAAACCAACACAGGTATAGTTGGTTTGAGGTTGAGTTAGCTTGGGGTCGAGTTGGCTTGAGGTTGAGTAGGTGATGGGTCGGGCATGTCGTGGGTCGAGTTGACTAGATGCTGTGTTATATCTGCTGTATTAGCTGAAGTAGTTTATATTCTTAAAACTACCTGTACTGAAATATCTTATTTAAGTTATAGAACTGATGTTTTTATCTATTTCTTTTAATTAAAAATAAGATGGATGGCTTAGTTGTTTAACGGTAATATTTGGGCTTAAAGTCATATATGCAGAGAAATACAAAAATAAGTAGTTGCTTAAGTCTATAATTAATCATATTAGATCTATTTTATGACAATTAATATCTTATTCATTTTTTATTCTTGTTTCCTTTTGCTAAAATTATATATAGATTGATGAGATATTTTTAAATCAAGTTTCTAGCTGGTCATAGATTTATAGCAATCTATACCTATCTATGTACCAGGTATATGTTCATAAAAAAGTTTAATATGCCCCAATATGGCCAAAAAAAATTGATGACAACATATCCATAAGTATTTCTATTTATATTAGAAGGACTTTAATAGACCTATATCATTTCTATTAAAACTATTTTCGGAGGTAACTCTTTCATGAAAAACATATTTTCATTGCCTGTTGTGACTTATCCATGAGAACAGATACTGAACAATTGCTAAATACACCATGAGTAAGCTTCTTGAACACTCACACCATGTCAGAAGTATGTTTTATCATCATCCTTCTTCTTCTACCATTCTAGCAATCTATAACATGTTTTATAGCAGGCTTTATGCGGTTGTGACCTGTCCATGAGAACATATACTGAACTGTTGCTAAATACACCACGAGTAAGTTTCTTGAACACTCACCACATGTCAGAAGTACAATGTATGTTTTATCATCATTCGTCTTCTTCTATCATCCTAGATCTATACAATTTGCTACCAATGTAATATTGGTATCTCTCACAAAAAATGTTTTTAGAAAGTAAACATAAAAAAAGATAAGTAAACTGGGCATATGTTACCAAATTTCCAGTGTATAAGTCACACCCACCGATTTTGAGAAATTATTAGACTTGAGCCATAGATAAGTCGCACCAGTGTATAAGTAAAATGATGTAAACTGACCATATGTTGCCTATTGCCTATTTACCGGTAGACACTTTTACATGCTAAACCCTGTTTATTATGTATACTTGGTATTTCTATTTGAAAGTAATACTGCTTGAGTAGGAGTAGTCCAGACAGTTTTCTGATCCTCAAAATGATACACATTTGTGTTGCTTATCAATATAAACTATTAAAATCGTTGTTTCAGTAATTGTTGCCTTTTTTATTAAACTTTTAATTCAATAATTGTTGTTTTTTTCTATTAAACTTTAAATCCAATAATTGTTTCCTTTTTTATTAAACTTTTAATTCAATAATTGTTGCCTTTTTTATTAAACTTTTTATTAAATAATTGTTGCCTTTTTGATTAATATTTTAATTATTTGTCAGCAAGGGGATGTTGACAATACAAAGTACAACCATTTTTTGTGTGAATATACTCAAAGCTTGACATTTTAAGAGGGGCTGTTTAGTTTCGGGAAAAGGGATTTCATTCAATATTTGTTAAACTGTTGATATCCTAGCTATATTTTTGCCAGTGATATGTTTAAATTTCATGCCCAAATAGACTGGATATGAAAATATTTGTATGTCCTATATTGTTTTGTGATGGTTATCTAGATCTATATTTGTCTGGCAGGGAAACCAGTTTTTGACATTTGACATTGAAAATGATTGTATTGGGACAATTTTAAACTTAAAATGTTGCTTTAAGAGGAATAAAATATATAATTCTGCATTTGATTAAAAATCGTAATAATGGCATTAAATTCAAATAAGTTATATAGATTAAAATCATTTGAAAATTAACAAAAATCGCACTGAAAAACAGCAATTTTTTCAAATCATAGATGAGTGATATGGTTGTGAATAAATCTGAATTATCCTGGGGTGTCAAAAGTAGGCAAAATGTGTCAAAAAAAGGAAATAGTAAGTCATGTGAACAATATATAATAAAATATTCTTAAAATATTTACAGTTTTGGTTTAAACTCCTGTTTAATTGTTCTCAATTAAACTCTTCAAATTATATATTTCAGGGGTGGAGGCATTTGAAATATAGGTTTGGAGTCTAGAAACCAGAATTAAATTGTTATATTTAAAAAGGCAAAAACTGCAGGTGAAATTTTGATGTCCTAGATATATGTGTCAGAATTAGGCAAAAGGTGTCAAATGTTAGGAAATAGTATAGATCTATGAACAATATATACCGGTAATAAAATATTTACAGTTTTTGTTTAAAATCCTATTTAATCTGTCTCAAATAAACTCTTCAAATTAGAGCTATATATATTTCATGGGTGGAGGCATCTAAAATATAGGTTTGGAATCATAATAGAGACCAGAATTAAATTGTTATATTTAAAAAGGCAAAAACTGCAGCTGAAATTTGATGTCATATGGAAAATTTAGTGTTTACTACAGTCACCAAGAACAAGTGTCAGGACTGTAGCGTCTGAACTTTCAGGCTACTGTCAGGGTCACTGACACTGGTGTTGACCACAGCTATGCTTGTTCTTTCAACCAGTCCAGATTGATTTCATCAGACATTCCTGTCTCCCTGACCATATCCATATGATATCTAGCCTGAATGTTCAGACGTTACAGTTTGACAGTCTGATGCTTACTGTTACAGTCACAAGAACAAGTGTCAAGACTGTACCGTCTGAACATTCAGGCTAATCTATGACTATCTGACTTGTTTTAGCTTGGACTAAAACTTTAGTTCAAGATCAAAATTAGCCAAAGCTGTCAAGTTAGATGGTTTTATATCAAAATACCAACCTTCAATCTCAACAAAACGTACTGACAAGTAGACGTCAACAAATCAACGACTGAGTCAGTTATTTGTCTAATTTGAACAGGGTTGACAGTAACACGACAGTTTGACAGCCCGACGCGAAGACGACACTCGACTTGGTCACTTGTCTGACTTAAAAAATTGACAACCAGGGGCTGAAATATTCATGAAAACTGTCATAGCAATCAGTTGAAATAAACAGATGACTTTCAAAAATAATACACACCTTGTCTAAATTTCTTATCACTTAGATCTATGCCAAACAGCAAAAACAAACAAAAGTTTGAGTCGAGTTTCGAACGCGTTCGCCAGGGTTCGCATTTTCCGGATGTTAGCATCAATGTCCCAACAGAGGGCGTTCCGCTAGTATCCGGGAGAAATGGTGAATAAAAATGTAATCAATGTTTTATAGTTTTCATAATCATAATCCTTCATTATTCAGACAAATAAAGCAATAAAATAATAATTTTAGGCGTATATTCTGTTATATAGTTTATTTATTTATTTATTTATTTATTTATTTTTTCCATTCGTATACGTTACCATAATAGCTCGCTAGAGCTCGCTAATAAATAAGTCAACTCACACAGCATAAAATCAGCTGTAAATGGCATCCAACAATTTTACAGGTGGTAGCCTGCGATACAACAATTTTACAGGTGCTACCCTGCGATACTAATACTTTGGACTTTTTATTAATTCTGTTCAGATTTTTGTTCATTTATTTATATTGTAAAAGGCTTTTCAATTGTCACAAGCCACATCTGATGCTTTGACATTACAGAACCTGTCTGTATTATCGTCTATGGCGTCTGCATCATTTTTGGGTCAAATACTTTAACTGAATATTATATGCTTGTTATCTATTTCTGATCCTTGTTTTACAGGCGCATGTAATTTTTATTTACCTACCTAATGCAATGCATGCATACATTATATTTATATTGCTTTTCATACTACTAATTCACATCACAATATCAATACATCTTACTGAAAATAATGTAAAAATAAAACTAAGTATGCATATTTCTGGTCATAACCGAACACGTAAAAAGAAATATATTGCTTGTACCGCTATGTAAACTTTAACGCATGATCACATGGAAAAATAAGTCAGTGAAAGATGGCTGTGTACAGTCTCTGCCTGAGAAAGAATGAGGTAAAGTAGCACATAAATTTTCTATGAATTGTATAATTTAGTGGCTGTATCTTTCATTTTTCATTCTTTACGATGTTTATGATATGTTTCATAGTGAAAACAGTGGGAAAATGGCATAAGTTTAGAAAGTGCATTATCACCTGATTTTGCCCTAATTTAGGGCACTTTGAAAAGCAGGTCTTGTTTCAAGGCCAAAACAAGGCAGAATTAGGGCATTTTTAGGACCATTTATCTATCGTTTTTTATCGCCTTGGGGTATACATACATACATACATACATACATACATACATACATACATACATACATACATACATACATACATACATACATACATACATACATACATACATACATACATACATACATACATACATACATACATACATACATACATACATACATACATACATACATACATACATACATACATACATACATACATACATACATACATACATACATACATACATACATACATACATACATACATACATACATACATACATACATACATACATACATACATACATACATACATACATACATACATACATACATACATACATACATACATACATACATACATACATACATACATACATACATACATACATACATACATACATACATACATACATACATACATACATACATACATACATACATACATACATACATACATACATACATACATACATACATACATACATACATACATACATACATACATACATACATACATACATACATACATACATACATACATACATACATACATACATACATACATACATACATACATACATACATACATACATACATACATACATACATACATACATACATACATACATACATACATACATACATACATACATACATACATACATACATACATACATACATACATACATACATACATACATACATATATATATATATATATACATACATATATACATATCCTCTTCAGTCATATTCTTAGGCTAAAATCATTCATTTCAAGTATTTCTGCATTGAGTGGAAGGCGGACTTTGTTTTCATACCAAAATTTTCCCCATAATTTGTCAAGTCGGTTTTTGAATGTATTCATAGTTGGTGCCATTACGCTGTCGGCTGGGAGGGAGTTCCAAGTTTGACCGATTCTGTTTGAGAAGAAGTGTCGACAACGGTGGTCCAGAAGGGCTTCCTCAGCTTGAATGGGTGGCCTCTTGTTGTGTGGTCATCATTAAATTGAAATAGATGCCTAGTTAATCTCCCTTGGTTGTCATGGACTATGTATTTATAGGCCCTTATCATATCGCCCCTAGCTCTCCTGTAGCTCATGCTGGGTAACTTCAATTTTGTTGACCGCTCTTTGTATGGTAGATCTTTCAAGCCACCTACCAATTTTGTTGCCTAACGTAATACACCTTCAATTAGTTTTTTTATCCTTCATTAGACATGGTCTACACACTGTTGTACCGTATTCCAAGTGTGGTTGTATCAGTGCTGTGAACAGCATCTTTATAGACAGGCCTTCTAGCTAGTTGTAAGACCTTTGTACGAGTCCAAGTTATCTGTTTGCCTTACCAACTTGTATTGCAATGTGCTTAGAGAACTTTACTTCACTGTCCATATGGATTCCCAGATCTTTTTCGAGCTCAGTTGTTTCCAGTCTCACTAATTCAGCATCTGATGTTATTGCGTAGACGTGGTGAGGGTTTGGACTGTCAAGGTGGAAAACTTTACACTTGGTTGGATGAAATTTCAGTTGCCATTTATCTGCCCATTTTGTCAGATTGTCTAAATCATTCTGAAGTTGCTTTGCATTTTTTGTGCAGCCTACAGCTTTATACGCCTTGGTGTCATCGGCCAACATATTGGTAAATTTCTCAACTACATCAGGCAAGTCATTGATATAAATCCCGAAGAGAGGAGGGCCCAGCACACTGCATTGGGGTATGCCACTGCTTATGGGAGCCCATGTGGATCTACAGCCATTCACCAGCACACGCTGCCATCTGTCCTTGAGAAACTGTTGTATCCATCCCAGTACTTTGTCAGAGATACCATAGGCTTCCAATTTTCCTCATGGAGGACAGAAACTAAGCCTTAGCAAAGTCCAAGTATATAGTATCCATGCATAATCCGTGGTCGAGGGCATCAGTCCAGACATCCAGAACTGTGAGAAAATTTGTCTCGCAATGAATCGGTCTTGGTAATCTGATAAGATCTTGTTTGATATCATGTGCTCCATGACTTTATCCCGGATAATATGATTTGAGCACCTTACACACAACACAGGTGAAGTTCACAGGTCTATAGAGTATAGTTCCCTGGGTCATCTTTCTTCCCTTTTTTGAACAGTGGAGTGACGTGCGCGTCCTTCCATGCCTGTGGTAACATGCCCTCTTGAATAGAGGCGTTGAAGATGACAGCCAGTGGCTTAGAAAGCTCATTTGCTAGCTCCTTTAACATCAAAGAATGTAGTTGGTCAGGTCCTGGGGATTTTCCTGGGTTCAGATTACTATTCTTGATTACCTCTTCTTCTGTAACAACAGTATCATTCAGCCGGTGTTGAACTTGCTCAACGCTGGGTTTTGTTACATCTAACATGTTTAAATTCGTCAATACACTAGCAAAGAACTAGTTTAGCTTTACCATTGTCACAACACTGTTGCTGGCGAGTCAATCTGCTGCAAAGGTTGCCTCATGCTGAGGTAATCCCCCTTGGCATAGATAAATATTTTTGTCTTTTGGGGTGGCTTCTTGTAACAGTTATATACAAAATCTAGGCAGGCGTGGTGGCTTTTCCCCAGTGGGCATTCATGTTTTAAGTCTGTCTCCATGTTGTCTCCAGTCGTCAGTATTAGATTCAGGACACTGTGTTTGCTCAGCACGGATATGAGTGGGCTCGTGTACATGTTGAAACAGGAATGTGTCACAGAGGCATTCCATAAACTTGTATGCTCTATTCTCACTGGAGATGGACGTTATTCCTCAGGATCTCAGGTTGGTTGAAGTCGCCAAGTAGCAGGACGTGTGATGTGTGACTCAAGTATGTGATCCTGAGTGGTCTATCTTATTCCCCCTTCCTGCCAAGCCTAACCACATTGTCAAACAAAGCCTTAACTTTCAGCACGTTGTTAAACAATTCCTGACCACTGCCTATATCAGGCTGACAGCGCTGCTCCGGCTCTTCAAGCTGCTTTCATGGACTGTAATCAGTATGATGATCATATTGTAACTCTCTATATCCATCAGTTCCTCCATTCCCTTTTTGGCACGTAGCGACACGAACCCTTGTAATTTATCCTCAAGTTCTTGCTTCATCTCACATTCGTTGGTTCGTATCTCTTCAACATCTTTCTTCACATCTTCTGCTTGGTCATTTTCCCCTCTAGTTCTTCCGAGACCTATAATGTTTGCACTTCTTTTCAATGAGGTTGCATTCCAGTCTGTACCAATGCAACACTTAGTTTTCTTTCGCCAGAATATCATGTTCTTTATACTTCCAGCCCGGGGAGGAAAATGTCCTGGCCGGGTCAATTTTTTCACCCTGAAATCGACCTGTTTTGGTCCATTTATACTTCCGAGCCCAGGGGGTGGTGAACAACATTTCTAGATACGTTTCTGTCAAATATACGAAGACATCTTCAGTCAAGAGGCTTAAAGTGATATATTCATTTATAGGTGTAAGTTGATTTTCTTCTTTCATGACCAGATCTATGTGATTTGTATATATATAATTTACCCAGTAGCCAATATTTTGTTTATTTTATTTAGTAAATTGCTGCCGTGGAAAGAAGGTATGGCTCAGACCAGTGCTTAAAAGTTTGTATTGGCGAAAACTGGAGCAGGGACCAGAGTCAGAGAGACCAAGATCAGACTGGATCAACTGGTATGAGAGGCATCTGTGTCATAATTTTAATTAATTAAATCATAAAGCTGGCATAATGTTGCATAAAACTTATACATCTGATTTTTTTAGCCTTTATCCGACAGTGACAATGATGTGAACAACGTGTGTAGCTTACCACAGACTGTTGTTAATGGTTTAAACATGATCCCACGCTCTGGTTTAAATATCCTTAAGCTATTATCATATATGCATTTATGTTTAATTTAAAACCATGTGTTGCAGAGTATTTGATGTTGGTGTGAGCTTTATGTTTTGTATATTTGTGAATGATCATTATCACCGCAGGAATTACAATTCTGAAATCTTCTCATTCGGGAAGAGACTTGGGGAGGAGTTTGATGCTGAGACTCTGAGAACCGCTTTCACACATAAGTAAGTCGCTTACATTATCACTCAGAGCTATAATCAGAAATGCTTTCGCACATTAGTAAATTACTTTATAACTCAGAGACATAAACAGAAGTGAGCAGACACGCCGTTGATAAACCTGTCACTGGTACTAGTGTGATATCTCGGCCCAGACCCGGTGAATAAAAGACACCAAGAGCCTCGGGCTAAATGGAAGTTCCCTTTGGTCTAATGCGTTAGGTGTTCGCCCTGGATGCGAAGGGTCGCCGGTTCGAATCCCGCCGGGTCGGGTAAGGAACTGTCGGCGTCTATTCGGGCCAGGGACCAGAAATACTACACTGACTTTCAACGAATTATAATTTGATAGGTAATAATGTTCACTAGTTTGTTGCATATGGATCCTTCATACATAATAACCTTATGTTTCTGACAGATCTTTCGTTAAGAAGGAACAGTTACGGAGGGCGGAGCTGAAGGGTGATGGAGATGGGGAAGTGCTTCACATACCGGACAATGAGGATCTGGTGGCGAGAGGTAAGGTGGTGATGGCAACCTTCGGCAGCCACATGACATGTGTTAAAGAAAATCGTCAACTTATGTACTTGACCTGTGGTCAGTGTTATCTTGATATTTACTTTGAGATGTATTTTAACGATGCACCTGTTTATGTGCAATCTCGTTGAAAGTTCAATCCCCCGTATGTTTAGGCTTGTGATTGACAGGGGCTGCACTTTCACGTCATATTCTAATGTAATTTGATAAGATGTGCGCTGCACTGCGCAACAAGGCCTATTGTTCCGTTAATATTAAGGCGTATGACTCAGGCTAAGGTCACGTGTTCTTGACTTCAGGTGAACAACTCTCGCGGGACTACATCAGAGGCTATCTGCGGTCGCAGTTCCCTGCGCTGCCAGAGGAAGCCATTTGGTATGTGTTTATTGTTCTCGTTCGGATGAAGCCATTTGGTATGTGTTTATTGTTCTCGTTCGGATGAAGCCATTTGGTATGTGTTTATTGTTCTCGTTCGGATGAAGCCATTTGGTATGTGTTTATTGTTCTCGTTCGGATGAAGCCATTTGGTATGTGTTTATTGTTCTCGTTCGGATGAGGCCATTTTGTGGGTATTTCTTATTATCGTCTGGATGATACCATGTGGTAGGTGTTTGTTATTCTCGTTCGGATGAGGCCATTTGGTATGTGTTTGTTATTCTCGTTCGGATGAGGCAATTTGGTAGGTGCTTATTATTCTCGTTAGGATGATGCCATGTTGTAGGTGTTTGTTATTCTCGTTAGGATGAAGCCATTTTGTAGGTGTTTGTTATTCTCGTTATATTTGGTAGGTGTTTATTATTCTCGTTAGGATGATGCCATGTTGTAGGTGTTTGTTATTCTCGTTAGGATGAAGCCATTTTGTAGGTGTTTGTTATTCTCGTTATATTTGGTAGGTGTTTATTATTCTCGTTAGGATGATGCCATGTTGTAGGTGTTTGTTATTCTCGTTAGGATGAAGCCATTTTGTAGGTGTTTGTTATTCTCGTTATATTTGGTAGGTGTTTATTATTCTCGTTAGGATGATGCCATGTTGTAGGTGTTTGTTATTCTCGTTAGGATGAAGCCATTTTGTAGGTGTTTGTTATTCTCGTTATATTTGGTAGGTGTTTGTTATTCTCGTTAGGATGAAGCCATTTTGTAGGTGTTTGTTATTCTCGTTAGGATGAAGCCATTTTGTAGGTGTTTGTTATTCTCGTTAGGATGAAGCCATTTGGTAGGTGTTTATTATTCTCGTTAGGATGATGCCATTTTGTAGGTGTTTGTTATTCTCGTTATATTTGGTAGGTGTTTGTTATTCTCGTTAGGATGAAGCCATTTTGTAGGTGTTTGTTATTCTCGTTAGGATGATGCCATTTTGTAGGTGTTTGTTATTCTCGTTTGTATTTACCCACAAGCTATGACGGAAGGTCAAGGTAACCTGCTCCTGTCAGCCCCCGTGGTGCGGCCTGACGCCTGACCCACTTCCTGTCATGTGACTATTAATGGTGACACTCTCATTGCAGGGACATTTCGGACTACCTCTTGTCGGATGATACCCTGGCATACATTGGGGCCAACCTGGGCGTAAAAGACCTTATTTTGTGTGAGGTGAGGTCCCCTTGCCTGCAGTTTAAATGGTACGAAATGCGTCTTAACTTTAATCGTTTCACCAAGAGGTTTGAAGTACATTTCCTTTATGACGCTAGGTTGTGTGAGGTATGTAGCCTAGCTTGTACCTACGACCATTTTGGTCTATCTCCTGTTTTAAAATATCATTTGGACAAAAGTTTGTCAAAGTTTACATTTGTGTACGTCCAACTGTTGTCCTGGTTATGGTAGATGTTATTGTTGTTTGCTTCAGGAGTTCCCGCCGCTTGCAGAGACGGTCAGTGCGACGCTGAAGGCGGTGATAGGAGCGCTGGAGGACCAGGTAACAATCTGTCCCTCACCCAGTGGTGACGTCACAATGGGTATGATGTCCACCGTCAATGTGAGTCCTCGTTGAGCACTAGATGCCCGTTGTGGATTCACTCAACCGTCCTCGTGCATCATACGCCTCGTCCCTTTGATATCTAATACATAGCAATGGACTAACGGCCAACGTTGGACGGGTGAATACATGTCGCTCATTGAAGCAGTGACCACGTGGCCTGCCCCGCTGTACGCCTCAATGGTCGTAGACTGTACATAAGTGAGTCGTGTGGCGGTCACCCCGCGGTCACCCCGCTGTCACCTCGCGGTCCCCCCGCGGTCACCCCGAGGTCACCTCGCTGTCACCCCGATGTCACCTCGCGGTCACCCCGCTGTCACCCCGAGGTCACCCCGCGGTCACCCTGCTGTCACCCCGGGCTACACTGAGCACATTCCTCCACAGGGCGGGGACGTGGTGCAGCGGTTTGTGCGGGACTTCGTGCTGCCCCAGCTCATTGGCCAGGACGTCAACGAGATGTGGAGCTGTGAGAACCCGATGGGCGTCCTGGCGGGAGTGCTCAGGCGGCACGGGCGGGGCGACCCCGACCCCAGGTATGTAGGGGGGAGGGGGCTCAGGCGGCACGGGCGGGGCGACCCCGACCCCAGGTATGTAGGGGTGGGGGGGGGCTCAGGCAGCACGGGCGGGGCGACCCCGACCCCAGGTATGTAGAAGTGGGGGGCTCAGGCGGCACGGGCGGGGCGACCCCGACCCCAGGTATGTAGGGGTGGGGGAGGCTCAGGCGGCACGGGCGGGGCGACCCCGACCCCAGGTATGTAGGGGGGGGGGGCTCAGTCGGCACGGGCGGGGCGACCCCGACCCCAGGTATGTAGGGGGGGGAGGCTCAGGCGGCACGGGCGGGGCGACCCCGACCCCAGGTATGTAGGGGGGGGGGGGCTCAGTCGGCACGGGCGGGGCGACCCCGACCCCAGGTATGTAGGGGGGGGGGGGGCTCAGTCGGCACGGGCGGGGCGACCCCGACCCCAGGTATGTAGGGGGGGGAGGCTCAGGCGGCACGGGCGGGGCGACCCCGACCCCAGGTATGTAGTGGGGGGGGGGGCTCAGGCGGCACGGGCGGGGCGACCCCGACCCCAGGTATGTAGGGGTGGGGGGGGCTCAGGCAGCACGGGCGGGGCGACCCCGACCCCAGGTATGTAGAAGTGGGGGGCTCAGGCGGCACGGGCGGGGCGACCCCGACCCCAGGTATGTAGGGGGGGGAGGCTCAGGCGGCACGGGCGGGGCGACCCCGACCCCAGGTATGTAGGGGGGGGGGGGGCTCAGTCGGCACGGGCGGGGCGACCCCGACCCCAGGTATGTAGGGGGGGGAGGCTCAGGCGGCACGGGCGGGGCGACCCCGACCCCAGGTATGTAGGGGGGGGGGGGCTCAGTCGGCACGGGCGGGGCGACCCCGACCCCAGGTATGTAGGGGGGGGGGGGGCTCAGTCGGCACGGGCGGGGCGACCCCGACCCCAGGTATGTAGGGGGGGGAGGCTCAGGCGGCACGGGCGGGGCGACCCCGACCCCAGGTATGTAGGGGGGGGGGGCTCAGGCGGCACGGGCGGGGCGACCCCGACCCCAGGTATGTAAGGGGGGGGGGCTCAGGCGGCACGGGCGGGGCGACCTCGACCTCAGGTATGTAGGGGGGGGGGGGGCTCAGGCGGCATGGGCGGGGCGACCCCGACCCCAGGTATGTAGGGGGGGGGAGGGGGAGGGCAGCACGGGCGGACCGACTCCGACCCCAGGTATGTAGGGGAGGGAGGGGGGCTCAGGCAGCACGGGCGGGGCGACCCCGACCCCAGGTATGTAGGGGTGGGGGTAGTGCTCAGGCGACACGGGCGGAGCGACCCCGACCCCAGGTATGTAGGGGGGGGGAGGGGCTCAGGCGGCACGGGCGGGGCGACCCAGACCCCAGGTATGTAGGGGGGGGAGGGGGAGGGCAGCAAGGGCGGAGCGACCCCGACCCCAGGTATGTAGGGGGGGGGGATCAACTGGGGGCGGGGGACCACTGAGTCCACCAGAGTGACGTCATGGGGGACTCCACTCCACCAGCGTGACGCCACGGGGGACTCCACCAGCGTGACGTCACGGGGCCTCCACCAGTGATGTCACGGGTGACTCCACCAGAGTTACGTCATGAGGGACTCCATCCGAGTATACAAAAATCTTGAAATATACAAATATATATATTTTGATTTTACGCAGACATACAACTGAAATACAAGCTTCTCAGCTCTTATCTTTATATGACTGGCGTTGACTGCTTTAGACAACATCGTCCCCTCAGTGGTGGTTTTTGGTCCGCCTTGTCTGAAGCCGTGTGCGCATGCGCCGCCCGTCCTGTTGCAGGCTGCTGTTTCAGACCGGAAGTGAGACTATCGAGGCGGCCTACTTGGTGGGCATCTACAGCGACCGGCAACTCGTCGGCAAGGGTAAGAATCAAGGCCTCGTGGGGCGTCTGCCTCGTGGGGCGTGTGCCTCGTGGGGCGTGTGTCTCGTGGGGCGTGTGCCTCGTGGGGCGTGTTTCTCGTGGGGCGTGTGCCTCGTGGGGCGTGTGCCTCGTGGGGCGTGTGCCTCGTGGGGCGTGTGCCTCGTGGGGCGTGTGCCTCGTGGGGCGTGTGCCTCGTGGGGCGTGTGCCTCGTGGGGCGTCTGCCTCGTGGGGCGTGTGCCTCGTGGGGCGTGTGTCTCGTGGGGCGTGTGCCTCGTGGGGCGTGTTTCTCGTGGGGCGTGTGCCTCGTGGGGCGTGTGCCTCGTGGGGCGTGTGCCTCGTGGGGCGTGTGCCCCGTGGGGCGTGTGCCTCGTGGGGCGTGTGCCTCGTGGGGCGTGTGCCTCGTGGGACGTGTGCCTCGTGGGGCGTGTGCCTCGTGGGGCTTGTGCCTCGTGGGGCGTGTGCCTCATAGGGCGTATGGCTTTATGGGAATTATGGCTTTATAGAGGTTTATAGAATTGCTTCCTGGAGCCATTGGCTTACTGGAGCCATTGGCTTACTGGAGTCATAAGCTTCCTGGAGCCATTGGCTTACTGGAGCCATTGGCTTCCTGGAGCCATTGGCTTCCTGGAGCCATTGGCTTCCTGGAGCCATTGGTTTCCTGGAGCCATTAGCTTACTGGAGCCATTAGCTTTCTGGAGCCATTAGCTTCCTGGAGCCATTGGCTTAATGGAGCCATTGGCTTCCTGGAGCCATTGGTTTCCTGGAGCCATTAGCTTCCTGGAACCATTAGCTTCCTGGAGCCATTGGCTTAATGGAGCCATTGGCTTAATGGAGCCATTGGCTTAATGGAGCCATTGGCTTAATGGAGCCATTGGTTTCCTGGAGCCATTAGCTTCCTGGAGCCATTGGCTTAATGGAGCCATTGGCTTACTGGAGCATGTGTCACAATATAGATTATGGACTTATGGAGCTAAGCGTGGGTCTAAATTGGATAGGTTCCTATGACGTGTGGTTTGATAGTGCCTTGGTGTTTTCAGGGTACGGCGAGACGGTGACTATCGCAGAGGAAATGGCCGCCAGGAATGCTCTCGAGAGATTCTTCGGCACTTTGGACTTCCGGCTGCGGTTAGGGAAGGATGCCCGCGATCTCCACATAAACACTGAATCCAGAAATGTCAGTCTTCAGGATTACCAGGCGGAATCTACAGAGACCAAGCTACACTAGTCTCAGTCTGGGTGAACAGGGAACCAGTTACACTGGCCTCAGCCAGCATGTACAAGGAACCAGCTACGTTGGTCTGAGCCATGGTGTACAGGTATTCAGCTTAACTGGCCTCAGCCATGGTGTACAAGGAACCAGCTAAACTGGCCTCAGCCAGGGTGTACAAGGAACCAGATACACTGGCCTCAGCCAGCATGTACAAGGAACCAGCTACACTGGCCTCAGCCATGGTGTACATGGATCCAGCTACACTGGCCTCCGCCAGGGTGTACAAGGAACCAGCTACACTGGCTTCAGCCAGGGTGTACAAGAAACCAGCTTCATTAGTCTGAGCCAATGTGTACAGGGATCCAGCTACACTGGTCTCAGCCATGGTGTACAGGGATCCAGCTACACTGGCCTCAGCCAGGGTGTACAGGGATCCAGCTACACTGGCCTCAGCCAGGGTGTACAAGGAACCAGCTACACTGGCTTCAGCCAGGGTGTACAAGAAACCAGCTTCATTAGTCTGAGCCAATGTGTACAGGGATCCAGCTACACTGGTCTCAGCCAGGGTGTACAGGGATCCAGCTACACTGGCCTCAGCCAGGGTGTACAAGAAACCAGCTTCATTAGTCTGAGCCAATGTGTACAGGGATCCAGCTACACTGGTCTCAGCCAGGGTGTACAGGGATCCAGCTACACTGGCCTCAGCCGGGGTGTGCAGGGACACAGCCACATTAGTCTGGGCCAAAGTGTAGAGGGACCCAGCTACATTAGTCTGGGCCTCGGTGCACAGGGAACCAGCTACACTGGCCTCCAGCCAGGGTCCCAGCTCTCACAGCCTCGGACAGACTGCAGGGACCCAGCTACACTGCCGGAGCGAGCAGGGACCCAGCTACACTGCCGGAGTGAGCAGGGAGCTACACTAGAAATATATTATATTCATAGATGGTCAAATAAAGGTGACACATCTCATGTGATGTTTTCGTTATATTTGTGAGATGAAGAGGACACTGGCATGAGCTCGGCTTGTGTCGGGGTGACCACACTTAGCGTGCTTAGTGCATGGATCAAGTTTTAGGGTAAAAAGCAAAAACGAAAACGACACTAAAGCGAAAATGTGATATTACATACAAATATATTCCGGAAGAAGTGGTTTGTGTACAATGATGCATGGTACTGCTTTAGGTAGCATTTCAAGTTTTGTGGTTCTTTTATTTGACATTTTCCATTCGTGTGATTGGCACATACAACTCTGTCTGTTGTGTGGGTAACTTCACATCTCCATTAAGCCCTGTCAAGTAGCGTCTTGTTACAGTGACGGCGACACTAATGACGGTCAGTGACAGCGACTGACTCGGTGACGGCGACACTGTCAGTGACGACGATCCTCTGACGGCGACACTCAGGGACAGCGACATTCAGTGACGGCGACACTGTCAGTGACGGCGACACTGTCAGTGACGGCGACACTCAGTGATGGCGACACTGATTCTGTGACGGCGACACTGACTCAGTTACAGCGACACTGTCAGTGACGACGACACTGACTCAGTTACTGCGACACTGCCTCGGTGACGGCGACACTCAGTGACGACGACACTGACTCAGTGATTGCGACACTGCTTCGGTGACGGCGACACTGCCAGTGACGGTGACGCTGACGGTCGTCCTCTCGCCAGACGTGCTGGGCGGATACACAGACACTGACGTCTGATTGGCTGGCACCAGTGTCCAGAGCTCTGAGCACTTAGTCCACGCTTTCACTGCACACTTCATCCAGAAGGCTCCTCGAGCATTGATGATGGGAATGTTTACTGGGCGCTATTGGTCCGGAGCTGCCGTTGGATCCTGGTGACGGTGTCCCTCTTTCTGAGCCGCCTGAGCGTGGCCAGCAGATCCGGAAGGCTGGCGGTGGTGCTGAGGCGGCGCCACTTCTCCAGACCCCTCAGCGCCAGGAGCGGGAAGCTCCCCGGGACCCGGCGGTGACTCATGTCAATCACTGGCAACAAACAGGGTCAAGGTCAACGCAGCATGAAGGTCAGGATCAACTCAGAATGGGGTCAAGGTCAACACAGGATGGGGTCAATGTCAACACAGGGTGGGGTCACGGTGAATCAATCCAGATGTTAGTATCAACCACTGCATGTCGTCTTATGATTACGTGTGGTATATACCCTGACAGACGTAGTGATCAGATATGTTCAACGGCACGTCGTCACAGAATTCTAGCGGTCCGTCACAGAATCCTGGCGGTCCGTCACAGAATCCTGGCGGTCCTTCACAGAATCCTGGCGGTCCGTCACAGATTCCTGGCGGTCCGTCACAGAATCCTGGCGGTCCGTCACAGAATCCTGGCGGTCCGTCACAGATTCCTGGCGGTCTGTCACAGAATCCTGGCGGTCCGTCACAGATTCCTGGCGGTCCGTCACAGAATCTTGGCGGTGTGTCACAGAATCCTGGCGGTCCGTCACAGAATCTTGGCGGTGTGTCACAGAATCCTGGCGGTCCGGCACAGAATTCTAGCGGTCCGTCACAGATTCCTGGCGGTCCGTCACAGAATCTTGGCGGTGTGTCACAGAATCCTGGCGGTCCGTCACAGAATCCTGGCGGTCCGTCACAGAATCCTGGCGGTCCGTCACAGAATCCTGGCGGTCCGTCACAGAATCCTGGCGGTCCGTCACAGATTCCTGGCGGTCTGTCACAGAATCCTGGCGGTCCGTCACAGAATCTTGGCGGTGTGTCACAGAATCCTGGCGGTCCGTCACCGGTTTCTGATGGTCCGTCACGGAATCCTGGCGGTCCGTTACAGAATCCTGGCGGGCCGTCACAGAATCTTGGCGGTCCGTCACAGATTCCTGGCGGTCGGTCACAGAATCCTGGCGGTCCCTCACAGAATCCTGGCGGTCCGTCACAGAATCATGGCGGTCCGTCACAGAATTCTGGCGGTCCGTCACAGATTCCTGGCGGTCCGTCACAGATTCCTGGCGGTCCGTCACAGATTCCTGGCGGTCTGTCACAGAATCCTGGCGGTCCGTCACAGAATCTTGGCGGTGTGTCACAGAATCCTGGCGGTCCGTCACAGAATCCTGGCGGTCCGTCACAGAATCCTGGCGGTGTGTCACAGAATCCTGGCGGTCCGTCACAGGTTCCTGATGGTGCGTCACAGAATCCTGGAGGGCCGTCACAGAATCCTGGCGGTCCGTCACAGGTTCCTGATGGTCCGTCACGGAATCCTGGCGGTCCGTCACAGAATCCTGGCGGGCCGACACAGAATCCTGGCGGTCCGTCACAGAATCCTAGCGGTCCGTCACAGAATCTTGGCGGTCCGTCACAGAATCCTGGCGGTCCGTTACATAATTCTAGCGGTCCGTCACAGAATCTGGGCGGTCTGTCGCAGAATTCTAACGGTCCGTCACAGAATCTTGGCGGTCCGGCACAGAATCCTGGCGGTGCGTCCCAGAATCCTGGCTGTCCGTCACAGAATCCTAGCGTTCCGTCACAGAATCCAGGCGGTCCGTCACAGAATCCTGGCGGTCCGTCACAGAATCCTGGCGGTCCGTCACAGAATCCTGGCGGTCCGTCACAGATTCCTGGCGGTCCGTCACAGAATCCTGGCGGTCCGTCACAGAATCCTGGCGGTCCGTCACAGAATCCTGGCAGTCCGTCACAGATTCCTGGCGGTCCGTCACAGATTCCTGGCGGTCCGTCACAGAATCCTGGCGGTCCGTCACAGATTCCTGGCGGTCTGTCACAGAATCCTGGCGGTCCGTCACAGAATCCTGGCGGTCCGTCACAAAATCCTGGCAGTCCGTCACAGAATCCTAGCGGTCCGTCACAGAATCCCGGCGGTCCGTCATAGAATCCTAGCTGTCCGTCAACGAATCCTGGCGGCCCGTCATAGAATCCTAGCGGTCCGTCACAGAATCCTGGGGGCCGTCACAGAATCCTGGCGGTCCGTCACAGAATCCTAGCGGTCCGTCACAGAATCCTAGCGGTCCGTCACAGAATCCTGGCGGCCCGTCACAGAATCCTGGCGGCCCGTCATAGAATCCTGGCGGTCCGTCACAGAATCCTGGCGGTCCGTTACAGAATTCTAGCGGTCCGTCACAGAATCTGGGCGGTCCGTCACAGAATCCTGGCGGTCCGTCACAGAATCCTAGCGGTCCGTCACAGAATCCTGGCGGGCCGTCACAGAATCCTGGCGGTCCGTCACAGAATCCTGGCGGTCCGTTACAGAATTCTAGCGGTCCGTCACAGAATCTGGGCGGTCCGTCACAGAATCCTGGCGGTCCCTCACAGAATCCTAGCGGTCCGTCACAGAATCCTGGCGGGCCGTCACAGAATCCTGGCGGGCCGTCACAGAATCCTGGCGGTCCGTCACAGAATCTGGGCGGTCCGTCACAGAATCCTGGCGGGCCGTCACAGAATCCTGGCGGTCCGTCCCCGAATCCTGGCGGTCCGTCCCCGAATCCTGGCTGTCCGTCACAGAATCCTGGCTGTCCGTCACAGAATCCTGGCGGTCCGTCCCCGAATCCTGGCTGTCCGTCACAGAATCCTGGCGGTCCGTCACAGAATCCTGGCTGTCCGTCACAGAATCCTAGCGGTCCGGCACAGACAGGGCAATAATTCCACAAGCATAACTCGGTGGATCACCTTCGATGTCCTGCGTCCTCTCCCGGAAGTCCCGAGGTGGCATGAAGGGCAGCTTCTGGTAGAGCCACGTCCAGTCCTTCCCGATATCGTCCGCGGCAATCCTGAAGGCCTCCTCCAGTTCATCTGAATCCAGACACAAGTCAGTCCCCGAGTCAACTGGACATATTCGTCGACCGATATAACAGACAGACGTCCAACAGAAACTTTAAACAGACAGTCGGACCGCTATTCGTGAATATTACGCCACGGATATCTAGTAAGCTTACTACGATTAGCGGGTCGAAAAAACAACAACAACAAATCACCCAAAAGGTTGATTTTTGGAATGAGGAGATTGCCAACGTCTGAGTTGGCGTGTTCGGTTTGTGAACACTACCACAACGACCCAGTGAAGCTAGAACTGACCACTTGTCGCTAGTTTTACCCTTAGGCCGGTCTTCATTAGTCGTTCGTTTTTTACCTTCTAAAAGTCCGCAGTGAGACTATTTTTATTTTTAATGTTAATCAAGTCCTAAAGAATCGCGACGGTAAATTTAGTGCCGCTACTAAGTAATTTTGCCGTGGTGGCTGATCTAGAGGTCATTACATTAACTAGAGGGCCACTCGGCCAGGGACTGACCTCGGTACTCCCTCATCTGACCCGGGTTGTAACCGTGGTGGGTGATCTAGAGGTCATTACATTAACTGGAGGGCCACACGACCAGGAACTGGCCTCGGTACTCCCTCATCTGACCCGGGTTGTAACCGTGGTGGGTGATCTAGAGGTCATTACATTAACTAGAGGGGCACACGACCAGGGACTGACCTCGGTACTCCCTCATCTGACCCGGGTTGTAACCGTGGTGGGTGATCTAGAGGTCATTACATTAACTAGAGGGCCACTCGGCCAGGGACTGACCTCGGTACTCCCTCATCTGACCCGGGTTGTAACCGTGGTGGGTGATCTAGAGGTCATTACATTAACTAGAGGGCCACACGACCAGGGACTGACCTCGGTACTCCCTCATCTGACCCGGGTTGTAGCCGTGGTGGGTGATCTAGAGGTCATTACATTAACTAGAGGGCCACACGACCAGGGACTGACCTCGGTACTCCCTCATCTGACCTGGGTTGTAGCCGTGGTGGGTGATCTAGAGGTCATTACATTAACTAGAGGGTCACTCGGTCAGGGACTGACCTCGGTACTCCCTCATCTGACCCGGGTTGTAGCCGTGGTGGGTGATCTAGAGGTCATTACATTAACTAGAGGGCCACTCGGCCAGGGACTGACCTCGGTACTCCCTCATCTGACCCGGGTTGTAGCCGTGGTGGGTGATCTAGAGGTCATTACATTAACTAGAGGGCCACTCGGCCAAGGACTGACCTCGGTACTCCCTCATCTGACCCGGCTTGTAGCCGTGGTGGGTGATCTAGAGGTCATTACATTAACTAGAGGGCCACATGACCAGGGACTGACCTCGGTACTCCCTCATCTGACCCGGGTTGTAGCCGTGGTGGGTGATCTAGAGGTCATTACATTAACTAGAGGGCCACACGGCCAGGGACTGACCTCGGTACTCCCTCATCTGACCCGGGTTGTAGCCGTGGTGGGTGATCTAGAGGTCATTACATTAACTAGAGGGCCACTCGGCCAGGGACTGACCTCGGTACTCCCTCATCTGACCCGGGTTGTAGCCGTGGTGGGTGATCTAGAGGTCATTACATTAACTAGAGGGCCACATGACCAGGGACTGACTTCGGTACTCCCTCCTCTGACCCGGGTTGTAGCCGTGGTGGGTGATCTAGAGGTCATTACCATAACTAGAGGGCCACACGACCAGGGACTGACCTCGGTACTCCCTCATCTGACCCGGGTTGTAACCGTGGTGGGTGATCTAGAGGTCATTACATTAACTAGAGGGCCACACGACCAGGGACTGACCTCGGTACTCCCTCATCTGACCCGGGTTGTAGCCGTGGTGGGTGATCTAGAGGTCATTACATTAGCTAGAGGGCCACTCGGCCTGGGACTGACCTCGGTACTCCCTCATCTGACCCGGGTTGTAGCCGTGGTGGGTGATCTAGAGGTCATTACATTAACTAGAGGGCCACACGACCAGGGACTGACCTCGTTACTCCCTCATCTGACCCGGGTTTTAGCCGTGGTGGGTGATCTAGAGGTCATTACATTAACTAGAGGGCCACTCGGCCAGGGACTGACCTCGGTACTCCCTCATCTGACCCGGGTTGTAGCCGTGGTGGGTGATCTAGAGGTCATTACATTAACTAGAGGGGCACACGGCCAGGGACTGACCTCGGTACTCCCTCATCTGACCCGGGTTGTAGCCGTGGTGGGTGATCTAGAGGTCATTACATTAACTAGAGGGCCACACGACCAGGGACTGACCTCGTTACTCCCTCATCTGACCCGGGTTGTAACCGTGGTGGGTGATCTAGAGGCCATTACATTAACTAGAGGGCCACACGACCAGGGACTGACCTCGTTACTCCCTCATCTGACCCGGGTTGTAGCCGTGGTAGGTGATCTAGAGGTCATTACATTAACTAGAGGGCCACTCGGCCAGGGACTGACCTCGGTACTCCCTCATCTGACCCGGGTTGTAGCCGTGGTGGGTGATCTAGAGGTCATTACATTAACTAGAGGGGCACACGGCCAGGGACTGACCTCGGTACTCCCTCATCTGACCCGGGTTGTAGCCGTGGTGGGTGATCTAGAGGTCATTACATTAACTAGAGGGCCACTCGGCCAGGGACTGACCTCGGTACTCCCTCATCTGACCCGGGTTGTAACCGTGGTGGGTGATCTAGAGGTCATTACATTAACTGGAGGGCCACACGACCAGGGACTGGCCTCGGTACTCCCTCATCTGACCCGGGTTGTAACCGTGGTGGGTGATCTAGAGGTCATTACATTAACTAGAGGGGCACACGACCAGGGACTGACCTCGGTACTCCCTCATCTGACCCGGGTTGTAACCGTGGTGGGTGATCTATTGGTCATTACATTAACTAGAGGGCCACTCGGCCAGGGACTGACCTCGGTACTCCCTCATCTGACCCGGGTTGTAACCGTGGTGGGTGATCTAGAGGTCATTACATTAACTAGAGGGCCACACGACCAGGGACTGACCTCGGTACTCCCTCATCTGACCTGGGTTGTAGCCGTGGTGGGTGATCTAGAGGTCATTACATTAACTAGAGGGTCACTCGGTCAGGGACTGACCTCGGTACTCCCTCATCTGACCCGGGTTGTAGCCGTGGTGGGTGATCTAGAGGTCATTACATTAACTAGAGGGCCACTCGGCCAGGGACTGACCTCGGTACTCCCTCATCTGACCCGGGTTGTAGCCGTGGTGGGTGATCTAGAGGTCATTACATTAACTAGAGGGCCACTCGGCCAAGGACTGACCTCGGTACTCCCTCATCTGACCCGGCTTGTAGCCGTGGTGGGTGATCTAGAGGTCATTACATTAACTAGAGGGCCACACGACCAGGGACTGACCTCGGTACTCCCTCATCTGACCCGGGTTGTAGCCGTGGTGGGTGATCTAGAGGTCATTACATTAACTAGAGGGCCACACGACCAGGGACTGACCTCGGTACTCCCTCATCTGACCCGGGTTGTAACCGTGGTGGGTGATCTAGAGGTCATTACATTAACTAGAGGGCCAGACGACCAGGGACTGACCTCGGTACTCCCTCATCTGACCCGGGTTGTAACCGTGGTGGGTGATCTAGAGGTCATTACATTAACTAGAGGGCCACATGACCAGGGACTGACCTCGGTACTCCCTCATCTGACCCGGGTTGTAGCCGTGGTGGGTGATCTAGAGGTCATTACATTAACTAGAGGGCCACTCGGCCAGGGACTGACCTCGGTACTCCCTCATCTGACCCGGGTTGTAGCCGTGGTGGGTGATCTAGAGGTCATTACATTAACTAGAGGGCCACATGACCAGGGACTGACTTCGGTACTCCCTCCTCTGACCCGGGTTGTAGCCGTGGTGGGTGATCTAGAGGTCATTACCATAACTAGAGGGCCACACGACCAGGGACTGACCTCGGTACTCCCTCATCTGACCCGGGTTGTAACCGTGGTGGGTGATCTAGAGGTCATTACATTAACTAGAGGGCCACACGACCAGGGACTTACCTCGGTACTCCCTCATCTGACCCGGGTTGTAACCGTGGTGGGTGATCTAGAGGCCATTACATTAACTACAGGGCCACACGACCAGGGACTGACCTCGTTACTCCCTCATCTGACCCGGGTTGTAGCCGTGGTAGGTGATCTAGAGGTCATTACATTAACTAGAGGGCCACTCGGCCAGGGACTGACCTCGGTACTCCCTCATCTGACCCGGGTTGTAGCCGTGGTGGGTGATCTAGAGGTCATTACATTAACTAGAGGGGCACACGGCCAGGGACTGACCTCGGTACTCCCTCATCTGACCCGGGTTGTAGCCGTGGTGGGTGATCTAGAGGTCATTACATTAACTAGAGGGCCACTCGGCCAGGGACTGACCTCGGTACTCCCTCATCTGACCCGGGTTGTAGCCGTGGTGGGTGATCTAGAGGCATTACATTAACTAGAGGGCCACACGACCAGGGACTGACCTCGGTACTCTCTCATCTGATCCGGGTTGTAGCCGTGGTGGGTGATCTAGAGGTCATTACATTAACTAGAGGGCCACTCGGCCAGGGACTGACCTCGGTACTCCCTCATCTGACCCGGATTGTAGCCGTGGTGGGTGATCTAGAGGTCATTACATTAGCTAGAGGGCCACTCGGCCTGGGACTGACCTCGGTACTCCCTCATCTGACCCGGGTTGTAGCCGTGGTGGGTGATCTAGAGGTCATTACATTAACTAGAGGGCCACACGACCAGGGACTGACCTCGTTACTCCCTCATCTGACCCGGGTTTTAGCCGTGGTGGGTGATCTAGAGGTCATTACATTAACTAGAGGGCCACTCGGCCAGGGACTGACCTCGGTACTCCCTCATCTGACCCGGGTTGTAGCCGTGGTGGGTGATCTAGAGGTCATTACATTAACTAGAGGGGCACACGGCCAGGGACTGACCTCGGTACTCCCTCATCTGACCCGGGTTGTAGCCGTGGTGGGTGATCTAGAGGTCATTACATTAACTAGAGGGCCACACGACCAGGGACTGACCTCGTTACTCCCTCATCTGACCCGGGTTTTAGCCGTGGTGGGTGATCTAGAGGTCATTACATTAACTAGAGGGCCACTCGGCCAGGGACTGACCTCGGTACTCCCTCATCTGACCCGGGTTGTAGCCGTGGTGGGTGATCTAGAGGTTATTACATTAACTAGAGGGCCACACGACCAGGGACTGACCTCGGTACTCCCTCATCTGACCCGGGTTGTAGCCGTGGTGGGTGATCGAGAGGTCATTACATTAACTAGAGGGCCACTCGGCCAGGGACTGACCTCGGTACTCCCTCATCTGACCCGGGTTGTACCCGTGGTGGGTGATCTAGAGGTCATTACATTAACTAGAGGGCCACTCGGCCAGGGACTGACCTCGGTACTCCCTCATCTGACCCGGGTTGTAGCCGTGGTGGGTGATCTAGAGGTCATTACATTAACTAGAGGGCCACACGACCAGGGACTGACCTCGGTACTCCCTCATCTGACCCGAGTTGTAGCCGTGGTGGGTGATCTAGAGGTCATTACCATAACTAGAGGGCCACTCGGCCAGGGACTGACCTCGGTACTCCCTCATCTGACCCGGGTTGTAGCCGTGGTGGGTGATCTAGAGGTCATTACATTAACTAGAGGGCCACACGACCAGGGACTGACCTCGGTACTCCCTCATCTGACCCGGGTTGTACCCGTGGTGGGTGATCTAGAGGTCATTACATTAACTAGAGGGCCACTCGGCCAGGGACTGACCTCGGTACTCCCTCATCTGACCCGGGTTGTAGCCGTGGTGGGTGATCTAGAGGTCATTACATTAACTAGAGGGCCACACGACCAGGGACTTACCTCGGTACTCCCTCATCTGACCCGAGTTGTAGCCGTGGTGGGTGATCTAGAGGTCATTACCATAACTAGAGGGCCACTCGGCCAGGGACTGACCTCGGTACTCCCTCATCTGACCCGGGTTGTAGCCGTGGTGGGTGATCTAGAGGTCATTACATTAACTAGAGGGTCACTCGGCCAGGGACTGACCTCGGTACTCCCTCATCTGACCCGGGTTGTAGCCGTGGTGGGTGATCTAGAGGTCATTACATTAACTAGAGGGCCACTCGGCCAGGGACTGACCTCGGTACTCCCTCATCTGACCCGGGTTGTAGCCGTGGTGGGTGATCTAGAGGTCATTACATTAACTAGAGGGCCACACGACCAGGGACTGACCTCGGTACTCCCTCATCTGACCCGGGTGGTAGCCGTGGTGGGTGATCTAGAGGTCATTACATTAACTAGATGGCCACACGACCAGAGACTGACCTTGGTACTCCCTCATCTGACCCGGGTTGTAGCCGTGGTGGGTGATCTAGAGGTAATTACATTAACTAGAGGGCCACACGACCAGGGACTGACCTCGGTACTCCCTCATCTGACCCGGGTTGTAGCCGTGGTGGGTGATCTAGAGGTCATTACATTAACTAGAGGGCCACACGACCAGGGACTGACTTCGGAACTCCCTCATCTGACCCGGGTTGTAGCCGTGGTGGGTGATCTAGAGGTCATTACATTAACTAGAGGGCCACTCGGCCTGGGACTGACCTCGGTACTCCCTCATCTGACCCGGGTTGTAGCCGTGGTGGGTGATCTAGAGGTCATTACATTAACTAGAGGGCCACTCGGCCAGGGACTGACCTCAGTACTCCCTCATCTGACCCGGGTTGTAGCCGTGGTGGGTGATCTAGAGGTCATTACATTAACTAGAGGGCCACACGACCAGGGACTGACCTCGTTACTCCCTCATCTGACCCGGGTTGTAGCCGTGGTGGGTGATCTAGAGGTCATTACATTAACTAGAGGGCCACTCGGCCAGGGACTGACCTCGGTACTCCCTCATCTGACCCGGGTTGTAGCCGTGGTGGGTGATCTAGAGGTCATTACATTAACTAGAGGGGCACACGGCCAGGGACTGACCTCGGTACTCCCTCATCTGACCCGGGTTGTAGCCGTGGTGGGTGATCTAGAGGTCATTACATTAACTAGAGGGCCACACGACCAGGGACTGACCTCGGTACTCCCTCATCTGACCCGGGTTGTAGCCGTGGTGGGTGATCTAGAGGTCATTACATTAACTAGAGGGCCACTCGGCCAGGGACTGACCTCGGTACTCCCTCATCTGACCCGGGTTGTAGCCGTGGTGGGTGATCTAGAGGTCATTACATTAACTAGAGGGCCACTCGGCCAGGGACTGACCTCGGTACTCCCTCATCTGACCCGGGTTGTAGCCGTGGTGGGTGATCTAGAGGTCATTACATTAACTAGAGGGCCACACGACCAGGGACTGACCTCGTTACTCCCTCATCTGACCCGGGTTGTAGCCGTGGTGGGTGATCTAGAGGTCATTACATTAACTAGAGGGCCACACGACCAGGGACTGACCTCGGTACTCCCTCATCTGACCCGGGTTGTAGCCGTAGTGTGCGATCTTTCTCAAGGTGTCTGAGTGCAGCTTAAGTTCCCGAATCTGCTTGAGCGCGGTGACCTTGGTGTGAAGGTCAGCCAGGTCCTGGTCCAGTAGCTTGATGCGGTACTCTTGTCGCTGTATCTTGCTCAGCTGTTGATCCCTCCCTGTGTTACTGGCCTCCAGCTGTGCCATCAGCCGATCCACCTCCCTCTGGGCCCCGGTCTGCTGCTTGGCCAGACTCCTCGTCTGACTCTCCATCGTGTCCAGTTTCCCTTCCAGCCGCCAGATGTCCTCGCGCAGCGCCTCCACCATCCCTGACAAGTAGTTGAAGACAGTCGGCGAGTTCTCCTTCCGGCTCCGCAGCTTGTCCTTGACCTCTTCAAGGTCGCGTCGCTTGCGCTGAACGTCCCCCTCTGTCTTCGCGCGGTTTTCCCTGAGCGTCGCTTCCCGCCGCTTCAGTCCGCGCTTCTCCTCGCGCGCGTCCTGCAGCGCGCGCTCCACTCTGAGCGCGAAGAACGCGCGGCGCCGCAGCTTGTGGCCCAGCTGGTCGCGTTGGTACCGCAGCTGCTGCGTCACATCTCGCATCTCCATCTTGCGCTTGTTGTACTGGTTGATCTCCTCCTGGACGCGCCGAGCGTACAGCGAGTCGGCCGTGACCCAGCGCCTGACGGGCTCGCAGACCCGGGCCATGGCCCGACAACACTCCCCCATCAGACCCAGCACAGTCCCGTAGTCAGCCATGTAGCGCGTCAGCGGACTCTTGTACTTGTCGCCCTCGTCCAATACGGTATCCACCGCGTCCAGCTTGGTCTTTATGTCCTTATTCCACTCGATTATCTTACTTTCGTAATCACGCACGGTTCGTAACTCTTCGCCGTTCGCTTCAGCAGCGAAGCTGACACAGAACTTGGCGAGGCTTCGCTCTATGACGTCGACCAGGTCATTGCGCAGGCTGAAGGCGATGTATTCATACATCTTGCCGCGCTCCACCATCCGCCGCAGCTGCGCGAACTCCGGCAGGTCAGCGACTTCCGGCAGACGCCGCAGGTTGGTCAGGATGGGATCCAGGTCCTTGAAGTCCGTCAGGCCGCCATCTTGGCGCCCCGACCTATCACAGAGCACCTTGACGACAGCCAACCAGCGCGATGTATCCCCGACGTTGCCAAGGTAACGCTCGGTGAAGGTGGCTGTCTCACGCTCCACGGCCTGCACCACGTGGATCACCCTGCGCCTGACGGTCTCTATGGACACCGGCACCTCCTCCACCCCCCTGGCGGCCATGTTGTCAAGGGGTGCCAGGGTCGGGCGGGACTGTCGAGCTGTCACAGGCATCCGCCTCCAGCTCTCCGTAGCCCTGGGGGATGGCGCGTCAAATTAAGGAAATCTGGAAGACGCAATACGTATTAAATCGGTCCAGTATACACGGAATGCAACAGGCGACACGTTTGCCCGGCAGAGGGCGACACGCTCTCGCGACAGAGGGCGACACGTTCTCCCGACAGAGGGCGACACGCTCTCCCGACAGAGGGCGACACGCTCTCCCGACAGATGGCCATACGCTCTCCCGACAGAGGGCGACACGCTCTCCCGACAGAGGGCGACACGCTCTCCCGACAGAGGGCGACACGCTCTCCCGACAGAGGGCGACACGTTCTGCCGACAGAGGGCGATACGCTCTCCCGACAGAGGGCGACACGCTCTCCCGACAGAGAGCGACACGCTCTCCCGACAGAGGGCGACACGCTCTCCCGACAGAGGGCGACACGCTCTCCCGACAGAGGGCGACACTCTCTCCCGACAGAGGGCGACACGCTCTCCCGACAGAGGGCGACACTCTCTCCCGACAGACGGCGACACGCTCTCCCGACAGAGGGCGACACGCTCTCCCGACAGAGGGCGACACGCCCCCCCGACAGAGGGCGACACTCTCACCCGACCGTTTCCACGGTACAGTCCCACGTACAACCAATTTAATCTTTATTCATTTAAATTTAAATTGCAAATTCAGATTAATAATAGATGCCATAATCATAGATGAATGATTAATTTATTCTGAAATGATTTATATCTGATCAGCGGATAAAACCGCAGAGAAAACCTGTAATCAGCATTTAGTGTCTTTCTGACAGCCACGGCGGGTCAGAATGGAACCATTTGACTTACATACATGACTGTCGATATGATCCTTGTTAATCTCAGCCTTCAAAGGCGTTCAGTGGTCTCCGGGTCCTTCACTGGTAGACTCAACAGGTGTCCGTCCCACCTCGGCAATGCGCGGGTCATCCCGTGTAGAGTGGTTCAGTGAGTATTGAGACGGGCAAAAAACCCTCTCCTTTCATGTTTGTGGGTGCTTCAGTCATTATAAGGGTAATAATGTACCGGGGACAAATATTGACACATGCCCGAGCGATTCAAGACTGTGACCGCCTGACTGGGTAGTTGCCGTGAGGAGCGGGGGGGACGTCCCAGGAGGCACCGCGCACAGAAGGCGTCCTTAATTCATCACCAGGGGCAACCATCTGGAAAAAGACGTGTGGATGGCGGCTCCGCGTGTCTTGTGTGTCGTCTGCCACACAAATACCACTGTTTTTGTAGCGCCTGTGTTCAGCTCGTACCTTGACAGTCTCGTGCCAGGACCGCGCCCCGAGGACCACTCGTACCAGGACCTCCTGTCACCAGGACTCCATTCGTACCCAGGACCCCACTCGTATTGGGACCGTTACCAGTCTCACGGGGGTCTCATAGAGGTTTCACCGAGGTCTCACCGGGGTGTCACGGGGATCTCACCGAACTCTCACCGAACGCACCAGGGTCTCACCGAACTCTCACCGAACTCTCACCAGGGTCTCACCGAAATCTCACCGAACTCTCACCAAATTCTCAGCAGGGTCTCACCGATCTCTCACCAAAGTCTCACCAAACTCTCACCAGGGTCTCACCGAACTCTCACCAAACTCTCACCGAAATCTCAGCGGGGTCTCACCGAACTCTCACCAAGGTCTCACCAAACTCTCACCGGGGTCTCACCGAAATCTCACCGAACTCTCACCAATCTCTCACAATGGTCTCACCGAACTCTCACCGGGGTCTCACCGAAGTCTCACCAAACTCTCACCGGGGTCTCACCGAACTCTCAACGGGGTCTAACCTGGGGTCTCACCGGGGTCTTACCGAACTCTCACCGGGGTCTCACCTGGGGTCTTACCGAACTCTCACCGGGGTCTCATCTGGGGTCTCACCGGGGTCTCACCCGGGTCCCAACGGCACAAATTGTGTATTTACAGATGACCTGCCGTCGTCAGGGTGTGCGATCAAGCGCTCCTCACCCCCACCCTCTCGGGCCGTAGCCCCCACCACCCCTACCCTCTCGCGCCGTAGCCCCCAACACCCCCACCCTCTCGGGCCGTAGCCCCCAACACCCCCACCCTCTCGGGCCGTAGCCCCCAACACCCCATCCTCTCGCGCCGTAGCCCCCAACACCCCACCCTCTCCCACCACAGCCCCCCCCCCACCACCCCCACCTATCCCGCCGTAGCCCCCACCACCCCCACTCTCTCCCGCCGTAGTCCCTCACCCACCACCCACAACCATCCCGACCCTCTCCTGCCACCCTGTCCAGCCCCACCTCCACCCTCCCCCTGGTCCTGCTGTCCCTCGAACCGTAGCGTCAGTGTCCGTCACCAGCAAGGTGTCTACCTTCAATGTGTTATGTCTACTGGCCGAGGGGTGGGGGAGGGGGGGGGGGGCGGGGTGCAGGCCCGGACATGTGAGAAAGAATTTATTATTGGATGGATGAGAGCAGTCGTTAAGATTAGCACTCCTTAAAATAGTATTTTTATTACTTGGGTATGAATGCTGACAAGGCAAACGCTCTATGGCTAGGTAAAACAGACCAGAAACATCAAAATATCTACCCAGACCTACCTTTGCTGGCCAACATCATTGAAAATAATTATAACTTAAAGATTGCGGAATTTGCAAATATATTGAACATGTATGGTAAACGCAATCTGTCAATTAGGGGGTAGAGTAGCTGTTGTCAAGACCCTAGCGTTACCAAAACTAAACTGCGTACGTTATGTCTGCACTGCCAATGCATGGAAAAAACTGTATTGAGAAGATACAGAGAGCCATCAGTTTACTTGTGTGGAGGAGTGGAAAGTCGAAGATTTCTCGCTACAGAATGGCTCAGTCCGTAGAGAAAGGTGGGAGTAAATGTTTACTTTAGATTGCGATACATGGCTCAAGACAAACGAAAACCTCACTAGGAGGACGAGTGAGTTTATCGAGAAGGGTATTATATGCCAAAGATCTTATCAATGTAAACGGTGAGCCACAAGGCTGGGAATAATTTATTAGGAAATATAATGTTAGTATGAACTTAGCTGATTGTTATAGCCTGATGAACGCCATTCCGAGAGAGTGGACGAGGGACGTTATGGAGAGAAGTGGTCAGGATACCGTACTAGTATATCTCTATTTAGACCATCGGTATCGATCGAAGCGAGTGTGCAATGATGTCTATAAGGTTTGATTACTTTGACACCTATAAATCGTAAAAATGAGGAAAAGTGGTCGAGTTTTCTTAGAGTAACCATAGATGAGAAGGAATGGCGAGCTCTATACCTGCTACCAGTTAATGCGTCTGTTAATGAACAACTGACAAGTTTTCAATATAAGATTTTACATAGAATTTGTGTCACGAATAATTCTCCGAATGTGTAAGTTACAAATTGAAATCCATTCGCTGCTGAAGGTGTTAACCTTGTCCTGTTGGGAGATTTAAACGTAAACATGTTGAACCATGAACATTTTTAGAGGTGTATGGTATAAAAAATATTGTTTAGTCACTGACTTGTTTCCAAGGTCAAACCCCGACCTTAAGTGATGTTGTGATGACAAATGTTTCAAAGCGCAAACGAGATGCACCGTGTATAGTTACGGGCCTTGGCGATGGTCACCACCGTGTATAGTTACGGGCCTTGGCGATGGTCACCACCGTGTATAGTTACGGGCCTTGGCGATGGTCACCACCGTGTATAGATACGGGCCTTGGCGATGGTCACCACCGTGTATAGATACGGGCCTTGGCGATGGTCACCACCGTGTATAGTTACGGGCCTTGGCGATGGTCACCACCGTGTATAGATACGGGCCTTGGCGATGGTCACCACCGTGTATAGATACGGGCCTTGGCGATGGTCACCACCGTGTATAGATAGGGGCCTTGGCGATGGTCACCACCGTGTATAGATACGGGCCTTGGCGATGGTCACCACCGTGTATAGATACGGGCCTTGGCGATGGTCACCACCGTGTATAGATACGGGCCTTGGCGATGGTCACCACCGTGTATAGATAGGGGCCTTGGCGATGGTCACCACCGTGTATAGATACGGGCCTTGGCGATGGTCACCACCGTGTATAGATACGGGCCTTGGCGATGGTCACCACCGTGTATAGATACGGGCCTTGGCGATGGTCACCACCGTGTATAGACACGGGCCTTGGCGATGGTCACCACCGTGTATAGATACGGGCCTTGGCGATGGTCACCACCGTGTATAGTTACGGGCCTTGGCGATGGTCACCGTGTATAGATAGGGGCCTTGGCGATGGTCACCACCGTGTATAGATACGGGCCTTGGCGATGGTCACCACCGTGTATAGATAGGGGCCTTGGCGATGGTCACCACCGTGTATAGATACGGGCCTTGGCGATGGTCACCACCGTGTATAGATACGGGCCTTGGCGATGGTCACCACCGTGTATAGTTACGGGCCTTGGCGATGGTCACCGTGTATAGATAGGGGCCTTGGTGATGGTCACCACCGTGTATAGATACGGGCCTTGGCGATGGTCACCACCGTGTATAAATACGGGCCTTGGCGATGGTCACCACCGTGTATAGATACGGGGCTTGGCGATTGTCACCATATGGTATGCATAGCAACAAAAATAGAAGTTGCCATTAAACAGCATATCAACTGAATCTATGCCAGGCGTTAAAACAACAGCCTATGGACACCATTCAGTGACGTATCAAGGCAGCAAGTGACGAAATGAACTGGTCAAGAAAACAAGGTGAATTAAATCTGGTAAGGAATTCAAAACAATGCTGTCAGCCTCGGATGTTTTGATGTGTCATTGGAACTCGTGCACATTGTGCAACATAGCTAACGGGTACGGTTTACATAGACGATAGAATGGTTGTTATCTTTTCATTATCACATGTACATTTATCACATTAACTCGAGTCATTTTATCATTGTCGGCCAATAGCACTTGTGCTAATGTTTATTGTTGAGTTTTATATACTGACGTTAAATAAAAACAGTATCTTATCTTTTCTGATCATACCACTGTCCAATTGTTAAGCCTATATATAGAATGAACTAGGGCGGGAACTGGCTAAAGCGACTGGCTTCACCGCAGACACATTAATTGATAAGTTAATTAAGAAAAAAACAGTTGTATTGGACACTCGTCTACCTAATTTTTTTAATCTAGTTAATCATGTCTTCACGATAGTAACAAAGTTTATTTACAAATGTGAGTGGGGTCATTCCAAGCCAAGCTTCCAATGTGTTGTAAATACAATTAATTATAGTTATAAACTAGAGAAACTTGGATTGTCCCATATAAGCCTTTGTAAAGAAATGGGGAACCGTTGAACCCTTTCTTCATCCCTTTAATAACCTTTAGTGGATACAGCGTGTTGCTGTTGGTGTTCATATTGTGAAACGTTGCATGTATTTTGTACTGTTATGGACACAAAAAAGAAATATATATCAATATACAACCACGGCATCGATTGTCTGAACAGGGCAGTGTCAACATTGTTATACCACAAATTTCAAGAATCCGACTACTACGGACCCTGGGCTCATGCTGCTAGTCAGAGGTTCCCTGCACGGACCCTGGGCTCATGCTGCTAGTCAGAGGTTCCCTGCACGGACCCTGGGCTCATGCTGCTAGTCAGAGGTTCCCTGTACGGCCCCGGGGCTCATGCTGCTGACCAGAGGTTCCCTGCACGGCCCCTGGGCTCATGCTGCTAGTCAGAGGTTCCCTGCACGGCCCCTTGGCTCATGCTGCTAGTCAGAGGTTCCCTGCACGGCCCCTTGGCTCATGCTGCTAGTCAGAGGTTCCCTGTACGGCCCCTTGGCTCATGCTGCTAGTCAGAGGTTCCCTGCACGGCCCCGGGGCTCATGCTGCTGACCAGAGGTTCCCTGCACGGCCCCTGGGCTCATGCTGCTAGTCAGAGGTTCCCTGCACGGCCCCTGGGCTCATGCTGCTAGTCAGAGGTTCCCTGCACGGCCCCTTGGCTCATGCTGCTAGTCAGAGGTTCCCTGTACGGCCCCTTGGCTCATGCTGCTAGTCAGAGGTTCCCTGCACGGCCCCTTGGCTCATGCTGCTAGTCAGAGGTTCCCTGTACGGCCCCTTGGCTCATGCTGCTAGTCAGAGGTTCCCTGCACGGACCCTGGGCTCATGCTGCTAGTCAGAGGTTCCCTGCACGGCCCCTGGGCTCATGCTGCTGACCAGAGGTTCCCTGCACGGCCCCTGGGCTCATGCTGCTAGTCAGAGGTTCCCTGCACGGCCCCTGGGCTCATGCTGCTAATCAGAGGTTCCCTGCACGGCCCCTGGGCTCATGCTGCTAGTCAGAGGTTCCCTGCACGGCCCCGGGGCTCATGCTGCTGACCAGAGGTTCCCTGCACGGCCCCTGGGCTCATGCTGCTAGTCAGAGGTTCCCTGCACGGCCCCTGGGCTCATGCTGCTAGTCAGAGGTTCCCTGCACGGCCCCTGGGCTCATGCTGCTAGTCAGAGGTTCCCTGCACGGCCCCTGGGCTCATGCTGCTAGTCAGAGGTTCCCTGCACGGCCCCTTGGCTCATGCTGCTAGTCAGAGGTTCCCTGCACGGCCCCTGGGCTCATGCTGCTAGTCAGAGGTTCCCTGCACGGCCCCTGGGCTCATGCTGCTAATCAGAGGTTCCCTGCACGGCCCCTGGGCTCATGCTGCTAATCAGAGGTTCCCTGCACGGCCCCTGGGCTCATGCTGCTAGTCAGAGGTTCCCTGCACGGCCCCTGGGCTCATGCTGCTAGTCAGAGGTTCCCTGCACGGACCCTGGGCTCATGCTGCTAGTCAGAGGTTCCCTGTACGGCCCCGGGGCTCATGCTGCTGACCAGAGGTTCCCTGCACGGCCCCTTGGCTCACGCTGCTGACCAGAGGTTCCCTGCACGGACCCTGGGCTCATGCTGCTAGTCAGAGGTTCCCTGCACGGCCCCTTGGCTCATGCTGCTAGTCAGAGGTTCCCTGCACGGACCCTGGGCTCATGCTGCTAGTCAGAGGTTCCCTGTACGGCCCCGGGGCTCATGCTGCTGACCAGAGGTTCCCTGCACGGCCCCTGGGCTCATGCTGCTAGTCAGAGGTTCCCTGCACGGCCCCTGGGCTCATGCTGCTAGTCAGAGGTTCCCTGCACGGCCCCTTGGCTCATGCTGCTAGTCAGAGGTTCCCTGTACGGCCCCTGGGCTCATGCTGCTAATCAGAGGTTCCCTGTACGGCCCCTGGGCTCATGCTGCTAGTCAGAGGTTCCCTGCACGGCCCCTGGGCTCATGCTGCTAGTCAGAGGTTCCCTGCACGGCCCCTTGGCTCATGCTGCTAGTCAGAGGTTCCCTGCACGGACCCTGGGCTCATGCTGCTAGTCAGAGGTTCCCTGCACGGCCCCTTGGCTCATGCTGCTAGTCAGAGGTTCCCTGCACGGACCCTGGGCTCATGCTGCTAGTCAGAGGTTCCCTGTACGGCCCCGGGGCTCATGCTGCTGACCAGAGGTTCCCTGCACGGCCCCTGGGCTCATGCTGCTAGTCAGAGGTTCCCTGCACGGCCCCTGGGCTCATGCTGCTAGTCAGAGGTTCCCTGCACGGCCCCTGGGCTCATGCTGCTAATCAGAGGTTCCCTGCACGGCCCCTGGGCTCATGCTGCTAGTCAGAGGTTCCCTGCACGGCCCCTGGGCTCATGCTGCTAATCAGAGGTTCCCTGCACGGCCCCGGGCCTCATGCTGCTGACCAGAGGTTCCCTGCACGGCCCCTGGGCTCATGCTGCTAGTCAGAGGTTCCCTGCACGGCCCCTGGGCTCATGCTGCTAATCAGAGGTTCCCTGCACGGCCCCTGGGCTCATGCTGCTAGTCAGAGGTTCCCTGCACGGCCCCTGGGCTCATGCTGCTAGTCTGAGGTTCCCTGCACGGCCCCTTGGCTCATGCTGCTAATCAGAGGTTCCCTGCACGGCCCCTGGGCTCATGCTGCTAGTCAGAGGTTCCCTGCACGGCCCCTTGGCTCATGCTGCTAGTCAGAGGTTCCCTGCACGGACCCTGGGCTCATGCTGCTAGTCAGAGGTTCCCTGTACGGCCCCGGGGCTCATGCTGCTGACCAGAGGTTCCCTGCACGGCCCCTGGGCTCATGCTGCTAGTCAGAGGTTCCCTGCACGGCCCCTGGGCTCATGCTGCTAGTCAGAGGTTCCCTGCACGGCCCCTGGGCTCATGCTGCTAATCAGAGGTTCCCTGCACGGCCCCTGGGCTCATGCTGCTAGTCAGAGGTTCCCTGCACGGCCCCTGGGCTCATGCTGCTAATCAGAGGTTCCCTGCACGGCCCCTGGGCTCATGCTGCTAGTCAGAGGTTCCCTGCACGGCCCCTGGGCTCATGCTGCTAGTCAGAGGTTCCCTGCACGGCCCCTGGGCTCATGCTGCTAGTCAGAGGTTCCCTGCACGGCCCCTTGGCTCATGCTGCTAGTCAGAGGTTCCCTGCACGGCCCCTGGGCTCATGCTGCTAGTCAGAGGTTCCCTGCACGGCCCCTGGGGTCATGCTGCTAGTCAGAGGTTCCCTGCACGGCCCCTTGGCTCATGCTGCTAGTCAGAGGTTCCCTGCACGGCCCCTGGGCTCATGCTGCTAGTCAGAGGTTCCCTGCACGGCCCCTGGGCTCATGCTGCTAGTCAGAGGTTCCCTGCACGGCCCCTGGGCTCATGCTGCTAGTCAGAGGTTCCCTGTACGGCCCCTTGGCTCATGCTGCTAGTCAGAGGTTCCCTGCACGGCCCCTGGGCTCATGCTGCTAGTCAGAGGTTCCCTGCACGGCCCCTGGGCTCATGCTGCTAGTCAGAGGTTCCCTGCACGGCCCCTTGGCTCATGCTGCTAGTCAGAGGTTCCCTGCACGGCCCCTGGGCTCATGCTGCTAGTCAGAGGTTCCCTGCACGGCCCCTGGGCTCATGCTGCTAATTAGAGGTTCCCTGCACGGCTCCTTGGCTCATGCTGCCAATTAGAGGTTCCCTGCACGGCCCCTTGGCTCATGCTGCTAATCAGAGGTTCCCTGCACGGCCCCTTGGCTCATGCTGCTGACCAGAGGTTCCCTGCACGGCCCCTGGGCTCATGCTGCTAATCAGAGGTTCCCTGCACGGCCCCTTGGCTCATGCTGCCAATCAGAGGTTCCCTGCACGGCCCCTTGGCTCACGCTGCTGACCAGAGGTTCCCTGCGAGGCCCCTGGGCTCATGCTGCTAATCAGAGGTTCCCTGCACGGCCCCTTGGCTCATGCTGCCAATTAGAGGTTCCCTGCACGACCCCTTGGCTCATGCTGCTAATCAGAGGTTCCCTGCACGGCCCCTTGGCTCATGCTGCTGACCAGAGGTTCCCTGCACGGCCCCTGGGCTCATGCTGCTAATTAGAGGTTCCCTGCACGGCCCCTTGGCTCATGCTGCCAATTAGAGGTTCCCTGCACGGCCCCTTGGCTCATGCTGCTAATCAGAGGTTCCCTGCACGGCCCCTTGGCTCATGCTTCTGACCAGAGGTTCCCTGCACGGCCCCTGGGCTCATGCTGCTAATCAGAGGTTCCCTGCACGGCCCCTTGGCTCATGCTGCCAATCAGAGGTTCCCTGCACGGCCCCTTGGCTCACGCTGCTGACCAGAGGTTCCCTGCGAGGCCCCTGGGCTCATGCTGCTGACCAGAGGTTCCCTGCACGGCCCCTGGGCTCATGCTGCTAATCAGAGGTTCCCTGCACGGCCCCTGGGCTCATGCTGCTGGTCAGAGGTTCCCTGCACGGCCCCTGGGCTCATGCTGCTAATCAGAGGTTCCCTGCACGGCCCCTGGGCTCCTGCTGCTAATCAGAGGTTCCCTGCACGGCTCCTGGGCTCATGCTGCTAATCAGAGGTTCCCTGCACGGCCCCTGGGCTCATGCTGCCAATCAGAGGTTCCCTGCACGGCCCCTTGGCTCACGCTGCTGACCAGAGGTTCCCTGCACGGCCCCTGGGCTCCTGCTGCTAATCAGAGGTTCCCTGCACGGCTCCTGGGCTCATGCTGCCAATCAGAGGTTCCCTGCACGGCTCCTGGGCTCATGCTGCTAATCAGAGGTTCCCTGCACGGCCCCTGGGCTCATGCTGCTAATCAGAGGTTCCCTGCACGGCCCCTGGGCTCATGCTGCTGGTCAGAGGTTCCCTGCACGGCCCCTGGGCTCATGCTGCTAATCAGAGGTTCCCTGCACGGCCCCTTGGCTCATGCTGCTAATCAGAGGTTCCCTGCACGGCCCCTGGGCTCATGCTGCTGGTCAGAGGTTCCCTGCACGGCCCCTGGGCTCATGCTGCCAATCAGAGGTTCCCTGCACGGCCCCTGGGCTCATGCTGCTGGTCAGAGGTTCCCTGCACGGCCCCTGGGCTCATGCTGCTAATCAGAGGTTCCCTGCACGGCCCCTGCTGCTAATCAGAGGTTCCCTGCACGGCTCCTGGGCTCATGCTGCTAATCAGAGGTTCCCTGCACGGCCCCTGGGCTCATGCTGCCAATCAGAGGTTCCCTGCACGGCCCCTGGGCTCATGCTGCTAATCAGAGGTTCTCGCACGGCTCCTGGGCTCATGCTGCTAATCAGAGGTTCCCTGCACGGCCCCTGGGCTCATGCTGCCAATCAGAGGTTCCCTGCACGGCTCCGGGGCTCATGCTGCCAATCAGAGATTCCCTGCACGGCCCCTGGGCTCATGCTGCTAATCAGAGGTTCCCTGCACGGCCCCTGGGCTCATGCTGCCAATCAGAGGTTCCCTGCACGGCTCCGGGGCTCATGCTGCCAATCAGAGGTTTCCTGCACGGCCCCTGGGCTCATGCTGCTAATCAGAGGTTCCCTGTATTACGGTCACATAGGCAGTCTTTTTGTGTTTGGTTTAATAATCATATACCGTACAGCACCTTCAATAATAATGTAACCACTTCAGCTATAGCGCCGCCGGGTCGAGCGTGCCGTTTACCATGGCAACCCCACCGCAGGCCCGCCCAACTCATTATGCAGGGTCTGGTGCATAACGGCCATATTGCCAAACGTTTTAAGTTTAATTCAAAAGTTTAGACATTTATTTATCCGTATCCGAGCGGGTAGGGGCACCCATTATGGTAAAGCAAGGATATCTTAAAGGTTAACTGACAAAGTGTTGGCATGAATTGTAAAACCTCCGGTATGAATGCTGGAGCGCCTCCCACACGGATGTGGCTGGTAACGCCGTAATTATCCCGGGGGGGGGGGGGCACTACATACAAGTTAGGTATATACACGTGTGCCGCCCAAATGACCCATTTTTTCTCTAAATCCTCGGAGAAAAAATCTACAATTTCTCTCGATGTGCCCATCTGAGAATAGAGTTATCAAAATTGTAGCTCTTCTCTCTATATTCCAGTTGTTATCGCGAGTGTTCAAATAACATTTCAGCTCCTGACTATAGATTCCATTTTATATCGAAAGTGTTTAATTAATTAATTAACTAACAAGATTTCTCTCAAGGACCATAAAATGTCTCACTTTCTGTTGCTCTCCATATGCCCCCCATGGCATGGGCGGCACACCCCAACCACTGCACTAATGTAGTATCCCCCCCCCCCCCGGGGTAATTATCTTTTCTATGGGAGGGGGGGGGGAGAGGTCCATTGCAAAAAACAAAACAAAACAGGCCGGTTAGTTCCATTTGTTCTTCTCATATTTACACATACACGTGTATTTTAGCCAATCATTGGCGCTGTCTGTACAAAAGGTGTCGTTGTGTCAAACCCGTCGAATTCATGCAACAAATTAAGGCAACCGTAAAACGTTGATAAACAACAGGTATTATTATCTATGCTGCAATATATATATATATATATCAATTTGAACACGGTAAAACAGAAACCTTTCGAATTAAGTTTCGATAAAAATCCCAGGTATCATCGTTCAAGTGGTATCATTCTTTCCACATTTAAAAATAGACTTGTGTTATGCGAGTTTTAACCTAAAACTCTCCACAAAATGTGCAGCTTTGATGTAAATAAATGTTTGCCATACAATTCTGCTAAAACTTTTTTAAAAGAGTATAAAATATAAATTCAGTTTAAGACACTCTGCGACGTGAGTAACGTGCGAGCTTTGTGGCCAGGATGAACAATCCGCTTAAAAAATTATAAAACATCTCTTTCAATTGGTTAAAATCGTTTAACCCATTATCCTTGTCGAGATCAAACCAAGGCATGAGCTGCACGCCCCCACCCCCTCCTGCCCTAGCAAAGAGGAGTGAAGCTCTCGTGAAGAGTGGCCGGCGGTGGTGTTGGTTCCGCCGGACGCCGCTGGTGGCGCTGTGTACATCCTGGTTAGAGTGCATTGTGGGGGTGGCTGCGGGCCGCCTCCGTCAGCTTGGCGAGCTGTTTCTTGGTCTCACAGTAGTTGATGAGCAGCATGACGACCGCCAGGAGCAGCACGAAGCACACGGCAACCAGGATGAACATCGCAGTCTCCACCTGGCGAGTGACCAACAAACTAGGCATATGGGCCAGCTAGCAGGCAAATGACATCTGATCGCTAACTTGCAACTTACTGTAGGGCCTATCAGCACGAATTATGAACGCAGAACCTGTCGTTATGTATAATATGTTAGGATTAAGTAGCTATATCAATCTAGCTGTAAGCATTATGCTCAGAGCTAAATATATACCGAAATTGTGACTAAATTAATATCAATATTTCAAACGTGTGGCATTTTAAACATGCAAATAATGGTGTGGCACAGACATATAATCTGCCACCGCGAATGGTAATTTACACTAAAGCTTATAAGTCTGGGAAGAGTTGTCGGTAAGAGTTTCCAGATGAGTATGGAGTCTACATACTCCGTAGAGTATTGTATATTACTAGGTTTATTTCAGACGCGGGTGGGGTTTACAGAAGAGGGCGGAGTTTACAGACGAGGGCGGAATTCAGACGAGGGTGGAATTTACAGATGAGGGTGGAATTTACAGGTGAATTTTACAGAAGAGGGTGTAGTTTACAGACGAGGGTGAAGTTTACAGACGAGGGTAAAGTTTACAGACGATGGTGGAGTTTACAGACGATGGTGTAGTTTACATACGAGTGTGGAGTCTACAGACGAGAGTGGAGTCTACAGATGAGGGTGGAGTTTACAGACGATAGTAGAAATTACAGACGAGGGGGAGTTTACAGACGAGGGTGGAATTTACAGACGAGGGTGAAGTTTACAGACGAGGGCGGAGTTTACAGACGAGGGCGGAGTTTACAGACCAGGGTGGAGTTTACAGACGAGGGTGGAATTTACAGACGATAGTAGAAATTACAGACGAGGTGGAGTTTACAGACGAGGGTGCAGTTTACACAGACGAGGGTGAAGTTTTGCAGACGAGGGCGGAGTTTACAGACGAGGGCGGAGTTTACAGACGAGGGTGGAATTTACAGATGAGGGTGGAATTTACAGACGAGGGTGGAATTTACAGACGAGGATGGAATTTACAGACCATAGTAGAAATTACAGACGAGGGCGGAGTTTACAGACGAGGGTGGAGTTTACAGACGAGGGCGGAGTTTACAGACGAGGGTGAAGTTTACAGACGAGAGTGAAGTTTACAGACGAGGGTGGAATTTACAGACCATAGTAGAAATTACAGACGAGGGTGAAGTTTACAGATGAGGGCAGAGTTTACAGACGAGTGTGGAGTTTACAGACGAGGGTGGAGTTTACAGACGAAGGTGAAGGGAAACTTACGGCATCTTGATCGAGGTAGGAAGCCCCTGAAAACAAAGGAACAAAAACGTTTAAGATAAATTTCACATAAAGAACCTTAGTCATGCAATAGTAATTAGAAAGGTGTAGGAATGGAATCAGTCGCCACAGTTTGCCTTTGCCTTTTCGTCGGGTCGGTCTATGGTCACTTCCCATTGACAGGGTTGTGTATAACCCCCTTTGCTATGGCGGGGGCCGGGGTGCAGTGCCAGGGGAGGGGGACGGGGCCCGGGGGGCGGGGCCCGGGGGAGGGGTAGTTACCGCTGTGCAGAGAGCCGTGGCGTGGCGCCATCTGCCCTCTGTGGCCGCCCACCAGAGCGTTCAGCCAGAGCGGCGACCAGGGTTCAATGCCGTGGCACTTGGTGTGCATATAGTATAATACGGCAATGAAAAGGGCCCGAACAAAAGAACTGTACGGCCATCAACATGTATAATGGCTGAAGTGTCATGGCAGTGTACACGTACCATTGAATAACGCTGTACACCGAGAGTGGAGAGCAGCTGTGCAAACCCGCGTATTCATTAAGTCTTCACTATAACAGATGCGTCATGTATGTCTTACTAACATATATATATATACCTCTGTCAAGGTTATATATATTTCGAACTGTATATGCTGTGATCTATCAATGCATATAGGTGTCATATTATATCTTTTGGCCTAACGTGTACAAGCCTAACTTGCAGGAAGTACTCGTGGTGTGCGGAATGTGAGTGGTGCGATCAGCGCATGGCGAGTTTCAGGGTGTCGGACTCGCGAAACTCACGGCAAATTCACGAAATGTAACAGATAAGCTAGGAAGACCTTGATCTTTGAATTTTAAAAGAGGAGCGTTCCCTAAAGGGCTCTTATCTCTGAGTACTTGCGATGCGACATGGGGGGGGGGGTGAAAATGAACGAGGGGATACACGTACTTTTCCTCATAACGGTAATTGAAAAAAATGTTGAAATTAACACCCCCTCCTTGCTGGAGGAGGGTGGGGGTATAGCGCAATAAAGCAGAGAGGTAAGTGCTTGCGTGTGTTGGCGGTTGGGGGAGTGGCGGGGGGGGGGGAGTGCGTAGTTCTTCGAAACCCGGATTCAAAACAGGGGCGGATCTACGAATTTGCCAAGTGGGGGGGGGGGGGGTTGCTCTCTGAAAACTTCCGACCGACCGAGGGGTGTGCTCTCTGAAAAACTTGGGGGGGGGGGGGGGGTCCTCGGAGAAGCCGACTTTAACAGTGTATGTGTGGTATTCGGGTGCCCATACTTTTGGCCCCGAGTGTAGTCTCGCGAGCGTTGCGATAGCAACCGAAACGGTGATGTCACCGCTTGGCTTGGGTCTGGGCGGTGAGTCAGCGGGGAGGCAGCGAGCGAGACGGTCGCACTTTTTTAGGCAGCAATAGTTTTGAGTTCTTGGATAACCGCCCTGCGGAGCAAGGGGCACCGATAACGGAGTTCGTGACTTGTGTTTTAATTGAGGTTAAGGTGCTTAATAAATCATTGAAACTTTAACCACTTCGTTTCGCCTCAGTGCCTTCGCCACCACGTGTTAACGTAAGACCGAATTCGGAACGAACACCCACTTGGGGTTGTCGAAATTAAGTTTAGAAGTAATTAGAATAACACAACGAGAATTAAATTAAAGTAAAGACACTCCCCCCCCATTCCTAAAATATCACATATGTTCCGGTTCCCAAGGGGGTGTTGCTCTCTCTCTGACCGCGGGGGGGGGGGGGGGCTGCTCTGAAAACTTGTGACCGGGGGAGGGGGGGCTTGGGCTTGGAGAACCCGACTTTAACAGTGTATGTTCAGTTTCCCAAGGGGGGGGGGGGTTGCTCTCTGAAGACTTGGGACTTTAACATGTATGTTAACATGTATGTTGTATGTTCTGGTTCCCCCCCCCCGCTAGATCCGCCACTGCAAAACGTGTCTATACAAATCGTAACTGACACTGTACCAAACGGCTGAGCCGAGAGAACCAGGAATATATAAGGTGTATCAGTTTAGGTCAGGTTGGCTTAGTGTTGGTCCAGGTTGGCTTAGTGTTGGTCCAGTTTGGTCAGGTTAGGTCAGTTTGAATCCATTTGAGTGTTTGGTCTGGCCACCTCGCTGATCGCGGAATAGACCGGGAAAGGCTTTACATAGGACTGCTCGCAGGCCTACCAACATGTCCGACTTCTAAACGTACACAAGAGATTCCTGCAGGTCTATATTCGTCTGTGTAACCCTATCCATCGAAGTAATATTATAATGAAAACCTAAAATTCCTAACTCAAATAAATGATCTGTAATACACACATAGAGATATAGGCACACATAAGCTCAAAGGAAATATGTGAAATAATCAAGCTTACTGGTTATAGTGTGCCATATAGGAGGCCATGTTGGTGGCCATGTTACGTTCTCTGTTTAAGTTTTTTTAAATGGGGTGTACTTACTGGCGGGCGCGGCTTCTGTGACACCTTGACTGACTGCTGAGGCCACACAAGAGGCCAGAACAAGTCCGAGAAGTGCGATGAACTTCATGATGGGGTGAGAGTAGAAACAGCAATGGCCTCCGTGGGTAGAATACACCTGGAAACTCGCGGAGAAATCGGTGGCGAATTCCTGGACCTTCCCCGTAGCTGTAAGTCCTACTTTTGTGTGTGTGGTTGAGGCCTTCTACCTGTCACAGAATGTTGCGACACTGGCCCTCGTACCTGGGTGGTGACGGGGCCCGCTGCGCACGTTCAGGCTGAGTGCGCACGGTGTAAGGCGATCGGAGCTTTACAGAGCGTGTCGCACGGCCGCAACAAACTTATCGAGCCCGCTAACGTGCTGAGGCGCACCATACTCAGATCCGTCCTCGTGGTTCTAATAGTTCTTTCCAGTGCATTAAACCAACGACAGAGGTCGCACGTGCCTGACATCGTCTCTGTCCCACATGACTCAATGATACGAACACTTTCCTGAATTTTTAATGTCTCTAGACCAAATAGATGCCAGAAAATGAGCTGTTTTCACGGCTTATGTGCCTCCATCTCGTTCTTAAACTGGTATCCTTTTGATAGCCAAGATATTCATCAAAGTGGGTATTTGTTTTTAGAAAACACGCTGTTAACCTAAAATAAACTGATGAAAATTATGCAGCTATCAGTCCGTGCTCACCTTTTGCCTCAGTAAGATAGACGCCTGATGTGAACTGTGGTGGTGGCAGAAGTAACCTCAATGGCATCATTTTCTAGCTCGCAATATCAACAATGCATGTATCCACACACACAGGTTCCCATTCGCTAGGTGGCGGTTCGATCATCCGTCCACACCGCTGCTGTCGGCCAAGGCGACATATTTTAAGATCCCTAAAAACAAGATCAAATCGGTTATAATTTTTCGCAATATAATTATTTCTAAATATAAAACAAAGTATTAACGAGTCTTACGTATTTACAAAAAAAAGTTCAGTGTACTATTTTAAAATAGCAAATAACTGGAGCGAAGTCTTTCCTTCGTTGACCTTCCAGGCCACCGAGTGCCACATGTTACCTCTAATCGCGGATTGTCTCTCAAAGCAGCTAGAATTATCTTGTCGATTGTCTTCTTTTACTTCCGACTGCCTTGGGGACACTAATGAAGTCATGAGACTTTTATTGGATTTAGCCCTCCAGGGAAGTGATTCTAATATGCCCAAGTCTCTAACTCTCATAATGGCCAACCATCTTTTACGTGATACTTTGTTCATCAAAGAAGTTTTAAATGATTTACATAACCCCGCTTTTTTAAACAAGCAAGAACTAGGCGATAGTCTTACCCACCTTTGCACAAAATGAGATGTACTCATTGTATCCTTTGGTACGAAATAAACAATAATAACGAAGCATATCCTGGGTCCCCCGCACTCCCGTGTAGCAGTGCGCCGAGGATCTGTCCTGCCTCTTCGCGCAGCGCCGCGCTGGCGGACGAGAGCTGGAATGCATCGACACATTAGCCATCAGTCGAGACGCGTAGCGGAGTGACTCGACGGTAGGCAGTGGCACACAGGTGTTTGACATTTAAAGTCTACTGGCATTGTAACGGGTGAACAGGTCTCTGGAGTAGCACGTTCAACGCCGCGGTGAACGGTGCTGTGTGTCGGGTTCATCGGTCGTGGGTGATTGGAGAACGGGGTGAGGGGGTGAGGGGGGAGTCGCTGACGGGGTATAGGGCTATAAAGTCTCGTTCGCTTAGACTTCCGGTTTACTCATTTTGGGGACAAACAAACGAAGCACGTGTTCGGAACGAGTTTAGAAGCTCTGCGCACACTGGTATGCTGACTATCTGTGACGTAGGCGTGACGTGTATGTTACGCAAAGAGAGAGACCGGGAACCAGACTACCTGCGCAAGAGTCAGGCGCCGAGGGGTGGGTCCATTGCGGAAGGCCTAGCGATATGATTCAGAATATTTAAGAAATATGGCTTAACAAAACGGATAGACGACATATTTTTTATTCGTTCGCGCCATCACAATGACGAATATTTGTTACTACGGGACAATACGACTGAGAAACTAACGTTTTTTTGCATTTCCTACGAAAACGAGGCATTATGACGTCACACGGATTCTCCCCGAGTGACAACGTTGGCGCAACGCTTCAAACAGAAAACTTACAGAAATGAAGAAACTTGGTCTTTTCGTGATCCAAAAGTGATACGAAAACATTCAACTGGTCTTGTTTTATCTTTACCATGTGGTTTAATGACGCATCCGTGTGCTGTTACTCCATGCACTGCACATTTTGACAGCGGAATGGTTAAGTCGATCACTTGCTCTCGCCATTTTTGTTACCGCGGAGGCACGCGAAACTCTGTGACGTCACTCGCTGTGTGGTGAACTTGCGAAAGCCCGGGTGCAGGGCTAAATTTAGAACGTTATTTTTAGCTTTCGAGTATTTTGAAGACGGATTTTTCCTTGTATATTCCCAAAGTTCTGCGCTTCATCGCCTCCAAATATTTTAACGTATATCTCTCATAGCCATGTTTAGTGAAATGGTACTTATAGTCTTTACAATAAACCTGGAAAGAAATTGACTTATAGCTGCCTATACTTCAACATGGAGCACGTGTGTTTGTTTGTCCCCAAAACTGAAGTCTCGCGGCCCGATCGCGAGAACTGTATAGCCCTATTGGATAAAGCGCCCATAGGGTCTGTAAGTGACGTCACAGACAGCGCGCGCTCACCTCTAGAAACAACCGTTCTGGGTACAACGCGTCAGCGGGTCCCTATACTTTACTATGGGCCTCAAACTAGACTCACTGATGTTTGAGATATGTATGCAATGTTAGATTTGAAAACCATATGGAATAAATGTTTGGGGGTGTACCTTCATACTCGTACTAGTTTTAAATCGCAAGACGCTGGCTTTCTGTGCGTTTCACACCATTACAAAGAGCTCCCTATGCTTTGTATATGGGGCGGTGAAACGTCATGTACCCAAAACCGGATTCGCTGGAGGTGAGCGCGCGCTGTCCGTGATGTCACTTACATACCCTATTGCAGTCAAAATAAAGGCCAGTTATTCGTGGTGCGAGGTTTAACTAAGCTTAGCATACAATGCCTAGGGTTTCCACCCCGGGTGTGTGTGTGTGGGCGTGGGGGGGGGGGGGGGCACTAAGTAAAAAATAAGGAATGAGTTGTAGGTCCTTCTTGAGATCGAAGAACTTCGAGGCGTAGCCGAGAGGTTGTGAGATCCCAATAAGGACATCGCGTATACGTCTAGACTTATTTAATTGTTAGTTTGAGTATTCATTCGATAACTAACTCAAACATGTAATTGAAATTCCTATTTATCCATGGGCCAACCGCCTATCAGTATTGAATAATGAGCTGGGAATTTTAATGTTAAATAACCATGCATCGGGAAATCGCCAATTTACATAATTGCCCCCCCCCCCCCCCCCCACCCCCAAGCTTGGACCAATAATTTTACCGCTGGACGCCTTGCGTTGAAGTCTACGGGCAGCTCTGGGAAACAAACTAATTGAGGAACCCTCACCGCAAAATCCAGAAATTTTTAACACCATAGATGTTATGTTCTAAGGTAGCACCGTTGATATCTGTCAACAGACTCGATGTTTCATGACATGACCACCTTTCCTCACACAAGAAGATTCGAATCGCCCGCCTTTCGCCGCTCGCCTTGCCGGAAGTCGTGAACTGCTCGCGTCGCGCGCAGAACGAAATAGCATTTTTGCAACAAGTAGAAATGGAGTTTGTTTTGGATGGGGCTCTCAGAAATTGGCGAAGTCCTCCCCCCACCCCCCGTTCCGAAAAACGGACGAAAAACTGACAGCGTGGGGAGGTCCGTCTCGCAAGCAAAGTGCGTCCACCAATTTTATGACCGGGGAGCGTGTGTCGGTGGGGGTGGGGTTGGTACCAGGGAGGGGGGAGGGCCACAGGGGCAGCTTTTTTCGGACAGAGCGAAGTTGGATTAAAGTGGGATGGGGGGGGGGGATTCCTTTTCCGATCTCCGCGATTGGCATCCCAGAAATCTTGGAGCTTCGCGATTAGCTGTTGGCAATTTTGGGGTATCGTTGTCCGTACAATCATTGGTTCAACGCGAAGACCCTTTTCCTTATTTAGGCTACAGCGATATATCCGTTATTAGCGGCCTGCGAATCCCTCGATATTCGCGATATCATCATTAGGGCGTTTTTTTGGGGCCCAGCTTTAACATGTTCTAATCTTGGAGATTCGATATTTCTCTCCCTAATTTTGGGGGATTCGCGACTCAGAGGGGTCCCCCCCCCACCCTGGACTGGCATGTCATGCAGTAGGTTAGCTTATTAATTTCCTTCGAGCGTGTTACACATTCATATCACAATGAAGGTTGATCAAATTACCGCCACGCCGGGAATGATCGGACCTTCTTCAAAGTACCGCCACACGGGGGATGAGGGGACTTTCTTCAAAGAAGTCGTCTGTTTCAGAAACCTCCCACACGCAGTTTACAGATATCAACGGTGCTACCAGCTTGGAACGTAACATACGGAGTTAAAAAATATTCTACTGGATTTGACGGTGAGTGTTAGCCTAGTTTGTTTTGCAGAGCTGCTGTTATAAGACGGCAACCCAGGGCGTTGAGGGGTAAACTAGGGGCTTGGTCCGAGCTGTGGCTGTAGACGGGCCCTGTCAGGCCCTGTCAGGCCCTGTCAGATTGTTGCTCGTCCTACAGCCACAGGACTGGGCTTTGAGTCGACCCACACAGAAATGGGGATGCGTTATGTCTCGTATTCACGACAGCGACACTGCCAGGTGCATAGCGAGGGAATCCCCATACTCCATAGCCTCGTTTTGGCGTTAACGGGGTATTTTCCCACACCACAGACAGACGTAGAGTATTTGTTGTGTGCGAAGGGAGAAGCAGCAGCCGAGGCTTCAGTCCGCTAACTACATGGACACCTGGGAAAGGTGGTCATGGACAGATACTTGGTGAGGAACCCCCGAGCCACCAAGCGAGGGGCTGAAGGCCGGACCCCCGGGTCCCCCGAGCGAGGGGGTGAGGGCCGTGACCCCGGGTCCCCCGAGCGAGGGGGTGCGGACCGTGACCCCGGGGCTGCTGGTGACGGTGTCAGACTCACGGTTAAAAGGCTGAGGACCGATGAGGCGGGAGGGGACTGTGTGCCATCCGTTGTGCCGCCAGGATCTGTCTGGAGTAGTCCGGCGTGCGGAGGTCAGCAGGGAGGAGACAGGGGGCAACACCACGCGGCGAACCTCGTCTGGCGGCGGATCAGAGACGTCGGTCTGAGCTGTGACTTGTGTTCCCTGTATTCCCGGCAGGAGGCCGACGCGCTCTTCCAGCGCTGCGAGGCAGAGATTGAGTATAACAGCGGCCGCCTGGCGCAAGTACAAGTGTTCGGGCGCTGGCACGACATCCCCAGGAAACAGGTAGAGTCCCTCCACACAGGCCTCAGTGGTGGATCAGAGGTGGTCAGTGGTGGGTCAGTGGCGGGTCAGTGGTGGGTCAGTGGTGGGTCGGTGGTGGGTCAGTGGTTGGTCAGTGGCGGGTCAGTGGTGGGTCAGTGGTGGTCAGTGGTGGGTCAGTGGTGGATCGGGGGTGGGTCAGTGGTGGTCAGTGGTGGGTCAGTGGTGGGTCAGTGGCGGGTCAGTAGTGGGTCAGTGGCGGGTCAGTGGCGGGTCAGTGGTGGGTCAGTGGCAGGTCAGTGGTGGGTCAGTGGCAGGGTCAGTGGTAGGTCAGTGGTGGGTCAGTGGTGGTTCAGTGGCGGGTCAGTGGTGGGTCAGTGGTGGGTGTGGTGGGTCAGTGGTGGGTCAGTGGCAAGGTCGGTGGTGGGTCAGTGGCGGGTCAGTGGTGGTCAGTGGCGGGTCAGTGGTGGTCAGTGGTGGTCAGTGGTGGGTCAGTGGTAGGTCCGTGGTGGGTCAGTGGCGGGTCAGTGGTGGGTCAGTGGTGGGTCAGTGGCAAGGTCGGTGGTGGGTCAGTGGCGGGTCAGTGGTGGTCAGTGGCGGGTCAGTGATGGTCAGTGGTGGTCAGTGGTGGGTCAGTGGCGGGTCAGTGGTGGGTCAGTGGTGGGTCAGTGGCAAGGTCGGTGGTGGTTCAGTGGTGGGTCAGTGGCGGGTCAGTGGTGGTCAGTGGCGGGTCAGTAGTGGTTCAGTGGCAAGGTCGGTGGTGGGTCAGTGGCGGGTCAGTGGTGGTCAGTGGCGGGTCAGTGGTGGTCAGTGGTGGTCAGTGGTGGGTGTGGTGGGCCAGTGGTGGGTCAGTGGCGGGTCAGTGGTGGGTCAGTGGCAAGGTCGGTGGTGGGTCAGTGGCGGGTCAGTGGTGGGTCAGTGGTGGGACAGTGGTGGGTCAGTGGTGGGTCAGTGGTGGGTCGGTGGTGGGTCAGTGGTGGGACAGTGGTGGTCAGTGGTGTGGTTGGTCAGTGGTGGGTCAGTGGTGGGTCGGTGGTGGGTCAGTGGTGGGTCAGTGGTGGGTCGGTGGTGGGTCAGTGGTTGGTCAGTGGCGGGTCAGTGGTGGGTCAGTGGTGGTCAGTGGTGGGTCAGTGGTGGATCGGGGGTGGGTCAGTGGTGGGTCAGTGGTGGGTCGGGGGTGGGTCAGTGGTGGGTCAGTGGTGGGTCAGTGGCGGGTCAGTGGTGGGTCAGTGGCGGGTCAGTGGCGGGTCAGTGGTGGGTCAGTGGCAGGTCAGTGGTGGGTCAGTGGCAGGGTCAGTGGTAGGTCAGTGGTGGGTCAGTGGCAGGGTCAGTGCTGGGTCAGTGCTGGGTCAGTGGTGGGTCAGTGGTAGTCAGTGGCGGGTCAGTGGCGGGTCAGTGGTGGGTCAGTGGCGGGTCAGTGGTGGGTCAGTGGCAGGGTCAGTGGTGGGTCAGTGGTAGTCAGTGGTGGGTCAGTGGCGGGTCAGTGGTGGGTTAGTGGTGGGTCAGTGGTGGGTCGGGGGTGGGTCAGTGGTGGGTCAGTGGTGGGTCAGTGGCGGGTCAGTGGTGGGTCAGTGGCGGGTCAGTGGTGGGTCAGTGGCAGGTCAGTGGTGGGTCAGTGGCAGGGTCAGTGGTAGGTCAGTGGTGGGTCAGTGGCAGGGTCAGTGCTGGGTCAGTGCTGGGTCAGTGCTGGGTCAGTGGTAGTCAGTGGCGGGTCAGTGGCGGGTCAGTGGTGGGTCAGTGGCGGGTCAGTGGTGGGTCAGTGGCAGGGTCAGTGGTGGGTCAGTGGTGGGTCAGTGGTAGTCAGTGGTGGGTCAGTGGTGGGTTAGTGGTGGGTCAGTGGTGGGTCAGTGATGGTCAGTGGTGGGTTGGTTGTGGGTAAGTGGTGGGTCAGTGGTGGTCAGCGGTTGGTCAATGGCAGGTCCATGGTGGGTCAGTGATCAGTGGTGGGTCAGGTGGTCAGCAGTGGTTCAGTGGCAGGTCAGTGGTGGGTCAATGGCGGGTCAGTGGTGTGTCAGTGGTGGGTTAAATTTTGTCTTTGGATGCGAATTTGTTTCTGAATGTTTTACTTCCCAGGCCGCCTATGGGGATGCCGGGTCAAGTTACCGGTTCTCGGGTAACACAGTGCCGGCTAAGCCCTGGACCCCGCTACTGCGGCAAATCAGAGACAGCATCACCAGCCACACAGGCCAGCACTTCTCGTTTGTCCTCGTCAATAGGTAAACACTGTGCTAGATGCTCACTAACTGGTCAGTGCTAACTGCTTACTAACTGGTAAGTGTTAGCTGCTCACTAACGGGTCAGTGTTTGCCGCTTACTAACTAATCAATGCTAACCGCTTACTAGCTGGTCAGTGTTAGCCGCTTACTAACTGGTCACTGCTAACCACTTACTAACTGGTCAGTGTTAGCCGCTTACTAGCCTGTTGGTGCTAGCTGCTTACTAACTGGTCAGTGTTAGCTGCTTACTAACTGGTCAGTGTGAACCGTTTACTAACCATTCACTGTTAGCCACTTACTAACTGGTCAGTGTTATCCGCTTACTAACTGGTCAGTGCTACCCATTTACTAACTGGTCAGTGTTAGCCGCTTACTAATTGGTCAGTGCAAACCATTTACTAACCAGTCACTGTTAGCCGCTTACTAACTGGTCAGTGTTAGCCGCTTACTAACTGGTCAGTGCTAACCATTTACTAATTGGTCAGTGTTAGCCACTTACTAACTGGTCAGTGCAAACCATTTACTGGCCAGTCAGTTAGCCGCTTACTTACTGGTCAGTGTTAGCCGCTTACTAACTGATCAGTACTAACCATTTACTAATTGGTCAGTGTTAGCCGCTTACTAAATAGTCAGCGGGGTGACAACTACCTCCTCACCCACTCTCTCTCTCTCCCTACCTTCGTAAATAGTAGGTTACCCCCGGGGACTCTCCCTTCCTTGCCCCATTGACGCGACAGGACCAAAAGTGGTTAAAGCGTCCTGAATAACCAACCAACTCTCCCTACAGGTACCAAGACGGCCGGGACCACATCGGGGAACACCGGGATGACGAGAGGGAGTTGGTCAGCCGGAGTCCCATCGCCTCGCTCTCCCTGGGGCAGCCCAGAGACTTTGTGCTCCGCCACGCCCTGGCGCGGGGTGGGGGCCGGGGTGGGGGCCGGGGTGGGGGCTCGGACCCCCACTCACCCTCTGTCCCCAGGACGGTCAAGGTTGAGTTGCATCACGGCAGTTTGTTCATGATGAACTTCCCGACAAATGTCAACTGGTATCACTCTCTGCCCGTCCGCAAGGGGGCGCTCGGTGTGAGAATCAATATGACCTTCAGAGATATGATCATGGTCAACCACTGAAGTCTGGCAGTCACACTTCGTTGTTCCAGGACATCTGGCAGACATATTTAAGGAACATTTTGTTTGAATATTCTTACCTCATTGAGTGTGCATTGTGTGTGCAAATAATAAAAGTGAACTACAAGGAAAAAAACAAACAGTGGTGTTAATGAACTTGTTGATTAACGTACAACAAACAAGGTGTTCAATTGTAATCAATTTAATTTTCACTCATATGTGGCTTTCCCACACGGGCAATATTATCACAATGGCGAGGCTGTCTGTTCGTCCCAACATGGCAACGAGCACAAAGGCGCAATGTAGGCAAATAAACACAACTACAGTACGTGTATTATATATATATTATTATATATATATATATAGTATCCATCGACACACTGCGGTAGCTAAAACCCAACATGACGTGGTCAACGCCGACACGACGTGACACGACGTGACACGTGACACGCGTGACATGACCTATTCTCCCCTCACTTGTCACTTTGGTTTCCTAGAAGTCTTCTTTACCAAACAAAAGCACAAGCCACTCAGGCTGTACACATGCTACTCAGGCTGTACACAAGCCACTCAGGCTGTACACAAGCCACTCAGGCTGTACACAAGCCACTCAGGCTGTACACAAGCCACTCAGGCTGTACACAAGCCATTCAGGCTGTACACAAGCCACTCCGGCTGTACACAAGCCACTCAGGCTGTACACAAGCCACTCTGGCTGTACACAAGCGACTCAGGCTGTACACAAGCGACTCCGGCTGTACACAAGCGACTCAGGCTGTACACAAGCCACTCAGGCTGTACACAAGCGACTCAGGCTGTACACAAGCGACTCGGGCTGTACACAAGCCACTCAGGCTGTACACAAGCCATTCAGGCTGCACACAAGCCACTCAGGCTGTACACAAGCGACTCAGGCTGTACACAAGCCACTCAGGCTGTACACAAGCCACTCTGGCTGTACACAAGCCACTCTGGCTGTACACAAGCCACTCAGGCTGTACACAAGCCATTCAAGCTGTACACAAGCCATTCAGGCTGTACACAAGCCACTCAGGCTGTACACAAGCGACTCAGGCTGTACACAAGCCACTCAGGCTGTACACAAGCCACTCAGGCAGTACACAAGCCACTCAGGCTGTACACAAGCCACTCAGGCTGTAACACAAGCGACTCAGGCTGTACACAAGCCACTCAGGCTGTACACAAGCCACTCAGGCTGTACACAAGCGACTCGGGCTGTACACACTCAGGCTGTACACAAGCCACTCAGGCTGTACACACTCAGGCTGTACACAAGCCATTCAGGCTGTACACAAGCCACCCTGACTGTACACAAGCCACCTAGGCTGTACACAAACCACTCAGGCTGTACACAAACCACTCAGGCTGTACACAAGCCACTCAGGCTGTACACAAGCCATTCAGGCTGTACACAAGCCACCCTGACTGTACACAAGCCACTTAGGCTGTACACAAGCCACTCAACTAGAGACAGCAAAACTGAACAACCAACAAGAAGTTTAACGTTAACATGATCTCATCTCAAATACAGAAATAATCCAAATGTTCCTGGTAGAAGAGTGAATAGGGGTATGACCCCCGTGACCCCCGGGTGTGACCCCAGTGACCACAGGGTATGACCCCCGTGACCCCCGGGTGTGACCCCGTTGAGCCCAGTATCCTCCCTCAGCCCTCTCACCAGGAGTAAGCTTAGAACATGACGGGGCACGTCATTAAGGCATTAACAAAGACTTAACAAGACATAACAAACGAGTCCCCATCATACAGACATAATAAACAGTGCATCATCAAGTGAAAGACAACATTCCTTGGTATCTCCTTGTACCATCCAAACTAATAATTGAAATACAACTTGTTTTTGCAATTTGTAAAAAGCCTCGATGAGTCATTTTAACCTTAAAGCTTAACCAGAAGACCTCGCAATGCGAAACCAGAAGACCTCGCAATGCGATACTTTGGTGCAAGTTCTGCACTCGAAGGTAGGTTTGCACTTAGACCGCGGCCTGGGTAACGCGGCCAGGGCAACGCGGCCAGGGCAACGCGGCCAGGGTAACGCGGGCTGGGTGACGTCACCTGGGCAACGTAGCCTGGGTTATGTCACCTGGGCAAGGCGGCCTGGGTAACGAAACCATGGATGACGTCAACTGGGCAACGCGGCCTGTGTAACGCAGCCTGGGTGACGTCACCTGGGCAACGCGGCCTGGGCAACGTGGCCTGGGTGACGTCACCTGGGTAACGCGGCTTGGGTGACGTCACCTGGTCCACGTGGCCTGGGTGACGTCATCTAGGCAACGCGGCCTGGGAGACGTCACCTGGGTAACGCGGCCTGGGTAACGCGGTCTGAGCAAAATCCAAAGGAAACTATAAAAGAAATAAAAACGTGTTTATTTAAGGCACAGTCATGGCGCGTCTCAAGTTGTCTCGTTGCTATGGAGTTTGGCGTGCCGTATCGCAGAACCCAGACCTTTCAGGGCGCTAGGCGTACCAAGTGTTGTTTCCGTGTTCCAATCATTTCTGAGGCGTCCCAGCTCAAGTGGAGGTGTTCCAATCAGTACTGAGGCGTCCCAGCCGAAGCGGAGGTGTTCCAATCAGCACTGAGACGTCCCAGCTCAAGCGGAGGTGTTCCAATCAGTACTGAGGCGTCCCAGCCGAAGCGCAGTTGTTCCAATCAGTATTGAGGCGTCCCAGCTCAAGCTGAGGTGTTCCAATCACTACTGAGGCGTCCCAGCCGAAGCTGAGGTGTTCCAATCAGTACTGAGACGTCCCAGCGCAAGCTGAGGTGTTCCAATTAGTACTGAGGCGTCCCAGCACAAAATGAGGTGTTCCAATCAGTACTGAGGCGTCCCAGCTCAAGCTGAGGTGTTCCAATCAGTACTGAGGCGTCCCAGCACAAAATGAGGTGTTCGAATCAGTACTGAGGCGTCCCAGCACAAAATGAGGTGTTCGAATCAGTACTGAGGCGTCCCAGCGCAAGCTGAGGTGTTCCAATTAGTACTGAGGCGTCCCAGCACAAAATGAGGTGTTCCAATCAGTACTGAGGCGTCCCAGCACAAAATGAGGTGTTCGAATCAGTACTGAGGCGTCCCAGCGCAAGCTGAGGTGTTCCAATCAGTACTTAGGCGTCCCAGCAGAAGCTGAGGTGTTCCAATCAGTACTGAGGCGTCCCAGCCAAAGATGAGGTGTTCCAATCAGCACTGAGACGTCCCAGCGCTAGCTGAGGTGTTCCAATCAGTACTGAGGCGTCCCAGCACAAAATGAGGTGTTCCAATCAGTACTGAGGCGTCCCAGCACAAAATGAGGTGTTCCAATCAGCACTGAGACGTCCCAGCGCTAGCTGAGGTGTTCCAATCAGTACTGAGGCGTCCCAGCGCAAGCTGAGGTGTTCCAATCAGTACTTAGGCGTCCCAGCAGAAGCTGAGGTGTTCCAATCAGTACTGAGGCGTCCCAGCCGAAGATGAGGTGTTCCAATCAGCACTGAGATGTCCCAGCGCTAGCTGAGGTGTTCCAATCAGTACTGAGGCGTCCCAGCACAAAATGAGGTGTTCCAATCAGTACTGAGGCGTCCCAGCACAAAATGAGGTGTTCCAATCAGCACTGAGACGTCCCAGCGCTAGCTGAGGTGTTCCAATCAGCACTGAGACGTCCCAGCGCTAGCTGAGGTGTTCCAATCAGTACTGAGGCGTCCCAGCGCAAGCTGAGGTGTTTTAATCAGTAAACATTCAAGATGAAGTTGCACCAATCTCTGTGTCACGATTTACCACAAGGGGTCGCCTTCGGAGTCGCCACGATGCACGTAACAAAGCCAGGCACGCTCAGCCCACGTGACGTCAGCAACCCGCGTGACGTCATTACCACGCGTGACGTCAGCTCCACGCGTGACGTTAGCACCCCTCGGGACGTCAGCACCCCTCGTGACGTCACCACCCCTCCACTCGGGCGAGGGAGGCTGTGGCGGGAGGTCCACCAGGCCTGATGAGGCCAGTGAGAAAACACGCCGGCCGACAGGGGGCGCCTCAGGAGATCTTGGACCAGAGCAGGAAGGAGGGCACGTCCTTGACGGGCACGTTGCAGGTGTGGGCCTTCAGGCGCAGGTTGCGGTCCTCTGTCAGCAACACGACTTCTCGCTGGAGGCGGACCGGCTCACCTGGAGGGACAACGACAGACCGTCAGTCAGGGTCAAGGGGCAGGGTTGGGGGGGGGGGGGGTGGCGACAGGACAGGGTCAGGGGACGGGGTAGTGGGGGGAGCGACAAGCAGTCAGCCAGGGTCAGGGGACGTGGTGGCGGGGGGCGACAGACAGTGAGAGGCTGTGGGGGGCTGTGAGAGGCTGTGAGGGGCAGTGAGAGGCTGTGAGAGGCTGTAAGAGGCAGTTAGAGGCTGTGAGAGGCTGTGGGGGGCTGTGAGAGGCAGTGACAGGCTGCGAGAGGCTGTGAGAGGCTGTGAGAGGCTGTGATGGGCAGTGAAAGGCTGTGAGAGGCAGTGAGAGGCTGTGGGGGACTGTGAGAGGCTGTGAGGAGCAGTGAGAGGCTCTGGGGGACTGTGAGAGGCTGTGAGAGGCTGTGAGGGGCAGTGAGAGGCAGTGAGAGGCGGTGAGAGGCAGTGAGAGGCTGTGAGAGGCTGTGAGAGGCAGTGAGAGTCTGTGGGGGACTGTGAGAGGCTGTGAGAGGCTGTGAGGGGCAGTGAGAGGCAGTGAGAGGCGGTGAGAGGCTGTGAGAGGCAGTGAGGGTCTGTGGGGGACTGTGAGAGGCTGTGAGAGGCTGTGGGGGGCAGTGAGAGGCTGTGAGAGGCAGTGAGAGGCTGTGAGAGGCAGTGAGAGGCAGTGGGAGGCTGTGAGAGGCAGTGAGAGGCAGCGAGACGCAGTGAGAAGCTGTGGGAGGCTGTGGGAGGCTGTGAGAGGCTGTTGGGGGGCTGTGAGAGGATGTGGGAGGCTGTGAGAGGCTGTGGGGGGCTGTGAGAGGCTGTGGGAGGCTGTGAGAGGCTGTGGGGGGCTGTTACAGGCTGTGAGAGGCTGTGGGAGGCTGTGAGAGGCTGTGAGAGGCTTACCCTTGGTCTCGGGCATGAAGTCGCGCGCCCGGTCTCGGCAGTAGTGGCGACAGCAGGACAGGATCAAGTCGTCGTTACTCTCCTGTAAGTCACAGTAACAACGGAAATGTATGCGGGTTAATAAGCACAACACATAGCACGTAGAAACACCATAAACACAGACCTTCATTGCCACGAGAACAGTGTACACACCCACACCCCACCCACCAGGTCGTGAGGTTCCTCCGAGCGGTAGGCGATGGTGTCCATGACGCCCCCCCTCCCCCCTCCACACCCCCACCCACCAGGTCGTGAGGTTCCTCCGAGCGGTAGGCGATGGTGTCCATGACGCCCCCCCTCCCCCCTCCACACCCCCACCCACCAGGTCGTGAGGTTCCCCCGAGCGGTAGGCGATGGTGTCCATGACGCCCCCCCCTCCCCCCTCCACCCCCCCACCCACCAGGTCGTAAGGTTCCTCCGAGCGGTAGGCGATGGTGTCCATGACGCCCCCCCTCACCCCTCCACACCCCCACTCACCAGGTCGTGAGGTTCCTCCGAGCGGTAGGCGATGGTGTCCATGACGGTGCCGCGCGACGTGAGCGCCCTCAGGCGGGGGTTGCGGTGGACAAACTCGTCCTCCAGGAAGTTGATGGTGCCGAGGGCCGCGTCGTGCACTCTCTGCGCATGCTCGGGGTCGTGGGGCTGGTTGTCCCTGGTGCCGCGCGCCAAGCCGTCCAACTCGTTGATCACTGCAACCAAGGAGATAGGGTTAGGGGGGTGGGGAGAGGGCGGGGGTGATCACTAACCAGCGGCAACAAGTCAACAGTGAGACAGGGTGAGGGGGGTGGCGGGGGGGGTGATCACTGTAACCAGCGGCAACGAGTCAACAGTGAGACAGGGTTAGGGGGTGGGGGGGGGGTGATCACTGTAACCAGCGGCAACAAGTCAACAGTGAGACAGGGTTAGGGTGGTGGTGGTGGGGGGGGGGGGTGATCACTGTAACCAGCGGCAACGAGTCAACAGTGAGACAGGGTTTGAGGGTGGGGGGGTGATCACTGTAACCAGCGGCAACAAGTCAACAGTGAGACAGGGTTAGGGTGGTGAGGGGTGATCACTGTAACCAGCGGCAACAAGTCAACAGTGAGACAGGGTTAGGGTGGTGGTGGTGGTGGGGGGGGGTGATCACTGTAACCAGCGGCAACGAGTCAACAGTGAGACAGGGTTAGGGGGGTGGGGAGAGGGCGGGGGGTGATCACTGTAACCAGCGGCAACAAGTCAACAGTGAGACAGGGTTAGGGGGGTGGGGAGAGGGCGGGGGGTGATCACTAACCAGCGGCAAGAAGTCAACACAGAGACAGGCTTAGGGGGGTGGGGGCTGATCACTGTAACCAGCGGCAACAAGTCCACTCTGAGACAAGCTTAGGGGGGTGTGGGGGGTTATCACGCTCTGTGACAGGCCTCCTACCAACGAGCTCAGGGTTAGGGGGGTGTGGGGGGTTATCACGCTCTGTGACAGGCCTCCTACCAACGAGCTCAGGGTTAGGGGGGTGTGGGGGGTTATCACGCTCTGTGACAGGCCTCCTACCAACGAGCTCAGGGTTAGGGGGGTGTGGGGGGTTATCACGCTCTGTGACAGGCCTCCTACCAACGAGCTCAGGGTTAGGGGGGTGTGGGGGGTTATCACGCTCTGTGACAGGCCTCCTACCAACGAGCTCAGGGTTAGGGGGGTGTGGGGGGTTATCACGCTCTGTGACAGGCCTCCTACCAACGAGCTCAGGGTTAGGGGGGTGTGGGGGGTTATCACGCTCTGTGACAGGCCTCCTACCAACGAGCTCAGGGTTAGGGGGGTGTGGGGGGTTATCACGCTCTGTGACAGGCCTCCTACCAACGAGCTCAGGGTTAGGGGGGTGTGGGGGGTTATCACGCTCTGTGACAGGCCTCCTACCAACGAGCTCAGGGTTAGGGGGGTGTGGGGGGTTATCACGCTCTGTGACAGGCCTCCTACCAACGAGCTCAGGGTTAGGGGGGTGTGGGGGGTTATCACGCTCTGTGACAGGCCTCCTACCAACGAGCTCAGGGTTAGGGGGGTGTGGGGGGTTATCACGCTCTGTGACAGGCCTCCTACCAACGAGCTCAGGGTTAGGGGGGTGTGGGGGGTCATCACCCTCTGTGACAGGCCTCCTACCAACGAGCTCAGGGTTAGGGGGGTGTGGGGGGTTATCACGCTCTGTGACAGGCCTCCTACCAACGAGCTCAGGGTTAGGGGGGTGTGGGGGGTTATCACGCTCTGTGACAGGCCTCCTACCAACGAGCTCAGGGTTAGGGGGGTGTGGGGGGTTATCACGCTCTGTGACAGGCCTCCTACCAACGAGCTCAGGGTTAGGGGGGTGTGGGGGGTTATCACGCTCTGTGACAGGCCTCCTACCAACGAGCTCAGGGTTAGGGGGGTGTGGGGGGTTATCACGCTCTGTGACAGGCCTCCTACCAACGAGCTCAGGGTTAGGGGGGTGTGGGGGGTTATCACGCTCTGTGACAGGCCTCCTACCAACGAGCTCAGGGTTAGGGGGGTGTGGGGGGTTATCACGCTCTGTGACAGGCCTCCTACCAACGAGCTCAGGGTTAGGGGGGTGTGGGGGGTTATCACGCTCTGTGACAGGCCTCCTACCAACGAGCTCAGGGTTAGGGGGGTGTGGGGGGTTATCACGCTCTGTGACAGGCCTCCTACCAACGAGCTCAGGGTTAGGGGGGTGTGGGGGGTTATCACGCTCTGTGACAGGCCTCCTACCAACGAGCTCAGCGAGACACGTGACGTGACCTACGTGAGGCGCCACCTACCGATGAGTGGGATGACGAAGGTGTATTTGTTGGCGGCCAGTAGTTTCTGGATGTCCGCCAGGTGGTCTATGAAGCAGTTAGTGTCGGGGACGAGGTAGGCGGGCCGCACCTCGAGCACCGTCTCGCCCCCCTCCCCCAGCACCGCCTGTCTGTTGTCGTCTCGCCGCTGCTGAGCCGTCACGCGCAGCTCCAACTCACGCTTCCGGGCGCGCAGCGGGCCCACGTGACCCTCGTCGCTGCCTAGCGACGTGTTGCCCAAGTCCTCCTCGGACTCGCTCTCCACGATGACGTCATCATCCTGGGTGAGAATAACCAGCGGTTGTTAAAGCAATGCGACAATATATATACATTTCCAGTTAAACATTACTAAACATTACACAAAGCAGCATTTTATTCAATCATACAATAGTGAATTTCCAAACACTTTTGCACGACCACCCAACTTGGGTTGGGTTGTGGCTCAGGGCACTGATGATGATATCACCGGCGATGAAGTGACCAGTAGTCAAAGGTGTATTTGAAATGATTATATATTAATTATAATGTAAACATTTAACCACATATTTGTATACTATAGTTTTAAACTATTACCAATAGCCCAAACATGTGCACCAATCACTATTTGAAGTTTGCCTTTTTGAAGCTTTTTGAAAAAAACACAATGAAATTTATATATAATATTCAAAATCAATATTTATCTACAGCCCTATCATGTTTTTTTGTTATTTTGGCAACACCGTCAATTTCTGTATTTCACCTCCCCCCCCCACCCTCGCCATACTCGCATAATAATAATTATTTTTATATCATATGTTCTATTGAATTCTAATGGTGTCTATCGATAATTGTTTCCCCAATTTGTCTTTATTGAAGTATTGTTCTCCGCTTTGTTTTTTGTCTTTTTGCTTTCTTTTGAGGTGGCCACCATGCCAGCGACTATGTCATAATGGTGGTTTCTTCGGCCAGGGATTATATTTTGTTCGTTTTTGGTGTATGATGTATTGTATTGTCGAAATAAATGATTATTCTCTCTTGAAATCGGCAAAATGCCGTGCTTAAAGCCGCATCGCGACTTTGCGGCAAATCAGAAAGTGCATCATGCAACTTCCTAATAGTAGCCGCGGCTTCAAAAACGCACTTTATTAATTAAGTAAACTTCTATTGTCTAGTACAAGTAAATAATTATGCAGATTAATGTATTCATTACTGCATTCTGTAGGGTGAGCTACTCATTGTGCTTTATAATATTGACAAAGTCAAGCCAGCAATATAGACTGGGAGTTGTTCAAGCGATGTGTGCCATATACCATACATCGCACACCCTATTTTATACGAGTCCTAATTTTTTTACTTTACTACGATTTACTAGAAGATTGCAAGCAAAGACAAATGGCGCATAAGCCGAGATGTAACACTGTGGTCGAGACAATATACACAAATACAATATAATACGAAATAAAAATGTAAGTATAATATACTGCACGACAAAATAATGTCGGTGGTTGAATTTCACATCCTAATCTAACGTGTTTACATAATAATCTAAGGTTCACTGGTACGAGTACATGTATCATCAAATGACTTTGAGAACTGCTTAAATATTACTAACAGTGACAGAAGCTTGCAGTTTGAAGCTAACATGTATTAAAACATCATCTGACCTGTGTAGCAAATTCCTGCACAATTATTGTAAGAGTGCCGACAATATAGTTTATAAGTTTTGGGTACAATAGGCCTTTCAAAGTTCCAATAGAAATACAGCTATCTATTGATGCTAATGTAATAGAAAGTCCCATGAGGTCTTTTCTGAATGAAACCTTGTTACTTAAAAAGCCTTGAAAAATATGTTACAACATGACAACTTATCTTTCCAGTTACATTCTTAATCTAAACAGAAATTTACCTTCATCACTTTGTTATAATTTAGTGTCAAACTATTGTTAACTGCATATGAAAGCTTCAAGCAAAATGTTATCCCTTCCTATAGCTGACTGACAGCGATAGTTTATCTGGCCAAATAGTGCTTCATCAAACACAATGTCCTATCAGCCTACTGTTATAAATGCATACCAGCTGACTAACTGGATTTTGCAAGCTAGGTCCAATGTTGTCAAACGCTGATAGATGCCACATATATATAAGTCCAGGAAGCGTGCAGTATTGTTGTCTGGAATAACATGGTAGTGAATTACACTAACACTACTGGTTACTAAGTAATTCTACTCGAAACATTTTGTGAGCAATCCCTATGTTAGGCTATCTAGGCTTTACTTGCCACTTAATGTGTATGAAAATGTGCCTCCTTAGTTTGCTATATTGGGTTGTATTGCTGTAAGCCAGTGCAAACCTTACTACAATATGGTGTGTAGTGTTGTATAAAAGTAACACCAATATTAAATGGCGTCAGCTCAGCTAGTAATAACAACAGTCTGTATTAGCATAATCAGGTGTCAGTTCAGCACAAGTAATAGAACAGTCTGTGTTTGCAGAATCAGATGTCAGCTCAGTACACACAGGTACTAGAATAGAAATATAAATATTCCAATTACCAAATATGAAACTTAATATTTATTTTAGACAATAACATATTTATTCTCACTACATATTTAGCATACAGGTCTTCCTCAAAGCTATCCTTCTCAAAGTGTTCGAACACTCTTGAATGTTTGGTGTGATTACAATTCTCACAAGCAATGTTGCCAACCCATTGCCGCAATTGATTTGATTTGATTGGGGTTTAACGGCACTTTTAGCCTGTAAGGCTATATCGTGCCATACTGTTTGTTCAATTTAAATAACTAAGCAGTCAATATTAAAACCCTGACATGTGATATTGAAGATAAAACAATTGCAAAAATGATAAAGTACATATAAATAAAACCAAGAATGCAGTCAATGTGGAAACGATCAATAGGCAAAAAAACCCGAGGATATCAAGTATTATAAAAGAGAAAAATGTCTTAAAACCATGAAAGTGAAGAATGGTGAAAAGACAGTCAATAAATTGTCAGAATATAAAACCATGAATATTGATGTTGGTTTCTAAAACCACAGTTTCGAGATCAATAAATACAGATAAATGTACTGTTTGACAGTATCTGTTGACTAGATTTCACATATAATTGAGTAGATTTATTTCAGGTAAATATTCTAAAATCTTTTGATTTCGTACAGTATTAAAAAGTTGTCTTAAATTTGTTGTTTGGTAATAATTATCCCTTGTTTCTTTGAAGTCAACGTATCTCAACAGAATGTGTTCCACAGTCAAGGGTTCCTGACAGGGAACACACTCGGGAGGTGGTTCTCCTTTGAGGAGATAGCAATGGGTAAGGTACGTATGTCCAATTCGGAGTCTCGAATGACAACGTCCCTCCGCCTACCGCGGATTCTTGGCCGTTTGGTACCCACAGTAGGCTGAAGCCGTTGCAATTTGTTGGAGGATTGCTCGTCCCAGGACGACTGCCAATTTTTAGTAATTTCATTTTGGATGTACGGCTTCAAGTCCGAGTATGGTAACTGGACTGGAAGGACGTCGTCATTTAGAGCTTCTTTGGCGGCAGCGTCTGCTAGACTGTTGCCCTCTATGCCTATGTGGCTAGGGATCCAGCAGAACACTACCGCCTTTCCATTGCATATTAAATCATGACATTTTATGAGTATATCTTGTATCAAGGGATTTTCATATTTCTGATGTTTTATGGCTGTTATACAGGATAATGAATCTGAATATATGATAAATTTATCATGTATTGATTGTTCTATATATTCAAGTGCCATGGTTAAAGCTATTGCTTCTGCGGTATATATAGAACATTGGTCTGGGAGGCGGTTGCTGCATTGGTGCTCACCCGCTACCGCTGCAGTTAATACTGTCTTTCTTTCTGTTCCCCATTCTGTATTAGATAGCACTTTAATTATGTTAAGTGCTTTGGTACATTTCCGTTTTAATTGTTTGATATGGGGTATAAAAGTAAATTTTTTATCGAATAAAAGGCCGAGAAATTTTGTTTCTGGCACAACTGGTATTTGATCCCCATTCATTTTAAGTTCAGGTTCCGGATGGACTTTCCGGAATTGACAGAAGTGCACACACAGTGTTTTAGTTTTTGAAAATTTTAATCCATTCTCGTCGCACCATTGTGGTAACTTATTGAGGTTCATTTGTAGTTGACTTTCTATTGTGTGCATATGTTTGGACCTGAAACAGGTCATCAACAAATAGAGCAGCGTCTATGTTATTAGTGAGACATTTTATGATGCTGTTGATTTTAATACTAAAACGGGTTACAGATAAGATACTGCCTTGGGGAACCCCCATCTCCTGATCGTATACTTCGGAGAGGGTAGTTCCGACCCTTGTCTGAAATAGACGCCTGTTTAGGAATTCTTGAATGAAATTTGGCATATGACCTCTGAGTCCCATATCATGGAGGTCTTTTAAAATACCATATTTCCATGTGGTGTCATATGCCTTTTCAAGGTCAAAGAATACTGCCACCACGTGTTCTTTTTTGATGAATGCCTCGCGTACATATGTCTCCAATCGTATAAGATTATCCGTTGTATTTCTGTTTTGTCGAAAGCCACTCTGGAATTTAGTGATGATATTATTTGTTTCCAGATAATATGTAAGGCGGTTATTTATCATCCTTTCTAGCATTTTACATATGCAACAGTAAGAGCTATTGGTCGGTAAGAAGAAGGATTGGTGTGATCCTTCCCAGGCTTAGGGATAGGAATGACTATCGCCTTTTTCCACGATGGGGGTATTTGCCCGGTTTGCCAAATGAAGTTGAATATGTCGAGAAGAAGTTCCAAGGATGTGTCGGGTAGTTATTTCAGGAATTGGTATGGGAGTAGGGACGTGACACTGACCCTGGCTGACCCCGTGGAGTGGCTGTGGTCTGTCTCGCCCTAGGCACATAATGACTATTGACAGCTATGCACGGGGTGACCCTGACCTTGGCTGACCCCGTCGAGTCGCTGTGCTGTGTCTCGCCCTGGGCGTGGTCCGGTGCGGTAGCGATGTAACGCTGCAGGGCCACGTCATAGCGCAGTAGCGGGGGGTCGATACCACATAGGTAGTCGCCGAACGTCCGCAGCCGCTCCACGCGCAGGCAGTCCCGCGCCACATCCTGCAACAGCAGCCAATCAGCACGTCATGTCCCGGACAATGCCCTGTCACACGTGGACAGGCAAATGGTTCGTCAGGCTCGACTACCAATGCAAGCAGCCACACCTATCGTCATGGTATCGTTATCGTCACCAAGGAATGTTCCATGTGGCTGACCCTCTGTCTGTGACTTACCTTATCCACGGTGCTGTGGACGAAGGAAAGTTGTTGCGGCAGACCGAGGAGCGGAACGAAGCCAGCCAGAGCGGTGTCCTCACTCAACAGCAGCGGGTCGCAGCCTGCAACACACACCACACCGTCAGACCATAGCACACACCGTCAGACCATAGCACACACCGTCAGACCACAGCACACACCGTCAGACCACAGCACACACCGTCAGACCATAGCACACACCGTCAGACCATAGCACACACCGTCATACCACAACACACACCACATACTGTCAGACCATAGCACACACCGTCAGACCACAACACACACCGTCAGACCACAGCACACACCGTCAGACCATAGCACACACCGTCAGACCATAGCACACACCGTCATACCACAACACACACCACATACTGTCAGACCATAGCACACACCGTCAGACCACAACACACACCGTCAGACCACAGCACACACCGTCAGACCTCAACACACACCGTCAGACCATAGCACACGCCGTCATACCACAACACACACCACATACTGTCAGACCATAGCACACACCGTCAGACCACAACACATACCGTCAGACCACAACACACACCGTCAGACCATAGCACACACCGTCAGACCACAGCACAAACCGTCAGACCATAGCACACAGCGTCAGACCACAGCACACACCGTCAGACCAGAGCACACACCGTCAGACCTCAACACACACCGTCAGACCATAGCACACACCGTCATACCACAACACACACCACATACTTTCAGACCATAGCACACACCGTGAGACCACAACACACACCGTGAGACCATTGCACACACCGTCAGACCACTACACACACTGTCAGACCATAGCACACACCGTCAGACCACAACACACACCGTCAGACCATAGCACACACCGTCAGACCATAGCACACACCGTGAGACCACAACACACACCGTCAGACCACAACACACACCACATACTGTCAGACCATAGCACAACCCGTCATACCATAGCACACACCGTCAGACAGAAACACACACCGTCAGACCACAACACACACCGTCAGACCACAACACACACCGTCAGACCATAGCACACACCGTCAGACCACAACACACACCGTCAGACCACAACACACACCGTCAGACCATAGCACACACCGTCAGACCACAACACACACCGTCAGACCATAGCACACACCGTCAAACCACAACACACACCGTCAGACCATAGCACACACCGTCAGACCACAACACACACCACATACTGTCAGACCATAGCACACACCGTCAGACCACAACACACACCGTCAGACCATAGCACACACCGTCAAACCACAACACACACCGTCAGACCATAGCACACACCGTCAGACCACAACACACACCACATACTGTCAGACCATAGCACACACCGTCAGACCTCAACACACACCGTCAGACCATAGCACACACCGTCATACCACAACACACACCACATACTGTCAGACCATAGCACACACCGTCAGACCACAACACATACCGTCAGACCACAACACACACCGTCAGACCATAGCACACACCGTCAGACCACAGCACACATGGTCAGACCACAACACACACCGTCAGACCATAGCACACACCGTCAGACCACAACACACACCGTCAGACCATAGCACACACCGTCAGACCATAGCACACACCGTCAGACCACAGCACAAACCGTCAGACCATAGCACACAGCGTCAGACCACAGCACACACCGTCAGACCAGAGCACACACCGTCAGACCTCAACACACACCGTCAGACCATAGCACACACCGTCATACCACAACACACACCACATACTTTCAAACCATAGCACACACCGTGAGACCACAACACACACCGTGAGACCACAACACACACCACATACCGTCAGACCATAGCACACACCGTCAGACCATAGCACACACCACATACTGTCAGACCATAGCACACACCGTCAGACCACAACACACACCGTCAGACCACAACAACACTGTCAGACCACAACACACACCACATACTGTCAGACCATAGCACACACTGTCAGATCACAACACACCGTCAGACCATAGCACACACCGTCAGACCATAGCACACACCGTCAGACCACAGCACACACCGTCAGACCACAACACACACCACATACTCTCAGACCACAACACACACCGTCAGACCACAACACACCCCGTCAGACCATAGCACACGACGTCAGACCATAGCACACACCGTCAGACCATAGCACACACCGTCAGACCATAGCACACACCGTCAGACCATAGCACACACCGTCAGACAGAAACACACACCGTCAGACCACAACACACACCACATACTGTCAGACCATAGCACACACCGTCAGACAACAACACACACCGTCAGACCATAGCACACACCGTCAGACCACAACACACACCGTCAGACCACAACACACACCGTCAGACCATGGCACACACCGTCAGACCACAACACACACCGTCAGACCATAGCACACACCGTCAGACCATAGCACACACCGTCAGACCATAGCACACACCGTCAGACCATAGCACACACCGTCAGACAGAAACACACACCGTCAGACCACAACACACACCACATACTGTCAGACCATAGCACACACCGTCAGACCATAGCACACACCGTCAGACCATAGCACAAACCGTCAGACCACAACACACACCGTCAGACCATAGCACACACCGTCAGACCATAGCACAAACCGTCAGACCACAACACACACCGTCAGACAATAGCACACACCGTCAGACCACAACACACACCGTCAGACCACAGCACACACGGTCAGACCACAACACACACCACATACTCTCAGACCACAACACACACCGTCAGACCACAACACACACCGTCAGACCATAGCACACACCGTCAGACATAGCACATACCGTCAGACCATAGCACACACCGTCAGACCATAGCACACACCGTCAGACCACAACACACACCGTCAGACCACAGCACACATGGTCAGACCACAACACACACCGTCAGACCATAGCACACACCGTCAGACCATAGCACACACCGTCAGACCATAGCACAAACCGTCAGACCACAACACACACCGTCAGACCATAGCACACACCGTCAGACCACAACACACACCGTCAGACCACAGCACACACGGTCAGACCACAACACACACCACATACTCTCAGACCACAACACACACCGTCAGACCACAACACACACCGTCAGACCATAGCACACACCGTCAGACATAGCACATACCGTCAGACCATAGCACACACCGTCAGACCATAGCACACACCGTCAGACAGAAACACACACCGTCAGACCACAACACACACCACATACTGTCAGACCATAGCACACACCGTCAGACCATAGCACACACCGTCAGACCATAGTACACACCGTCAGACCATAGCACACACCGTCAGACCATAGCACACACCGTCAGACCATAGCACACACCGTCAGACCACAACACACACCGTCAGACCACAGCACACACCGTCAGACCATAGCACACACCGTCAGACCATAGCACAAACCGTCAGACCATAGCACACACCGTCAGACCATAGCACACACCGTCAGACCACAACACACACCGTCAGACCATAGCACACACGGTCAGACCACAGCACAAACCGTCAGACCACAGCACACACCGTCAGACCATAGCACACACCGTCAGACCATAGCACAAACCGTCAGACCATAGCACACACCGTCAGACCATAGCACACACCGTCAGACCACAACACACACCGTCAGACCATAGCACACACGGTCAGACCACAACACACACCGTCAGACCATAGCACACACCGTCAGACCATAGCACAAACCGTCAGACCATAGCACACACCGTCAGACCATAGCACACACCGTCAGACCACAACACACACCGTCAGACCATAGCACACACGGTCAGACCACAACACACACCGTCAGACCATAGCACACACCGTCAGACCATAGCACACACCGTCAGACCACAACACACACCGTCAGACCATAGCACACACCGTCAGACCATAGCACACACCGTCAGACCATAGTACACACCGTCAGACCATAGCACACACCGTCAGACCATAGCACACACCGTCAGACCATAGCACACACCGTCAGACCACAACACACACCGTCAGACCATAGCACACACCGTCAGACCATAGCACACACCGTCAGACCATAGCACACACCGTCAGACCATAGCACACCCCGTCAGACCATAGCACACACCGTCAGACCATAGCATACGCCGTCAGACCATAGCACACACCGTCAGACCATAGTACACACCGTCAGACCATAGCACACACCGTCAGACCATAGCACACACCGTCAGACCATAGCACACACCGTCAGACCACAACACACACCGTCAGACCATAGCACACACCGTCAGACCATAGTACACACCGTCAGACCATAGCACACACCGTCAGACCATAGCACACACCGTCAGACCATAGCACACACCGTCAGACCATAGCACACACCGTCAGACCATAGTACACACCGTCAGACCATAGCACACACCGTCAGACCATAGCACACACCGTCAGACCATAGCACACACCGTCAGACCATAGTACACACCGTCAGACCATAGCACACACCGTCAGACCATAGCACACACCGTCAGACCATAGCACACACCGTCAGACCATAGCACACACCGTCAGACCATAGCACACACCGTCAGACCATAGTACACACCGTCAGACCATAGCACAAACCGTCAGACCATAGCACACACCGTCAGACCATAGCACACACCGTCAGACCACAACACACACCGTCAGACCATAGCACACACCGTCAGACCATAGCACACACCGTCAGACCATAGTACACACCGTCAGACCATAGCACACACCGTCAGACCATAGCACACACCGTCAGACCATAGCACACACCGTCAGACCATAGCATACGCCGTCAGACCATAGCACACACCGTCAGACCACAACACACACCGTCAGACCATAGCACACACCGTCAGACCATAGCACATACCGTCAGACCATAGCAAACACCGTCAGACCACAACACACACCGTCAGACCATAGCACACACCGTCAGACCATAGCACACACCGTCAGACCACAACACACACCGTCAGACCATAGCACACACCGTCAGACCACAACACACACCGTCAGACCATAGCACACACCGTCAGACCATAGTACACACCGTCAGACCATAGCACACACCGTCAGACCATAGCACACACCGTCAGACCATAGCACACACCGTCAGACCATAGTACACACCGTCAGACCATAGCACACACCGTCAGACCATAGCACACACCGTCAGACCATAGCACACACCGTCAGACCATAGCACACACCGTCAGACCATAGCACACACCGTCAGACCATAGCACACACCGTCAGACCATAGTACACACCGTCAGACCATAGCACACACCGTCAGACCATAGCACACACCGTCAGACCATAGCACACACCGTCAGACCACAACACACACCGTCAGACCATAGCACACACCGTCAGACCATAGCACACACCGTCAGACCATAGTACACACCGTCAGACCATAGCACACACCGTCAGACCATAGCACACACCGTCAGACCATAGCACACACCGTCAGACCATAGCATACGCCGTCAGACCATAGCACACACCGTCAGACCACAACACACACCGTCAGACCATAGCACACACCGTCAGACCATAGCACATACCGTCAGACCATAGCACACACCGTCAGACCACAACACACACCGTCAGACCATAGCACACACCGTCAGACCACAACACCCACCGTCAGACCATAGCACACACCGTCAGACCATAGCACATACCGTCAGACCATAGCACACACCGTCAGACCACAACACACACCGTCAGACCATAGCACACACCGTCAGACCATAGCACACACCGTCAGACCACAACACACACCGTCAGACCATAGCACACACCGTCAGACCACAACACACACCGTCAGACCATAGCACACACCGTCAGACCATAGTACACACCGTCAGACCATAGCACACACCGTCAGACCATAGCACACACCGTCAGACCATAGCACACACCGTCAGACCATAGCACACACCGTCAGACCATAGTACACACCGTCAGACCATAGCACACACCGTCAGACCATAGCACACACCGTCAGACCATAGTACACACCGTCAGACCATAGCACACACCGTCAGACCATAGCACACACCGTCAGACCATAGCACACACCGTCAGACCATAGCACACACCGTCAGACCATAGCACACACCGTCAGACCATAGCACACACCGTCAGACCATAGTACACACCGTCAGACCATAGCACACACCGTCAGACCATAGCACACACCGTCAGACCATAGCACACACCGTCAGACCATTGCACACACCGTCAGACCATAGCATACACCGTCAGACCATAGGACACACCGTCAGACCATAGCACACACCGTCAGACCATAGCACACACCGTCAGACCATTGCACACACCGTCAGACCATAGCATACACCGTCAGACCATAGCACACACCGTCAGACCATAGCATACACCACACAAGTGCTACTCTTAGACCATACAACACAGTAATACCCCAGTAATACCTCAATAATACCCAGGTAATACCCCAGTGATACCTCAATAATACCCAGGTAATATCCCAGTAATACCTCAATAATACCCAGGTAATATCCCAGTAATACCGCAGTAATACCCCCGTAATATCTCAGTAAGACGCCAGTAATACCTCAGTAATACCCCAGTAATATACCAGTTATACCCCAGCAATACATCAATAATACACCAGTAATATACCGGTAATATACCAGTGATACCCCGTTAATATACCAGTGATACCCCCAGTAAAACACTAAGCCAAGCTACCTCCGTGCAGCCTCACTGACTGTCACGTTTTTCCACCCACCTTCCTTCTTGTTGGAATACAGCTTGACGTGACCGATGTCACAGCCAGTCAGCGCCGTGCACAGCTCAGCTACTGACTTCCACACGTCTATTTTAGGTCTGGTAGAGTTAGAGAAATGAAACGTTTATGGTCGAGAGCTGGTGGGGGGGTGGGGGGCAAAAACTTGTTCTCCACAGAATATTGTTCTTTTTTCTCTAAATAAGCATTGTTTATGTATATACTTGAACTTACTTGACGAAAAACATATCTTACTTTACTACAAAAACCTGCCGGTCATTTGTAATAAAAATGGCTTTACCATGTTGGTAAAGCCATTTTAAAAATGGGAAAATGATTTGAAATGTATTTATTCTCCAATATTTTGCCCCCCGCCCCCTCTGAAAGAGTGGTGGACATATTATAATAAGATTCGAGCGTCATGTTGAATACATAAATAGCAAAATACAAATATATATTTAGTGAATTAACTTTTGCTATAGACATAAGATCGCACATAACCAAAATAGGCAACAAATGCACCGAATTATCACATTTTGACCTTTCGGCGCGTTCATGCGGGGTCCCTGGGGCAGGGGGAGGGGGGCAGCCTACCCTAGCGCGGGGTCCCGGGGGCAGGGTGAGGCGGTGAGGCAGCCTACCCTAGTGCGGGGTCCCTGGGGCAGGGGGAGGGGGGCAGCCTACCCTAGCGCGGGGTCCCGGGGGCAGGGCGGCGTGGCCCAGAGCCCCTCGTGGCAGGTCATCCAGTCGATCCAGGCCTTGAGGCCGGGCACCAGCTGGTGCAGGTCCTCGCTCAGCACGCGGTAGTCTCCTGACGCCAGGTGGCGGTGCATGAGGATGGCGCAGCGCTCAGCCAGCAGGGCGAACATGTCGAGGCCGAGTCTGATGGCCTGGTCCTGGACCTCGGGCCGACACCCCTCCTCCAGCATGTCGTCCTCTGCAGAGAGACCCGGGGGGCCTTCAATCAGTTAGTGTTCTCTTAAAGCAATGGTTCGACAAATGTATACATCAGAATGAAATATTATTAAACAGATTAACAGCAGCTGCAGCAGCAGCAGCAGCAGCAGCGGCAGCAGTGGCAGCAGCAGCAGCAGCGGCAGCAGCAGCAGCAGCGGCAGCAGCGGCAGCAGCGGCGGCAGCAGCGGCAGCAGCCGGGGTTATTAGCTGCACAGTTCACACATACACAAAATGATACATAACTGTTCACATATCGGCTAGATACAAAGTCATGGCGGAAAAAGAAGAACAAAATGAAATAAATAGAACAGAAGAAGGCCTTATTGCATGGTACAGTCAGTAGCACACGTCATAGATTTTGGTGATGGACAAATGATTTTCATCTGAGGTCTCGTTTTATACTGTTCTATGGAATTGGCGTTAACATTTATTACATTGCACCATTCTTTGTACACTATACTACCTCTATACTTTACATTTTTCCGCCGATGATTTGTTCCGGCTTTAGGTGTTGGTATAACTTAGATCATCGAGTACCGTAACCGTATATTGAATAATTATTAATAAATCAAGCGGCAATCACCTTTGGTTGAGTTTGAACATAAATATCAACATGCAATATTCAGCCCTATTTAACAAAGGTACAGTACCAGGTCTCTAAATAGCAGGGCTGTATGCGCATTTCATTCTACCCCAGAGTGGCCAGAGATATGTTTGGCACGCCGTTCCCCATAGTTCATGAGCATAAAGAATGTATGGATGGATAAATGAAAGTAGACTAAAGAGTATGAAGCGTCTCTGTTTTAGAGCATTTTCTAGCTTTAATAATTACGCCTTTTAGGGTAGACAATTTAATGATTAAAGACTTGACATAACACATTTCGACCAGTGTTTAGGGGATAACTTCTTTGGTGCCGCTGAAATTTGCTCGAAACGTCTCATGGGGGCTGTTACGCGAAATGAAAGTCCTAAGCCTATGCTTGAAATAGACTTCGAATATGCATCCATGTTACCTTAAGAACTCACTCGCGCTCGCTATTACACCAATAATAACGATTTTCCCCGTCGCGTTGGTAGATTTATCTCGTTCAATAAATAACGTCTCATTAAATATTTCTAAATCACCGCAAACCCGAAGTAACACACTTTCTTTAAGACATAGGGTAACGCCCCCACCTCTTCCACGGCCATAACCATTTACTGAAGTATAGTTATCTAGACGATAAATACCACCATTGTCTTCATTACGCCAGGTCTCAGTAAGGGCCGGGACCTCGAATTCATGAGATAACATACTCAGATACCATGTGAAGTTAAAACAGTTGTTTGGTAGGGTTCTTATATTCATGTGCGTAACTGACCAAGTATTGTCGCCAGTTACTCTAGTGTGGCACAGATTTACAACTATCTTCGAGGAAATACTTTCAGCTAGAATTATACAACGCTGTTTCATTGTAATAGTGCATATCTAGATCGATATCACTAAGGTAACTATTGTCAGAAGCATTCAAGCAATGGGTTGAACAGGTGTTCCTCAAGTATATCAACCGGCAACATTTGGTTGCTGGACCCAGTCTCGACTAGATCATTGACAAGTTCCTTATCGGGGACATCACTGAATGGAAAAATATCTGTAATACAGGACCTGGACCAGGACTCTTTCTGTGGGTGGGTCTGATCATATGACGTACACAGTATATGGTGTGTTCTTTTATATATCGTACATCTCAAGTAACGAGCAGTAGTATTAACTTGTCTGGAACAGACAGGTTCGTTGTACATTCAGGACGCGTTAACCACTTTTGGTCATGTAACGGTGGGGGCCGGTTTGGTCCCCAGCGGGAGTCGAACTCACGACCTCCCAATCTCAAGTCAACCACTCTACCTCTTCGGCTAAAGGGGTGATCCCTCTAGCCGAGGCTAGTAGGAATGGTTTGACTCACTGCTACACATTTCCCCCCTCTTTCCGAGAGGGCTGTCCTCAGACCGCTGTCCTCAGACCGCTGTTCTCAGGCCAGGACTACGCAGTCTCAGAACCGCTGTGGGTTCTACCTGTGTCGGGCTCCATTGTAACGGTGGGGGCCGGGTTGGTCCCCAGCGGGAGTCGAACTCACGATCTCCCGATCTCAAGTCAACCACTCTACTTCATCGGCTAATGGACTCTACTTCATCGTGAGTTCGACTCCCGCTGGGGACCAAACCGGCCCCCGCCGTTACAGTCATATCGCGTCATTGGGAAAAGGAAGGGAAGAGAGGAGCCATGTATCCGGGGTAACCCCATACTCTTTGCGAAAAAGAACATGGCATCTTTAAACTGCGATCACACAGACATGGCCAGCGGGGCTCGAACCACCGATCCACGTGCCGTTAAGCTCTCAGGTGGCCAGAGCACTCAGGGTGAGCGCTCTAACCCACTGAACTACCGGGGCGGCCCCGGAAGACTGTCCTGCAGCAAGCTGCAGATAGACTACTCGTAGCAGTTAACGAGTTTAATAGCTACCTATACAACACGAGGACATTGTACGCTCATGTTGTCCAATAAAATACTATCGGAAACAGGAAAACAGCTGAAGGCATGCTCTGACCTCGCCCCCCAAATATAGGTTGAATAATATATAATTTCGAGCGCATGACATTAGTCTTCCAGGACAGAACCAGTGTTCCAAAGGTTAGGAATCCATTCATTCCAGTCATCAAAGACCCTTAACTATTGTAACCACGTGAAACGAGAAGACTGCTGTGTATATTGTGTGGCGCGTGGGGCAGGGGGGCCTCACCTCGGGGCGCTGTTCTCCACGGCGGGGGGTGTGTGTGAGTGGGGGGGGGGGGACTCACCTCGGGGCGCTGTTCTCCACGGCGGGGGGTGTGTGTGAGTGGGGGGGGACTCACCTCGGGGCGCTGTTCTCCACGGCGGGGGGTGTGTGTGAGTGGGGGGGGGACTCACCTCGGGGCGCTGTTCTCCACGGCGGGGGGTGTGTGTGAGTGGGGGGGGGACTCACCTCGGGGCGCTGTTCTCCACGGCGGGGGGTGTGTGTGAGTGGGGGGGGGGGACTCACCTCGGGGCGCTGTTCTCCACGGCGGGGGGTGTGTGTGAGTGGGGGGGGGGACTCACCTCGGGGCGCTGTTCTCCACGGCGGGGGGTGTGTGTGAGTGGGGGGGGGGGACTCACCTCGGGGCGCTGTTCTCCACGGCGGGGGGTGTGTGTGAGTGGGGGGGGGGGACTCACCTCGGGGCGCTGTTCTCCACGGCGGGGGGTGTGTGTGAGTGGGGGGGGGGGGACTCACCTCGGGGCGCTGTTCTCCACGGCGGGGGGTGTGTGTGAGTGGGGGGGGGACTCACCTCGGGGCGCTGTTCTCCACGGCGGGGGGTGTGTGTGAGTGGGGGGTGGGGACTCACCTCGGGGCGCTGTTCTCCACGGCGGGGGATGTGTGTGAGTGGGGGGGGGGACTCACCTCGGGGCGCTGTTCTCCACGGCGGGGGGTGTGTGTGAGTGGGGGGGACTCACCTCGGGGCGCTGTTCTCCACGGCGGGGGGTGTGTGTGAGTGGGGGGGGGGGGACTCACCTCGGGGCGCTGTTCTCCACGGCGGGGGGTGTGTGTGAGTGGGGGGGGACTCACCTCGGGGCGCTGTTCTCCACGGCGGGGGGTGTGTGTGAGTGGGGGGGGGGGACTCACCTCGGGGCGCTGTTCTCCACGGCGGGGGGTGTGTGTGAGTGGGGGTGGGGGACTCACCTCGGGGCGCTGTTCTCCACGGCGGGGGGTGTGTGTGAGTGGGGGGGGGACTCACCTCGGGGCGCTGTTCTCCACGGCGGGGGGTGTGTGTGAGTGGGGGGGGGGACTCACCTCGGGGCGCTGTTCTCCACGGCGGGGGGTGTGTGTGAGTGGGGGGGGGACTCACCTCGGGGCGCTGTTCTCCACGGCGGAGGGTGTGTGTGAGTGGGGGGGGGACTCACCTCGGGGCGCTGTTCTCCACGGCGGGGGGTGTGTGTGAGTGGGGGGGGGGACTCACCTCGGGGCGCTGTTCTCCACGGCGGGGTGTGTGTGTGAGTGGGGGGGGGGGGGACTCACCTCGGGGCGCTGTTCTCCACGGCGGGGGGTGTGTGTGAGTGGGGGGGGGGGACTCACCTCGGGGCGCTGTTCTCCACGGCGGGGGGTGTGTGTGAGTGGGGGGGGGGACTCACCTCGGGGCGCTGTTCTCCACGGCGGGGGGTGTGTGTGAGTGGGGGGGGGACTCACCTCGGGGCGCTGTTCTCCACGGCGGGGGGTGTGTGTGAGTGGGGGGGGGGGGACTCACCTCGGGGCGCTGTTCTCCACGGCGGGGGGGGTGTGTGAGCGGGGGGGGACTCACCTGGGGGCGCTGTTCTCCACGGCGGGGGGTGTGTGTGAGTGGGGGGGGGACTCACCTCGGGGCGCTGTTCTCCACGGCGGGGGGTGTGTGTGAGTGGGGGGGGGCCTCACCTCGGGGCGCTGTTCTCCACGGCGGGGGGTGTGTGTGAGTGGGGGGGGGGGGGACTCACCTCGGGGCGCTGTTCTCCACGGCGGGGTGTGTGTGTGAGTGGGGGGGGGGACTCACCTCGGGGCGCTGTTCTCCACGGCGGGGGGTGTGTGTGAGTGGGGGGGGGACTCACCTCGGGGCGCTGTTCTCCACGGCGGGGGGTGTGTGTGAGTGGGGGGGGGACTCACCTCGGGGCGCTGTTCTCCACGGCGGGGGGTGTGTGTGAGTGGGGGGGGGACTCACCTCGGGGCGCTGTTCTCCACGGCGGGGGGTGTGTGTGAGTGGGGGGGGGGGTTACCTCGGGGCGTTCTGTTCTCCACGGCGGGGGGTGTGTGTGTGAGGGGCGGTGTCATCTACTCAGCTTTTACTCACCACGAGGCCCGCTGTTCTCTATGGAGTACATGTTGATGGTCACGAGTTGCAGGAGTCGCGTGGTTCCCAGGGGCGACGGCACGTGCTGCAGCAGCGCGCGCAGCTCATGCAGCGTCTGTGAACAGGCCTCCTGGAATGTCTCGCGCCTGAAAGACATCATGGCAGGTTACAACTAAAACCCGGATTCCCTCAGGTGTCAACAGGCCTCCTGGAATGTCTCGCGCCGGAAAGTGAAAGACATCATGGCAGGTTACAACTGAAACCCGGATTCCCTCAGGTGTCAACAGGCCTCCTGGAATGTCTCGCGTCTATAAGTGAAAGACATCATGGCAGATTACAATTAAAACCCGGATTCCCTGAGGTGTGAACAGGCCTCCTGAAATGTCTCGCGCCGGAAAGTGAAAGACATCATGGCAGGTTACAACTAAAACCCGGATTCCCTCAGGTGTGAACAGGCCTCCTGCATGTGTGTGTGGGGGCGTGGGGGGGGGGGGGCGAGGCATGATATGTCTCTCTATACTTGTGTAATGCGTATTATGCAATGAACTAAAGTAGCACGTTGAGCATAACGCCACGATCTATATGCCGCCATGAAACACTCACCCTGTTCTGGTGAATAACTTTCCGTGGACGTTGAGGAAGCTCAGCACAAATCTCTTGTTGAGCTGCAAGGAAGGACGTGAAGGCGGTGTAGACACATGTGCTCACAGCGAACAGAACTGTTACATCACCAATTCCGATACCCTCATCATCGAGGTATGTTAGAACCGTAACATAACACAGGTCAAATAAATCATTGACCAATACTGACAGGAATTATGACAGGACTAATGACACGACTTATGACAGAACTTATGACAGAACTTTTGACAGGAATGATCACCGGAATCATGACAAAAATGATGACAGCAATAATGACATATATGATAGCAATGATAGGTTTCCTAATTTAGTGAGTGACCTCGGAGCACAGTAAGCGCAGTACATTGGTAAGTGGGGCCAGACCCCTCGGGCCGCCAGACCCCTCGGGCCCCAGAGCCCTCGGGCTGCCAGACCCCTCGGGCCGCCAAACCCCTTGGGCCGCCAGACCCCTCGGACCGCCAGACCCCTCGGGCTGCCAGACACCTCGGACCGCCAGACCCCTCGGACCGCCAGACCCCTCGGGCTGCCAGACACCTCGGACCGCCAGACCCCTCGGGCCGCCAGACCCCTCGGGCCGCCAGACCCCTCGGACCGCCAGACCCCTCGGGCCCCAGACCCCTCGGGCCGCCAGACCCCTCGGGCTGCCAGACACCTCGGACCGCCAGACCCCTCGGGCCGCCAGACCCCTCGGGCCGCCAGACCCCTCGGGCCCCAGAGCCCTCGGGCTGCCAGACCCCTCGGGCCGCCAGACCCCTCGGGCCGCCAGACCCCTCGGGCTGCCAGACACCTCGGACCGCCAGACCCCTCGGGCCGCCAGACCCCTCGGACCGCCAGACCCCTCGGGCCGCCAGAGCCCTCGGGCCCCAGAGCCCTCGGGCTGCCAGACCCCTCGGGCCGCCAGACCCCTCGGGCCGCCAGACCCCTCGGACCGCCAGACCCCTCGGGCCGCCAGACCCCTCGGGCTGCCAGACACCTTGGACCGCCAGACCCCTCGGGCCGCCAGACCCCTCGGACCGCCAGACCCCTCGGACCGCCAGACCCCTCGGGCCCCAGACCCCTCGGGCCGCCAGACCCCTCGGGCTGCCAGACACCTCGGACCGCCAGACCCCTCGGGCCGCCAGACCCCTCGGACCGCCAGACCCCTCGGACCGCCAGACCCCTCGGGCCCCAGACCCCTCGGGCCGCCAGACCCCTGACCCACCTCGATGACGGGCAGGTTGGAGAACTCGTCGTCCGATGTCTGGTCGTCCCCCTCGTGAAGACTGCTGCCGTCTGCGTGGATCCACACCTCCCGGCGGCGGCCCTGCTCGGGGGGTAGCCCCCCGGGGGGCCCCCTGCCACGGGGGTCCCGCTCCTGGCGTACCGCCCTCTCCTCCTGGCGCTTCTTCTCCGTCAGCTCCACCTGCAGGGAGAGACGAGACGTCAGTGGTCATAGGACATTGATGGGATGCTGGGGCGCAGAGGCTAACCACGAGACCATGGGGCTACCACTCACCTATCTACTGTCCTGTGTGTTAATCCATGGTAACAGCTTAATGCTCTTTACAACTGGAGGCTTCATGTAACGTGTAATTGGGTGACGATGAGTTGGGTGACGCCACGCGCTTACCTTCTTCCTGGTTTCCTCGAAGAGCGACATGAGGCTCTCCCTGGCGGTGAGGAAGGGGTTGCTGGCCGCCAGACTCCGCATGTAGTAGTACACCGCGTCCAGCTTCCGTCGCTGCCAGAGAACACAGACAGCGGTAACCCTCAGGTGCACAGAGAACACAGACAGCGATAACCCTCAGGTGCACAGAGAACACAGACAGCGGTAACCCTCAGGTGCACAAAGAACACAGACAGCGGTAACCCTCACGTGCACAGAGAACACAGACAGCGGTAACCCTCAGGTGCACAGCCTAAAACACCTTAACCACAGCAGGTTACCCCATCACCTGTGACCCTTTAACACACACTGCGCCCCACGCCGCACCATTCAAACCAAGACCTAACCATACATTCCTCATCTAACTGAACCGTTAAATCATGTTACCAATCTGTCATTCTCCCAAGGCTACTTCCCCAAGGAATTAAACATTTGCGAAAGTGATTCCAATATTTAAGGCAGGGTATACGAAAATGTATACCAATTATAGACCCGTATCAGTTCTTCCTACTATTTCAAAGATATTTGAAAAGGTAATGTTTAATAGGCTACTGAATTTTATGAACAAACACCACTTGTTACGTGACCACCAGTTTGGTTTCAGACCCAAACATCCAACGACTTTGGCTTTGATACTACTAGTTGATAAAATATCCTTTGCCCTATATAGGGGGGAATCGATACTACTAGTTGATAGATATCCTTTGCCCTATATAGGGGGGAATCGATACTACTAGTTGATAGAATATCCTTTGCCCTATATAGGGGGGAATCGATACTACTAGTTGATAGAATATCCTTTGCCCTATATAGGGGGGAATCGATACTACTAGTTGATAGAATATCCTTTGCCCTATATAGGGGGGAATCGATACTACTAGTTAATAGAATATCCTTTGCCCTATATAGGGAGGAATCGATACTACTAGTTGATAGAATATCCTTTGCCCTATATAGGGGGGAATCGATACTACTAGTTGATAGAATATCCTTTGCCCTATATAGGGGGGAATCGATACTACTAGTTGATAGAATATCCTTTGCCCTATATAGGGGGGAATCGATACTACTAGTTGATAGAATATCCTTTGCCCTATATAGGGGGGAATCGATACTACTAGTTGATAGAATATCCTTTGCCCTATATAGGGGGGAATCGATACTACTAGTTAATAGAATATCCCTTGCCCTATATAGGGGGGAATCGATACTACTAGTTAATAGAATATCCTTTGCCCTATATAGGGGGGAATCGATACTACTAGTTGATAGAATATCCTTTGCCCTATATAGGGGGGAATCGATACTACTAGTTGATAGAATATCCTTTGCCCTATATAGGGGGGAATCGATACTACTAGTTGATAGAATATCCTTTGCCCTATATAGGGGGGAATCGATACTACTAGTTGATAGAATATCCTTTGCCCTATATAGGGGGGAATCGATACTACTAGTTGATAGAATATCCTTTGCCCTATATAGGGGGGAATCGATACTACTAGTTGATAGAATATCCTTTGCCCTATATAGGGGGGAATCGATACTACTAGTTAATAGAATATCCCTTGCCCTATATAGGGGGGAATCGATACTACTAGTTAATAGAATATCCTTTGCCCTATATAGGGGGGAATCGATACTACTAGTTGATAGAATATCCTTTGCCCTATATAGGGGGGAATCGATACTACTAGTTGATAGAATATCCTTTGCCCTATATAGGGGGGAATCGATACTACTAGTTGATAGAATATCCTTTGCCCTATATAGGGGGGAATCGATACTACTAGTTGATAGAATATCCTTTGCCCTATATAGGGGGGAATCGATACTACTAGTTGATAGAATATCCTTTGCCCTATATAGGGGGGAATCGATACTACTAGTTAATAGAATATCCTTTGCCCTATATAGGGGGGAATCGATACTACTAGTTGATAGAATATCCTTTGCCTATATAGGGGGGAATCGATACTACTAGTTGATAGAATATCCTTTGCCCTATATAGGGGGGAATCGATACTACTAGTTGATAGAATATCCTTTGCCCTATATAGGGGGGAATCGATACTACTAGTTGATAGAATATCCTTTGCCCTATATAGGGGGAATCGATACTACTAGTTGATAGAATATCCTTTGCCCTATATAGGGGGGAATCGATACTACTAGTTGATAGAATATCCTTTGCCCTATATAGGGGGGAATCGATACTACTAGTTGATAGAATATCCTTTGCCCTATATAGGGGGGAATCGATACTACTAGTTGATAGAATATCCTTTGCCCTATATAGGGGGGAATCGATACTACTAGTTGATAGAATATCCTTTGCCCTATATAGGGGGGAATCGATACTACTAGTTGATAGAATATCCTTTGCCCTATATAGGGGGGAATCGATACTACTAGTTGATAGAATATCCTTTGCCCTATATAGGGGGGAATCGATACTACTAGTTGATAGAATATCCTTTGCCCTATATAGGGGGGAATCGATACTACTAGTTGATAGAATATCCTTTGCCCTATATAGGGGGAATCGATACTACTAGTTGATAGAATATCCTTTGCCCTATATAGGGGGAATCGATACTACTAGTTGATAGAATATCCTTTGCCCTATATAGGGGGGAATCGATACTACTAGTTAATAGAATATCCTTTGCCCTATATAGGGGGGAATCGATACTACTAGTTGATAGAATATCCTTTGCCCTATATAGGGGGGAATCGATACTACTAGTTGATAGAATATCCTTTGCCCTATATAGGGGGGAATCGATACTACTAGTTGATAGAATATCCTTTGCCCTATATAGGGGGGAATCGATACTACTAGTTGATAGAATATCCTTTGCCCTATATAGGGGGGAATCGATACTACTAGTTGATAGAATATCCTTTGCCCTATATAGGGGGGAATCGATACTACTAGTTGATAGAATATCCTTTGCCCTATATAGGGGGGAATCGATACTACTAGTTGATAGAATATCCTTTGCCCTATATAGGGGGAATCGATACTACTAGTTGATAGAATATCCTTTGCCCTATATAGGGGGGAATCGATACTACTAGTTGATAGAATATCCTTTGCCCTATATAGGGGGGAATCGATACTACTAGTTAATAGAATATCCTTTGCCCTATATAGGGGGAATCGATACTACTAGTTGATAGAATATCCTTTGCCCTATATAGGGGGGAATCGATACTACTAGTTAATAGAATATCCTTTGCCCTATATAGGGGGAATCGATACTACTAGTTGATAGAATATCCTTTGCCCTATATAGGGGGAATCGATACTACTAGTTGATAGAATATCCTTTGCCCTATATAGGGGGGAATCGATACTACTAGTTGATAGAATATCCTTTGCCCTATATAGGGGGAATCGATACTACTAGTTGATAGAATATCCTTTGCCCTATATAGGGGGGAATCGATACTACTAGTTGATAGAATATCCTTTGCCCTATATAGGGGGGAATCGATACTACTAGTTGATAGAATATCCTTTGCCCTATATAGGGGGGAATCGATACTACTAGTTGATAGAATATCCTTTGCCCTATATAGGGGGGAATCGATACTACTAGTTAATAGAATATCCTTTGCCCTATATAGGGGGGAATCGATACTACTAGTTGATAGAATATCCTTTGCCCTATATAGGGGGGAATCGATACTACTAGTTGATAGAATATCCTTTGCCCTATATAGGGGGGAATCGATACTACTAGTTGATAGAATATCCTTTGCCCTATATAGGGGGGAATCGATACTACTAGTTGATAGAATATCCTTTGCCCTATATAGGGGGGAATCGATACTACTAGTTGATAGAATATCCTTTGCCCTATATAGGGGGGAATCGATACTACTAGTTATAGAATATCCTTTGCCCTATATAGGGGGGAATCGATACTACTAGTTGATAGAATATCCTTTGCCCTATATAGGGGGGAATCGATACTACTAGTTATAGAATATCCTTTGCCCTATATAGGGGGGAATCGATACTACTAGTTGATAGAATATCCTTTGCCCTATATAGGGGGGAATCGATACTACTAGTTGATAGAATATCCTTTGCCCTATATAGGGGGGAATCGATACTACTAGTTGATAGAATATCCTTTGCCCTATATAGGGGGGAATCGATACTACTAGTTGATAGAATATCCTTTGCCCTATATAGGGGGGAATCGATACTACTAGTTGATAGAATATCCTTTGCCCTATATAGGGGGGAATCGATACTACTAGTTAATAGAATATCCTTTGCCCTATATAGGGGGGAATCGATACTACTAGTTAATAGAATATCCTTTGCCCTATATAGGGGGGAATCGATACTACTAGTTAATAGAATCCTTTGCCCTATATAGGGGGGAATCGATACTACTAGTTGATAGAATATCCTTTGCCCTATATAGGGGGAATCGATACTACTAGTTGATAGAATATCCTTTGCCCTATATAGGGGGAATCGATACTACTAGTTGATAGAATATCCTTTGCCCTATATAGGGGGGAATCGGCAATCTGGGTTTTCTTAGATTTTTCGAAAGCGTCTAATACTGTTAGTCACAATGACTTATTCTTTAAATTAGACAGATTTGGTGTCAGAGGCTTTGCATTACACTGGTTTTAAAAGTGACCTTTTTGACAGGGAACTCAGTGTGACACTCAGAGTTGGACAAAATTAAGCATTTACTCCACGTTAATAAATTAACGCTTATTCTTAGCAAAACCAATTTTGATAATAACGATCTTTAAATCCCCTTGTAAAAAAAGGGCCCTATGCCCTAAACCCTACAGTAGCATGCTATGGAAAGAACACGATACAATAGGCCAGATCGGGAAGGGAATGGGTAATTACTCGATATATTGCATAGCCTTTATTTTTCATTTGTCTATCCGTATCTTTCGTACGCCCAAGAAGTATGGCGTGCGGCCTATCAGTCCTATTTACATCCATTGTTTATTTTGCAGAAAAAGGCTGTTCGTATAATAGCAGGTATTTATAACAACTAATCTCACACGGGAAATCCGTTTAAAAGACATTTTTATTTTACCTTTGACGAAATTGCATGAATATAGTGCTGTTTTATTGATTATTAAGCATTACCAGGGTATATTGCCTGTATCTATTCAATCTTTATTTGTTAGGAGATCTAGCATCCACAGTCATAATACTAGAGGAGCGAAGCTACTGCACATCCCAAAGGCTAGAACTGAACATTTACGCAAATCTACAATATATTCGGCTATTACTTTCTTTAATAAATGGTATAAGACTGCGTCGTTAGTAATAAAATAGTCGAAACATTGTATTTATATACATTATGCGGGACAGAATATGTTTTTGACATTATTACTAGCTACAAGCCAACTACTGTGGCCCCTACTGGGGCGGGCGGGATGTTTATCTGTATAGATCTACTTGTGAAGTTACATTTTATGTTAGCATATAAGCTTCGGCTTCTGCTATTGTCTATGTTATATCTGTTTATGTTTACTTGAGATGCATACATTTGGACAAACGCCATTATTATTATTGACCAGGTTCACTCTCCCTGACCGAGGACTACTGCACGTAGTCAGGATACCATTACAATACGGATTCCTGATACCACTATAACACGGATTCCTGATACCACAACAACACGACCTGCTGATACCACTACAACACGGAGTGTAGAGACAGCGAGTTCACTGTGTTATTGTGGTGGAAGGCGGTAGGGTGGGGGCCTTACCGTGTACAGTGCAAGTATCGCCAGTTGGTTGTACGGCCTTCCATTTTTCGGGGCTATTTGTTGAGCTTTCAAATACAAACTGCAAATAAAAAAATTCAGTAAAACATGAGCCACAACAAGAGTCACAGTTGTCTTCACAAGCGACCACCTTACAGCAGAGGTACAGTTGTCTTCACAAGCGACCACCTTACAGCAGAGGTACAGTTGTCTTCACAAGCGACCACCTTACAGGAGAGACACAGTTGTCTTCACAAGCGACCACCTTACAGCAGAGACACAGTTGTCCTCACAAGCGACCACCTTACAGGAGAGACACAGTTGTCTTCACAAGCGACCACCTTACAGCAGAGACACAGTTGTCCTCACAAGCGACCACCTTACAGCAGAGACACACTTGTCTTCACAAGCGACCACCTTACAGCAGAGACACAGTTGTCTTCACAAGCGACCACCTTACAGCAGAGACACAGTTGTCCTCACAAGCGACCCCCTTACAGGCGAGACACAGTTGTCTTCACAAGCGACCACCTTACAGCAGAGACACAGTTGTCCTCACAAGCGACCACCTTACAGCAGAGACACAGTTGTCTTCACAAGCGACCACCTTACAGCAGAGACACAGTTGTCTTCACAAGCGACCACCTTACAGCAGAGACACAGTTGTCTTCACAAGCGACCACCTTACAGCAGAGACACAGTTGTCTTCACAAGCGACCACCTTACAGCAGAGACACAGTTGTCTTCACAAGCGACCACCTTACAGCAGAGACACAGTTGTCTTCACAAGCGACCACCTTACAGCAGAGACACAGTTGTCCTCACAAGCGACCACCTTACAGGAGAGACACAGTTGTCTTCACAAGCGACCACCTTACAGGAGAGACACAGTTGTCCTCACAAGCGACCACCTTACAGCAGAGACACAGTTGTCTTCACAAGCGACCACCTTACAGCAGAGACACAGTTGTCTTCACAAGCGACCACCTTACAGCAGATACACAGTTGTCTTCACAAGCGACCACCTTACAGCAGAGACACAGTTGTCTTCACAAGCGACCACCTTACAGCAGAGACACAATTGTCTTCACAAGCGACCACCTTACAGCAGAGACACAGTTGTCCTCACAAGCGACCACCTTACAGGAGAGACACAGTTGTCTTCACAAGCGACCACCTTACAGCAGACACAGTTGTCTTCACAAGCGACCACCTTACAGCAGAGACACAGTTGTCTTCACAAGCGACCACCTTACAGCAGAGACACAGTTGTCTTCACAAGCGACCACCTTACAGCAGAGACACAGTTGTCTTCACAAGCGACCACCTTACAGCAGAGACACAGTTGTCTTCACAAGCGACCACCTTACAGCAGAGACACAGTTGTCCTCACAAGCGACCACCTTACAGGAGAGACACAGTTGTCTTCACAAGCGACCACCTTACAGCAGAGACACAGTTGTCCTCACAAACGACCACCTTACAGCAGAGACACAGTTGTCTTCACAAGCGACCACCTTACAGCAGAGACACAGTTGTCTTCACAAGCGACCACCTTACAGCAGAGACACAGTTGTCTTCACAAGCGACCACCTAACAGCAGAGACACAGTTGTCTTCACAAGCGACCACCTTACAGCAGAGACACAGTTGTCTTCACAAGCGACCACCTTACAGGAGAGACACAGTTGTCTTCACAAGCGACCACCTTACAGCAGAGACACAGTTGTCCTCACAAGCGACCACCTTACAGCAGAGACACAGTTGTCTTCACAAGCGACCACCTTACAGCAGAGACACAGTTGTCTTCACAAGCGACCACCTTACAGCAGAGACACAGTTGTCCTCACAAGCGACCACCTTACAGGAGAGAGACAGTTGTCTTCACAAGCGACCACCTTACAGCAGAGACACAGTTGTCCTCACAAGCGACCACCTTACAGCAGAGACACAGTTGTCTTCACAAGCGACCACCTTACAGCAGACACAGTTGTCTTCACAAGCGACCACCTTACAGCAGAGACACAGTTGTCTTCACAAGCGACCACCTTACAGCAGAGACACAGTTGTCTTCACAAGCGACCACCTTACAGCAGACACAGTTGTCCTCACAAGCGACCACCTTACAGCAGAGACACAGTTGTCTTCACAAGCGACCACCTTACAACAGAGACACAGTTGTCTTCACAAGCGACCACCTTACAGTGGAGGTACAGTTGGCGCGCTTCAGATGAAGCGCCATTCACACTATTAAAACGCTCCTCATAGGATGCGCGAAATAAGTCTAATGTTCCGGCAGAGATTGAAGCAAATCAATAGCAGTTGGTTATCCTTGACACTCACCCCCTGGCCCCAGTGACACTAACCCCTGGACCCAGTGTGACACTCACCCCCTGGCCCCAGTGACACTCACCCCCTGGCCCCAGTGTGACACTCACCCCCTGGCCCCAGTGTGACACTCACCCCCTGGACCCAGCGACACTCACCCCCTGGCCCCAGTGACACTCACCCCCTGGCCCCAGCGACACTCACCCCCTGGCCCCAGTGACACTCACCCCCTGGCCCCAGTGACACTCACCCCCTGGACCCAGTGTGACACTCACCCCCTGGCCCCAGTGACACTCACCCCCTGGACCCAGTGTGACACTCACCCCCTGGCCCCAGTGACACACACCCCCTGGTCCCAGTGTGACACTCACACCCTGGCCCCAGTGACACTCACCCCCTGGACCCAGTGACACTCACCCCCTGGACCCAGTGTGACACTCACCCCCTGGCCCCAGTGACACACACCCCCTGGCCCCAGTGTGACACTCACCCCCTGGCCCCAGTGACACTCACCCCCTGGCCCCAGTGACACTCACCCTCTGGCCCCAGTGACACTCACCCCCTGGCCCCAGTGACACTCACCCCCTGACCCCAGTGACACTCACCCCCTGGCCCCAGTGTGACACTCACCCCCTGGACCCAGTGACACTCACCCCCTGGACCCAGTGACACTCACCCCCTGGCTCCAGTGTGACACTCACCCCCTGACCCCAGTGACACTCACCCCCTGGCCCCAGTGTGACACTCACCCCCTGGACCCAGTGACACTCACCCCCTGGCCCCAGTGACATTCACCCTCTGGCCCCAGTGACACTCACCCCCTGGCCCCAGTGACACTCACCCTCTGACCCCAGTGACACTCACCCCCTGGCTCCAGTGTGACACTCACCCCCTGGACCCAGTGACACTCACCCCCTGGCCCCAGTGACACTCACCCGCTGGCCCCAGTGTGACACTCACCCCCTGGACCCAGTGACACTCACCCCCTGGCCCCAGTGACACTCACCCTCTGGCCCCAGTGACACTCACCCCCTGGCCCCAGTGACACTCACCCCCTGACCCCAGTGACACTCACCCCCTGGCCCCAGTGTGACACACCCCCTGGCCCCAGTGACACTCACCCCCTGGCCCCAGTGACACTAACCTCCTGGACCCAGTGTGACACTCACCCCCTGGCCCCAGTAACACTAACCCCCTGGACCCAGTGACACTCACCCCCTGGCCCCAGTGACACTCACCCCCTGGACCCAGTGACACTCACCCCCTGGCCCAAGTGTGACACTCTTCCCCTGGACCCAGTGACACTCACCCCCTGGCCCCAGTGACACACACCCCCTGGACCCAGTGACACTCACCCCCTGGCCCCAGTGACAATAACCCCTTGGACCCAGTGTGACACTCACCCCCTGGCCCCAGTGACACTAACCCCCTGGACCCAGTGACACTCACCCCCTGGTCCCAGTGACACTAACCCCCTGGACCCAGTGACACTGACACTGGCACCAGTGTGACACCCCACACTGTGCCCCTAATCCCCACACTGTGCCCCTCAGCCTCACATTATGCCCCTAACCCCCACAGTATGCCCCTCACCTCCACACTGTGCTCCTCACCCCCTCACTGCGCCCCACACTCCCGCACTCTGCCCCTCACCCCCGCACTGTGTCCCTCACCTCCACAGTGCCCCACAGTGTGTCCCTCACCTCCACAGAGGCCCTCACCCCCACACTACCCTTCACCCCCACAGTGCCCCTCAACCCCACAGTGCCCCTCACCCCCACACTGTACCTCTCATCCCCACACTGCCCCTCACCCCCTCACTGTGCCCCTCACTCTCACACTGCCCCTCACCCCCACACTGCCCCTCACCCCCACACTGCCCCTCACCCCCACAATGTACCCCTCACCCCCAGAATGTGCCCCTCACCTCCACACTGCCCCTCAACCCCACACTGCCCCTCACCCCCACACTACACCCCTCACCCCCAACACTGTACCCCTCACCCCCACACTGCCCCTCACCCCCACACTGCCCCTCACCCCCACACTGCCCCTTACCCCTACACTGTGCCACTGACCCCCACACTGCCCCTCACCCCCACACTGCCCCTCACCCCCACACTACACCCCTCACTCCCAACACTGTACCCCTCACCCCCACACTGCCCCTCACCCCCACACTACACCCCTCACTCCCAACACTGTACCCCTCACCCCCACACTGCCCCTCACCCCCACACTACACCCCTCACTCCCAACACTGTACCCCTCACCCCCACACTACATCCCTCACTCCCAACACTGTACCCCTCACCCCCACACTGCCCCTCACCCCCACACTACACCCCTCACTCCCAACACTGTACCCCTCACCCCCACACTGCCCCTCACTGTGAGACTCACCTCCTGGCGCGGCCGTAGTTGGGCTTGGGGTTGAGCTGCTCGCGGTAGCGCGCCACGTCTCCCAGGTAGATCATGGTGCGCTGGGCGCTGAGCAGGGCCAGCTTGGTCGCCCGACCCGCCACCTCGGGGGGCAGCTCTGTCGGCTCCAGGAAGTCCTCCAGGCGGAAGCGGAAGGTCGTCTGGAGGGCCTTCAGCAGGTCCTCATAGAAACAGTTGCCCTAGCGACAGAAGGACATCACAGGATATATTTCACATCAGTCCACATCCTACTGATCTTGTCCTACGTCATAATGGTGTAAGTCATGCAAGGTCACGTGGTAGTCATACTAAGCGTCCCCGTCTACGTCAAAGTGAACGTCCCTATACGCCATCTAGGAAATCGCCAGGTATGTCACAATGGAGCAGGTGGCGGGGTAAGTAATTTCGTGTACGTATTTTTTTTTTCCTAAATAAGTATTGTTTATGCATCTACTTAAAACCGTAAGAAAATGTTAAAAAGTCCCGAGTCCTTTTTGTGAAATTTGCTGTAACGTGGCGGTCAATGGAATGTTTTTTTTACTTCTTTTTTGAGCAGAGTTCCCCCCAAAAAGTGCTTGAAGCCTAGTGTCATGGTTGTAACATCAATAGCAAAAAACAATATATGTTACTGAAATAATTTTTGCTCCATCAGCTCGATTGTAACCAAAATATACTATTAAAGAGGCCAAAAATGCAGCATTGTCACAATTGTGCCTATCGCCGCGTATATGCAATCACTGAATACGTTGTGTATTTGCTTGTAATACATAACATACATGCAAAGCGGAGGAACTAATATTAGATGTAACCTGACCCGTCTAACCTGACGCTGGACTAATCACCTGATCCAGGATGTCTACCCTGACCCTGGACCCCTCACCTGATCCTGGACGTTTAACCTAATCCAGGACATCTAACCTGACGCTGGACTAATCACCTGATCCAGGATGTCTACCCTGATCCTAGACCCCTCACCTGATCCAGGACGTGTAACCTGATCCAGGACGTCTAACCTGACCCTGGACCCCTCACCTGATCCAGGACGTCCATAAGCATCTGCTTCATGTCGCTGTTGTCTCGCTCCGCCAGTTGCTTGCGGAGCACCTCGATGACTTGGTAGTAGACGGACTTCCAGAGTTGTTGTTCGACGTTGTGGGCGTTGGCCGTGTCTGGATCCAGAAAGAGGACCTCTTCATACAGTCTCTGGAGCTGCTCCCTGGGGGCGACGGCGGCAGACAAAAACCAACCCGGCTCAGTGAAGGCAACAGGTGACGGGGCGTGAACATGTACACAGCCTGCCTTCAATGGAAGGCGCCACACACCAACTCCGAGAGAGTAGATATCAATGTATTATGTGAATTAATTAGGACACTATCCTATGTAGGTCAGATCGTGACAAGGGTCACTGTAGAGAGGAACCCTGTCTCAGGGAGTCACCCTCAACTCTTTGCACGGATGGACCTGAATTTTTATTTTGTTTATATATATATTTGTACGGGTGGGGATCGAATTACGCACTGGCCGCTTTGGCTGGGCTAGCAGAGCATACTCGATATTAGCCGAACGCGCTACCCACTAGGTCACGGGGGGTGCCCTCTTAATGTATTCTGACTGTTGACTAGTATAACGGCAGATCTATTACATAGCAATGATGGTAACAGACAGATGAACTTACCTAACAGCAAGAACCTCCTGAACAGCGGCGTCACCATGGAAACCCCGCGATAACAGCTTGTTCAACTTGGTTTCCAGGGGAACAGATTCTCGCAACAACGTCTCGGCTTTGACCTGGTTAGCAGATTGGGAGCGCAGACCGCCATCCATGTCGCGACCACTGACCACAAACAAAATATAATCATCATCACAACACGGGAGTGAGCAAATAGTGTATAACAATATAGGCGAGGATAAGGAGTTTATTACAACATGGGAGAGAGCAAAGAGTTTATGACAACATGGGAGAGGATAGAGAGTTTATCACAACATGGGAGAGAGCAAATAGTTTATCACAACATGGGAGAGAGCAAAGAGTTCATCACAACATGGGAGAGAGCAAAGAGTTTATCACAACATGAGAGAGGGTAGAGAGTTTATGAAAACATGGGAGAGGGTAGAGTTTATGAAAACATGGGAGAGAGCAAAGAGTTTATGACAACATGGGAGAGCAAAGAGTTCATCACAACATGGGAGAGAGCTAAGAGTTTATCACAACATGCGAGAGGGTAAAGAGTTTATCACAACATGAGAGAGGGTAAAGAGTTTATCACAATATAGGAGAGCATAAAGAGTTTATGACAACATGGGAGAGAGCAAAGAGTTTATGACAACATGAGAGAGGATAAAGAGTTTATCACAACATAGGAGAGGAATAAGAGTTTATCACAATATGGTAGAGGGTAAAGATTTTCTCACAACATCGGAGAGGATAAAGAGTTTATCACAACACGGGAGAGGATAGTGAGTTTATCGCAACATGGAGGTGGACAAAGACATGGGAGAGGACATAGCAAATGATGAGAGTGACCAGTATGAGCTGGCGTCCTTCACCACACATAGCAATGATGAGAGTGACCAGTATGAGCTGGCGTCCTTCACCACACATAGCAATGATGAGAGTGACCAGTATGAGCTGGCGTCCTTCACCACACATAGCAATGATGAGAGTGACCAGTATGAGCTGGCGTCCTTCACCACACATAGCAATGATGAGAGTGACCAGTATGAGCTGGCGTCCTTCACCACACATAGCAATGATGAGAGTGACCAGTATGAGCTGGCGTCCTTCACCACACATAGCAATGATGAGAGTGACCAGTATGAGCTGGCGTCCTTCACCACACATAGCAATGATGAGAGTGACCAGTATGAGCTGGCGTCCTTCACCACACATAGCAATGATGAGAGTGACCAGTATGAGCTGGCGTCCTTCACCACACATAGCAATGATGAGAGTGACCAGTATAAGCTGGCGTCCTTCACCACACATAGCAATGATGAGAGTGACCAGTATAAGCTGGCGTCCTTCACCACACATAGCAATGATGAGAGTGACCAGTATAAGCTGGCGTCCTTCACCACACATAGCAATGATGAGAGTGACCAGTATGAGCTGGCGTCCTTCACCACACATAGCAATGATGAGAGTGACCAGTATGAGCTGGCGTCCTTCACCACACATAGCAATGATGAGAGTGACCAGTATGAGCTGGCGTCCTTCACCACACATAGCAATGATGAGAGTGACCAGTATGAGCTGTAAGTGTGTAATAAGGAACATAAGACGTGTTACAGACTATGCCAGTGAATACCAACATGTATTGATCATGGTTATGTCTCTAAGTGCTAAATAGTAAACACCATGATAGCGTAAACAATTATTAAACATGGTGTTTGTTAGTGCTAAGAATTAGTCAAAACTATAGCAGGTAGTTTTCAGCACTATTGAAGATTGTCAGTAAGAACTATTAAACATCATGTTAGCAAGCGTCCATACAGCACTATTGAAGATTATGTCAGTAAGAACTATTAAACATCATGTTAGCAAGCGTCCATACATAACAAACCTTATCAAGCCGTTGTTTATTATTGATAAAAGATGAGATCAGCTGGTGCTTATGTCACTATTGTAACGCTTACATTGTCTGCCCTAGTGCGTCAAGACTTAACAATATTTACCTCAACTTATCTTTGGAGCCAGGCTTCTCCTGCTTTCTTTAACGGCAAATAATAAAGCTGGTTTAAGACTAAATGAAAAGCAAATTACTTGTCAAGATGAAGTATATTTTATTTGTTAGCCATATTTCATGCATCTTATTATTTAATAATGTCTTTAAAACAAATAAAAAATATTAACAACTCGTTAAGCTAAATACCCAGTAGTAGTATTTTCACTGTATCAGTATCATTTAAACATGCAGGTATTATATACTATTAATATGGGTACTTACCCACGGTAATACTGGTATTCCCTCACGGCAATATGGGTATTCACTCACGGTAATACGGGTATACACCCACGGTAAAACGGCTGTTCACCCACGGTAATACAGGTATTCACTCACGGCAATATGGGTACTCACCCACAGTAATACTGCTATTCATTCACGGCAATATGGGTATTCACGCACGGTAATACGGGTATTCACCCACGGTAATACGGGTATTCACTCACGGTAATACAGGTACTCACCCACGGTAGTACGGGTCCCGGCTGTAGACGTCCTCGGGCGGCGTGTCCATGTCGTAGGGCGCCATGTTGGGGACCGCGAACGCTGGCGCGCCGTACACGGGACCAGGGCCGTGGGGAAGGCCGAAACCATAGTAACCATGAGGAGAGTGTGAGTATTCCACGTTGCCATGGTAACCCTGAGGAGAGTGTGAATACTCCATGTTGCCATGGTAACCCTGAGGAGAGTGCGAGTAATCCACGTTGCCATAGTCCTGAGGAGTATATCTATAGTCGTAGTCCCCGTAGGCGTTGGGCTGGAGGGGTGGTGAGTCGGCCTGTTCGCCGGGGTCTGTGAACCGCAGCGGCTGGGGACTGGAGGCCGCCTGAGGCCTGTTCGGGTTATTGGGGTCGTACAAGGTCCGGTGCGAGCTACCGCGACCTCTAGTCGACCTCGAGTTGCGCGGCGGCATGAACTGGGGTTGAGATCGCGTGGGAAACGAGGGACCCGGGCCGACATTAGGGTTCTCAGGGTGCTGGACGGGCCGCCAGTCGGCAGAGGGCGCCCCAAGGTCAGGTATACGGATGAGGCCGCCCACTCTGGCCGCCTGGTGGGAGTCCGGGTGTGGCCTAGATATACCGCCACCCGCCACCTCGCGGTCTTCGCTGGAACTGACGCGCACTCGTCTCTCGTCGTTAGAGGCGAAGGTCACCTTGATGTTTTGAAGGTTGTGGAGAGGCAAGTCACCACTGTCCTCCACAGCCCTCAGCGCCTGGCCCGGTCTTCTGGCGTCAGCCCTCAGGTCTTGGCTTGGTTTCCTAGCCTCTGCCCTGAGGTCTTGGCTTGGTTTCCTAGCCTCTGCCCTGAGATCTTGGCTTGGTTTCCTAGCCTCTGCCCTGAGGTCTTGGCTTGGTTTCCTAGCCTCTGCCCTGATATCTTGGCTTGGTTTCCTAGCCTCTGCCCTGAGGTCTTGGCTTGGTTTCTTGGCCTCTGCCCTCATGTCTTGGTTTGGTTTCCTTGCCTCTGCCCTTGGTTCTTGGCTTGGTCTCCTAACCTCTCCCCTCAGGTCTTGGCTTGGTCTCCTTGCCTCTGCCTTGTTAAACTGCTTGGACCTTTGGCCTCTGTCGGGCTTAGGCTGCTCAACACGTCTGTCACCTTGCATGGTTCCATCGCAACGATCAATCACTTCCTTGCCTTTCAGGTTTTCTTTTTGGCGGCGGCCATCTCCTTGAGAACTACAATCTTTCTTTATACCTACATCTTTCTTATGGCCTCCATCTCGCTGTAAACTGCTGTCCCCTTTGCGGCTTCCATCTCTCTGTAAACTATTATCTCTCTTTTGTTTCCCTTCTCTCTGTAAACTGTTATCTCTCTGTTGTTTCCCTTCTCTCTGTAAACTATTATCTCTCTTTTGTTTCCCTTCTCTCTGTAAACTATTATCTCTCTTTTGTTTCCCTTCTCTCTGTAAACTATTATCTCTCTTTTGTTTCCCATCTCTCTGCAAACTATTATCTCTTTTTTGTTTTCCGTTTCTTTGTAAACTATTATCTCTCCTTTGTTTCCCTTCTCTCTGTAAACTATTTTCTCTCTTTAGGCTCCCATCTCTCTGTAAACTGTTATCTCTCCTTGTTTTCCCTTCTCTCTGTAAACTACTATCTCTCTTTCGGCTCCCATCTCTCTGTAAACTGTTATCTCTCTGTAAACTCCCATCTCTCTGTAAACTACCGTCTCGTCTACGATCGCCATTTCTTTGGGCACTGCCATCCCTGTGATCTCTCTTTAGACTGCCGTCTCTCCTGAACAGCTGTGCCTCTCGTTCACTCATCCTGTCCTTCTGCTGACCACTTTGCCAGCCAGCCTCCCCGTCTCGCGGTCCCTTGCCGTCGGTGTGCCGCCGCCCGCGCCCCCGCCCCCGCACCATACCCCTCGCGTGGCCTCGGTCAGCACTCGCCGGTCTCGCACGTGGCTCCGAGCGCCCTCCAGCGGCAGACGCCGGAACCGCTCCCCCCTTGCACAGTTTCTCCTCTTCCTCGGCCACCAAGTCACCCCAGTTCATTTCAGCACCTGCACTCTTCAGCAGATCCGATATGTCGCTGAGGAGACTGGTATCGGACTCCGGGCTGTGGTCGACTGGTTCCCTGCGCTCTCCGAGGGTCTCACTCTCCACGTCACTCCGTCTCGCGGTATCCAACATCAACGCCGACTGCGTGTCACCTGAGCTCGGACTCTTCGTTGAACGTTGACCTTTGACCTGGTCAAGGTCACGCAGCTGCGTGGTTGCCTGAGATCGACTGGTGACTTCCTGGTTGGCATTCTGATGCTCAAACCTTGAGTTGGTGATAACTAGACCTTGGAACGATCCTTTGCCGACATTGTCTGCAATGGTTGGGTCCGCAGGTCCGAGGCGACTCTCCCCCGCAGAGTGGCCATCACCTCCTTCAGGACGGGCGTCGTCAGCACGGGCAGGACCCCTGTCTGCGGCGTACGGCGGGGGGGCCGGACCCCTGTCTGTGGCGTACGGCGGGGGAGCCGGACCCCTTTCTGTGGCGTACTGCGGGGGGGCCGGACCCCTGTCTGTGGCGTACGGCGGGGCGGCCGGACCCCTGTCTGTGGCGTACGGCGGGGGGGTTGGGGCCGGGGCCCAATCCCTCTCATGCTGGTTGACGCCCCGACCCCTCGCGCCGTGATGTCGGCTGTCCCTGGTCCGCTGGGACCGGGTCCAGGAGGCCTCCCCACCCGGATACGAATCCAGCAGCCCGGAGTCGCTGTAACAGTGCAGCTCCGAGTCGTCCCACTCCATGGAGGCGTCCAGACTGACGTCCAGCTGCCCGCCCCCAGACGACCGCCGGTGCCGCCTCGGTCTCTGGCCATCCTTCTGCCAGGCCTTCTGGCCCTCCGCGCCGCCCCCCTGCGCCAGGTCAGCCATGCGCCTCCGGCCTGAGGGGGGTCTTTGCACCCCGCCCTGGCTCAGCTCCTCCCTGCTAACCCTCCGGTCGGCCTGACCCAGACGCCCGGTGACCCCGGGGTCCTCCCACAGGTCCTCGGCGTTGGGGACGGTGACGAGGACTTCCTGTGAGCCGCTCCTCACGTTCACCCTGCGCTGCGGTAGTCTAGGCGACAGGACTGCCCGGTCGTCCTCAGCCTCCCTCTCCTGTCGCACCTCCTCCCCACCAACGCCCTCACCGCCCGCCGCCAGGCGGTGCTTAGGGATGTAGAGCGGCAGGCCAGGTCGCCGGCCCGCCTTCCGCCTGGTCCTGGGATCAGCCTCATCGTCCTGGGGATCCGCGGCCTCAGCCTGCTGATCGGGACCCAGACCGCCCAGGTCAGGCCCGTCAGCCTGGTGACCAGACCCCAGGCCCCCTAGGCCATGCCCGTCAGCCTGGTGACCTGACCCCACGCCACCCAGGCCAGGCCCGTAAGCCTGGTGACCTGACTCCAGGCCCCCTAGGCCAGGCCCGTCAGCCTGACTCGTCCTGTCTAGGTTAAGGCACAACTGCTTCAGCTGAGAATTGATGCTGACTAGCGGGTGATCGCTTTCCAGGAGAGCGCCCTCTGTGTTGAGATTAAAGTCAACCGGCGGACTGTCCTGGTTGTCGCTGCCTTCGCTCAGTCTTCGCCTGCTCAGTCTGCTTCTACCCGGCTGATAAATCTGCCTCGCTGGCCTCTTGGACCTTCTCAACTTGTCAGCCTGCTTAGCACCTGTAATATAGAGTCCAGACCTTGTGGCTAAGTACAACATTCCAAATACCTACACGGAGCAGGTTTCCAGAATCCATAAATGCATTTGTTTAAATTGTTCAGTATACACTTGAAAGGAAAAAATGATTAGCCGTTTTTATACACATGAAAAATTGCGCCAAAAACCTCAAGAGCCAAGGAAATGGAGTTTGCTTGCAACATACTGCAAATGCACGTGTCATGTACTGGTTGTTACAACATAATTATATCATGGTGCCACTATAACTGTGGCAAGAAAAACACATGGCATAACCTTCATCAAATATATTGCCAACGAATAGTATTTATAATAAAAGTTATACAGTCAGACCCCGTTAATCCGACACATTATAGTATAAATAGAGATGTTGTAAATCCACTTTCATAAGCGAAAAGGGAAAGCGAAAATCTTAGACAGCCAGCTTAAAGCTATTTCAACCTCAGCGTCATGCACCAGGCTTCAATGCGCTGGCAAATCTGACACACAAAATCTGACTTATACACATGTGTGACTTATACCCCAGGAATTGTGGTAATGCTTAAAATATTTACCATTTGGCAATCTACAAGTTTTATTCTTACTTTATCTTGGCACTTTTCTAAACTTGAATGTTGACAACATATCCACAAACATGTAAAAGATGTGCCATTTCCCAGAGTTAAGTTACACCACCATGTTTCTTTCTTGCATCAGAAAGTGTTGTGCTATTTAAAACCTTCACCTTGGTGTCATTTTGATGTACTACTTAAAGAACGAAGTGAAGTGTATTCACAAAATTAAACATGTTATTTATGTATGTTATTTAACTAAAGAACAAGAAAACGGTGCAGATCCCTCATATCGCTTTTAGGGATTGATGTTTTCAGTAAAGTCAGACATTAGCATTTCACCCTTTTGTGGTCATTTAGAAAACAAGATCTCCAAAATATCTACATCCCCCCACCCTCCCCCTGGAGCTTCACAATTACGAACCGTGGTCTGCCCTAATGTGTCATCTCGTATTAGTCCAAACATGTATCCAAACATGAAAAATTAACCACCCAAATCATGAGCAAATGTAATACCTTCTTATAACAATTTTATAAATATGTTAAAGAACTTGCTGTAGTGCATTCGTCAAATAAAGCAATCAACATGCTCAACTCTATCGCATCTCATGCTTTATCTCGGCGAATACACTCCAGCTCGTTCTTTAGTACTAGTACATGAAATTGTTATAACAAGGCATTACCAGTAGTTCTGCTCATGATTTGTTTGGTCCATTTTTCATATTTGGACATAGAAATCAACAATTGCATCAATCGCAGTACTAATATGTGAGTCAGCATAAGGGAGACAATGGTGTGGCTTTAAAATGAAAGGACGACTTATCAACTACTTAATGCACCAGTCAATGTAAAGCCCCAAGGACTGTGGGGAAAGTAGATATTTTGAAAGTCTTGTTTTCAAAAGTCTGTGGATATTTGACTGTCACCTCCTACCCATTGTGCAGGGTTATTTTCCTGGTTCTCGCAACTGATAGACTGTTGTTCATGACATCAATACAGTCTGGTTATCACTATTTTAGATATCTCAGTGCCAGAGCTCTGTATCTCAATGTGGCGGCCTTGAAGCCTACCGGTAAAATAGCGCTAAATGGTCCATGACTGGCAATATAATGATGTCATAAACCACAGTCTAGGAGCTGCAACAGCTGGCAAAATAGTGCCACACCAACAGTAGTTGTTCAGTCAAATATCCACTGCCTTTTATGAATCCCCACACATGGGTTAAGTCATCTTGTCTAATTTCCTGGAAAATAACTTCACCTGCACAGCAATATTAAGGATTATCACTTCTACTGCAGCAATGAGTCAAACCATTCCTACTGGCCTTGGCTTGAGGGATCACCCCTTTAGCTGAAGAGACTTCAGCTGGGGACCAAACCGTCCCATCCGCCATAAATATCATACCTGTTCAGGATTTATCTTACACCATTAAATATACATGTGACACCTTCATTAGAAAGAATATGACCAATGTCACAGTCCCTCGTTTACAGGTGGCACAAGAAATATCTAATCTACCAGTAATTCCAGACTATGCAGAATGGGCAAAAGGCATAATGGCAGAGCAGAATGACTCCCTTAAATCTTACATGGGTATATACCCAATCCCACTTATCCCCCTGGAGCTTAATATTGACTTATGAATTGTATTATTTATCTTGAGATTTATAAGTTTTGACAACATCAGCTAGCTCAACTCAACTATGTAAAATGTGACACTTGACTTAGAATAAGCAGTGTTGGCGAGTGTTGTTCCATATACCTTGTTCTATCTTATGACATCAAGAAAGTGTGTCAACACTAGATTATTTGAGTCACATTTTCGCAAACAAATGCATGCACATGCAGCGCCACCTGGCGAGTCCTGCCATCACGTGAACCATTTGTAGCCTGGGTCCCAAACTTTGTAACAGTCAATTACCAGTGACAGAGGGTGCTGCTGTTGTCCTTAAGTTCAAAGTGACTGACAAGGCCCTCTAGCAGAGAGGAGGAACCAAGTTGCATTCACAGGTACCGACATATGCCAAAAACAAATATGGCAGATGGCTGGTCAGGAAAAGTTGTATGCCCCAACATTTCTTCAAGAAAATATAATCGAAACAACCTAGTGTCGACATACTTTCTTGATGTCAGATGATGTCAAACTAATGTCTAAGGATTTTAACATTGACACTGTTGTGCCCCTAGAGAAGTGGGCACTTGCGCTAAAGCAGAGTGATGCTATTCATCATCAATATAATACATTTGTTTTCAATCGTGATCAAGAATGTCATATCTAATAATCGACTATTTACTGTTACAACGGTTATGCTCTTTAGCCTGCCTGATATATACCTTGTAGCGAAATAAAGAAAATCACTTTTGGAAAGTCATTCAAGATTACTAATACTATAGTCGGCACAGAAAATATTGGCCACCTTGTTTTCTAATTTGACACGAAATATTTCATTGCCAAGCCTAAAATCAGTTTATATTTATCAGCTTCAACCAAAGACCAAATAGAATTTGATGTACTTACAGTCCTCTTGCGAAAAGAATTCACATGATCCCAAAATTATTAGTTTCATGCAAACGAAGCAGACAATTTTTGCTATGGCCATTGCCAGGTCGATGTGTTTATCTAGTCATCTATCATGTCTATGGCCAAGTATAGGCGATAGTATTGTTGGCATTTTGGGATGGGGGTTAGGTTATATTCCATAACATGAATTACATGCATTTCTTGTACCTGTCATATGCGCATTGGAATCTATAAACTCACTGCTTATACTATCTTTCTGACTTTCATAAAACTTTTGCTTTTAGAAGCTAACGAAACTGTTAGTTTATAAAATGTGTATGGACAAATATTGGTCTATCCCCTTTGCTTCTTTCTGATATTAGACTCTTCCATAGGCCTACGTATTTTAACCAATGAAAATGCATTAATATGAACTTCACTTTACAACCTCATAAAAAATGTAACTGTCAATACACTTCCAACTGCTATACTTTATGCTGGAGATTATTGTACTCTTATTGAATGAGGTACACTTTCAAATACGTAAAAATCCCAAGGGTCTTGTGTAATATAGTATATAAATGCATAAATTGTGGCTGCAATTGGTGCACAGACATGATTTACGAAAGCGAGGCGGCAGATATTAAACATACCGACTAAGTATAGTCATATTTTACAAATAGAATACTTTTTTTTCATTCATTATTAAGAAACTTAACACACTATTTTGTCATTGTGACGCCTCACAATTGTTAAAGTCAGAGCCAACTGTGGCAATCATGTGGCCGTATGTCAGTAGGACTATAGTTAAAGTCATAAATGTTGTAGACTCACGTTTCGGCCCATATTTTTCGCGAATTTGGCGCGATCGCTCTAAAAATCACTGACCTGACAAAGCAACCCTGTGCAATTTTAATGATACCAAACTTACGTGTGTACTTTGAGCTTATCCTTTTTTAAGACACAAACAATATTTCTCCGTGCTGACACTCCATTGGCAGCAGACACTTTGTGACAAATAGACTAAATCATAGACAATGAAAGGCTGTTGCCATGACGCGCGTGGCTGGTGCAAATATAGCTCAGAGCACATTCGGCGCCATGGCAACTACGTCATTTTATGAAGTGTGCTTTAGTATGTTTACGAAACTGCGTTTCGTGCCAATGGAGTGTCAGCACGGAGAAATATTGTTTGTGTCTTAAAAAAGGATAACCTCGCAGTACGCACGTAAGTTTGGTATCATTAAAATTGCACAGGGTTGCTTTGTCGGGTCAGTGATTTTTAGAGCGATCGCGCCAAATTCGCGGAAAATATGGGAAGAAACGTGAGTCTACGGCATTTATGACTTTGACTTTATGTGCATGGTATGGCAATGCCATGTGCAGTGCCACTGCCAGGCAGTGGTGGCCTGTGGACAGGTGGAGTGTGAGTCTGGGCAGGTCAGACCAGGCTTCAGTTTGGGATTCACGCAGTTACAACGGACAACAGATCCAAGACAACAATAATCAATTGTGGAAAAAGTACCATTAGCTTGACGAATTTCGCTTTTATCGCCATCTTCGGTTTCCAATTTTTCAGCCAAACTGATTAATTGTTGATGAGAAAGTCGGACAACTTTGTCAGCAGAGGCCATTTTCAATTGTTATATGTTGAATTTTTGTTTCGGGCTGACCATTTCGTTCTACCTCCAACAAAGGCTCAATCCACATACCGGATTGTAACAAATTGATTGTAACGAGAAATGGCTAGGTTTTTATTAATTTTCAACCGCGCATATCGCTCAAAAGTAGATAAAATATAATGATAAAACAAATAACTAAAATGCCTACTGCTGGGTAAATGCTAGCCCTGGTACACGCCTCTCTTACCACACCCGTAAACGAAGCAAGGGTGAGTCTCACCCTTGCTCCGTTTACGGGCGTGTTAAGACGCATGTACCATGGCTAGGTAAATGCCTTCTAGCCTTTTTTTCAAATTCAATTTTCAGGCTTCGCGGGAGTAAACATGGGGTAATTTGCAAACTTCAACCGAAATAAACGAAGTACAAGAAATTTGCCAAGGACGAAGGGGGGGGGGGGGGTCATCGAAAGTGCTCCCCACGCGCACAGTACCTTTGTTAAACGGACGAGAATATTTTCAACTAAATATCGCTTCCTTTTCATTTAAGTCGCAAATGTTGAATATTTAATAAACAAAATAAGACTTGCATGTGTAGTGGAGATGATAAAGGAGTTTATTCAGACATGTGGCCTCAGGTTCATGAATACGTCGAGTACAATAATAAACATCATATTCTTTAAAGCAAGGGTTGCGGTCCAACTTCATGTAATATATATTTAAATATAAAATATATTATCAAAACACAACTCTAAGCTCCTTCTGTAACTGGCACGTAGGCCTAGAGGGCACAACTCTATGCTCCTCGCTCTTTCAAGCTATTTTATGCAGGAATGAGGAACTTTAGCATACCTTGTAAATAAATGTTGAAATTTTAGAGATGAAACCAGTTCAGAAACGCCCCGTGACAGCTATACAGGATTTTAAGTTAATTCTGAGTCACTACAATGTCGTTAACATATCGCTAATGGAACTACTCCTTTTTGGCGATTGATTTCCATAATTACATGAAGCATCGATTAACAAGTTTATCACTTGGGTATTTCTGGGAGATGCGCTGCTCAGAGGGAACTGGTTTTAAAGATGGGACAAATTAGTCCCGCGGTACATATAAATATTGTACGCGGTTGAAAATCTATCAAAGCAAGCCATTTCGCATCACAATTATGCACACAAGTTTGGTGAAGTAAACATGGTTTGAATAACAGAATCACGTGGTTTACCACTGCCAGTGCTTTCTCAAGGACCGATAATTGTTTGTATGTACACTATGTTATAGAAATCGGAAATGCATATGACAACGCTTACCTTTTAGTTTCACTAGTGACCCTAAATGGTCGTAGGTATATATAAAATATATAAATATATGTGTAGATATATTCCCACGTGCAGTTTCTTCTCACTTATTTCTAATCCATTGCAAAATTCAAACAATCTATCGATTCCATCAAGTCTGCCATACATCTATATAAACTTCTATCCAATGGTAAGTTTAGATACGAATTTGTATATCAATGATTAACGATCTGCTGCAGGAGACTAGATGCGTCTGAGATACTTTGGTAATGAAATGAAGTAATGAAATGAAGTATACTTTTTTAAATTCATACTACTGCATGTTTTGCTTGACAACCAAACTTCCATGAAAGCACGCTTCATATCTTTTTTCACCCAAAACAGGCTTTGCAACATTTCTTGGTAAGAGTTCCTTAATTATTTTTAGAATTTTAATATCTTATAACATAAGACGGGTTGTAAACTATGGGAGTCTCCCGAGTTCACATGGGACCGTATTTGTAGCTTTCAAAGACATTTTAAACATTTATAGCGAGCGCAAGCGAGCTCTTAAGGTAACATGCATGCATATTCAAAGTCCATTTCAAGCATAGGCTTACGACTTTCATTTCGTGTAAAAACCCCCATGAGACGTTTTCGGATTTGGAGTTAATATCAACTGTACATAAATATATTCAAGCAAACATAGGTCCAAGCCTATTATGTCAGGTCTTTAATAATTAAATCAGCTGCCCCACAAAATTAACGAATAAATTATTCAATGTTAACAATGGATGTATACTTCCAATTAAAGTTAATTTATACGCGACGCGCTAAATGTCTTGCCAAGCAGAGCGCTCTTGGTGACCGCCCATCAGCTGCTGTCATAGTGAGTAGTCGACTCGTGGTCGAGTCGTGGTACTGGAAAAATGAAACATTGGTCGGTTCGGAGAAATCCGCTGGCAGTATCCTCTCATGGACAGTATTCTCCGACGCGCTGACAGTATCCTCTGTCATCGCAGAGAATAGTGCAAGTCCATCAGTCTTCCCTGATGTGCTGACAATATTTTGATGCGCAGCAATATCTGAAAAACCAAAATTTCTGTTGTAATTTGTGAAAAGCTAGTCCATAATAAAGAGTGATTGAATGTGCTTCCTTCTGGCCTAGAGTGAGAGCGGGCCGGTCGGTCTGGGCCAACCAGAGCGAGAGCAAGAGCGAGAGCGAGAGCGAATCGCCGTTGCCACGTCCCTTGCCCTTGCCCTTGCCAGCCTTGTACGTAACGTCGTATACGGGCTACACGTACGTAAGGTCTATCGGGAGAACCTGGATAACCCAAGACGCCCACCAGAAAAGCGCTTGCCATCGTGAGGTCAAAGATTTGGTGGCTCTGGTGGCAGTCCATGACGTCACCACGCCATCAGCACCAACATCTACCTTGACATCAGACATTCCCTCCGCCATCCGCATCAAGGATGACTCGTGGTCCTTACCAAGATCGTCACGTCTGAAGTCCCAATCCTAACATCCAGTCCTGGCGCTGTACAGAGCCGGATGGCCCCGTCCCTGGTGTGACACCTCCCTGGCTGTACGGAGCCGGATGGCCCCGTCCCTGGTGTGACACCTCCCTGGCTGTACGGAGCCGGATGGCCCCGTCCCTGGTGTGACACCTCCCTGGAGCCGGATGGCCCCGTCCCTGGTGTGACACCTCCCTGGCTGTACGGAGCCGGACGGCCCTGTCCCTGGTGTGACACCTCCCTGGCTGTCAGGCTCCACGGAGACACATTGGTCGTGATCTTTATTTCTGTCGCTTATTTATAAAAGAGAAAAGTTACCATTATAAACCTTGAGCATCAAAAATATCCATTACAAAAGGTGTCATAGCACCATCAGCACTGATGGGGCTGGTTATATTGAAAAATGCGTTATTGCAATTAATATCAGACTGATATAAAATGGAGCGTTAATATTTGTCGACTTAAAAAGAGAAAGATAGGTGCCTAAGAGCCGGACGCACATTCACGTAAGACCGCCATCTTCGTGAAGAATCTAGCCAGAAAGGTGCACATATCCTGCTTGTGCGGAAGAAAGCGGACGTCAATCAGAATCACATCGTAAACCCGGATGTCCGCCCGTCTGACAGAGACTGTGGATGCGGTCCTCGAGAAAGCCAAGAAACACAATGAGCATCGTCGGGCTCCGGTGCCTCTCAATCAGATGCAGGATGATAAGGACAACAAGATACCTTCGAAACTTGTCAAGCTGGGAGCTGCCATCCTGTGTGAGTCATTAAGGTATGTGTTAAATATGACGGTTAATTGTAATTAGTTTCCAAAAGAACTAAAATACGCTGAAGTCACACCAATTTTCTACAGGCCGGTAAGTGTTCTCCCTTGTGTCTCAAAGATATATGAAAAAATATTGTGTGACCAGCTTATCACCCAGGCTATCTGGGTTTAGAAAGGGACACAGTTGTCAAAGCCTATAGTTGAAGACCAAAAATGCATTAGATAATAATTAAGTTATGGGAGCTATACTAATGGATCTCTCAAAAGCATTCCATGGTCTTCCACACAGATTATTGATTACCAAGATCAACGCTTATGGCATAAGTAAACAATCATGTACGCTAGTTGCAAGCAATCTTACGAACCGCGAACAGAGGGTAAAACTAGGACATAATCGGAGCGAGTGGCTTACCCTCAAGAAAGGAGCATCACAGGGATCTGTTTTTGGTCCACATCTGTATAATGTATTTACGAATGACCTGCTTGTATCCACCGCACGGGAAACCGATAAGTATAATTATGCTGATCATAATACTGTGGCGGTTCAAGGTAAGGACTTTAACAAGGTTGAAATAACTCTAGAGAAGGCGTTATCGGAGATGTCAACATCGACAATTACATGAAAGCGAACCAAGTAAGTACCAGGCAATCGTGTCTGAAAAGAGAAACTAATTAAGTCAGCACAGATTGTTTTCGATTTCTGGAACAGAACTGGCAGCAGAACAGGAAGTAACATTACTAGGTATTCAACTGGACGCTAGGTTCACTTTCTGCAACCATATATCAAGTTTATGCAAGAAGGCTGGAAAAAGTCTCAATGTTTTATCTAGAGTTTCTAAATCAATGGATGTTGATAGCAAACTTACGTTATTTCATTCTTTTATCCTTTCACATTTTAATGATGGTCCCGTTGTATGGCATTTTCGTGATATGAACAATCTGCGTAAGATTGAAAAGATACAGGAGCGAGCATTGAGGTATGTGTTTAATGACTTTAGATCAGAATACGCAGAGTTGCGGAAGAGAGCGGGTAGACCATTGCTATATGTTGAACGATTGCGCTGCATATCATTATAAGTTCACAAGAGTATCAACAAGATTGGGCCTAGTTATCTTCATGACATGTATAACGTGAAGGGAAACAATTACAATTTTAAAAATGGGCCAAACATATGTATGCCACCCGTTAAGACAACAGCTTATGGCCATAATTCATTGTAGTATCAAGGTAGCGAGCTATGGAACATGCTCAACAAGGAAACGAAGTTAGCCAAATCTGCCAAGAAATTTAAAACAACGCTGTTAACCTCGAATGTGTTCTTGTGTCACTGTAATTCGTGTACATTATGTAACATAGCTAATGGGTAAGGTTTTATGAGATGCAAAGGTTGTTATATTTTCATTGTCATATGTATATATATCTCATCCGCTCATGTCGTTTTATCATTGTCGGTCAATAGCACGTGTGCTAATGTGTATTGTTGACTTTTACATACCGACGTTAGATAAAAAATTATCTTATAGATATCCCAATGGAGACCGACCTGACGTGGGAGGAGTTCATGAAAGCCCGACATGACGAGTACGTCATCGGAATTAAACGTCATAAGACCCGCGTGACGCATCCTGCGCGCCTCAGCCCGGCAGCCGGGGAATACCAGAGGATGCAGGACTACCGGGAATTCATCCGTGGGGACACGCCGGGGGACAACGACTCCGGCACATCGGCCTTCTTCAGGAATCCCGCTGGGAATCGGATGGAATACATGAGCAAGGAGCTCACGCGGCTCCAGATGAGATACGACATCTACAAAGTCCGGGGAACGGCGAACAAGGACCCGATCTGCTTCTCTGCAACCGATGCCAGGAAATGCTTCGAAGTGAAAAGCAGACTACTCTTTGCGAACGATCCCGCGCAGAGGCAGGCATGTTCCTTCTACATTGCCCACAGTGAGGCAGTGGCGAAGTCACACTACCCCAGCGAACAGGAGGCGCAGATCCTACTAGGGTCGACTTCGGGCGTTAACTATAGTCACCATAGTCGGACTGTAGTTCGCCAAAACACCATCTGGTCGAACCATAGTGACGCGTTTCCGGCACCATTGTCCGACCCGCGTATCCCTCTGGTCTCAACCGGAAGCAGCATGGCTGACAGTGGAAAGTAAGTTACATTCGTTTGGCTGAAAAACATGTCTTTATGTTCAACGGTGAAATTTAGGAAGCACAAATTATCGACAACCATTTTGTTTTCATTCTTTCTAATTTAGGAAGTGATCATTGACGCAGACACCGACTTATTATATTGTTATAGCCGTTTTGAATGTTCAGCAGTGGTCATGGCGGTACTACCAGAACGGCTGTATAGTCTCCCAACCCCTTAGTATGGGTTGGGGGGAGGTGGTGGGGGCTGAGAGCTTTGAATTTGAACCCTGAGATTACAGAAAAGCATGACTTGCAAATGTCTATAAAATATTGCGATTAAAAATTGTTGGATCATTTTTTGGGTTGAGTTATTATCAAAGAATGGCAATTAATTAGTCCACTCCCCACTGCACAGTATGCATATGGCCAGCTAACCAACCCGGCTGCTAGCTTTGAACACCATACACCCCCAAAGACCACTACCCCGCCCACCCTAACCGTAACCCACATGGCCTTTCTGGGAGTATAGCCGTTCTGTCCATATACTGTCATGGCTAGCTTTGGCCTTTGTCAGCAAAACCTTCTAGTTCTCTCTATATAAGCTTTTTGTTGACAAAGCTATGGTCATAGCATCATTCATCCTAGTGGCTAATAATGCTGACAGATATGTGACCCCTAGGATAATTGTATTGAAATTGTATAGAAATTGTTTTGAGAAATAGACCTCCATTTCGTTAAACGAAATAGTAAGCTGTGTGCAACAATATTATAATATAACAAACACATGCAGCAAACTAGTATAGCAGTAGTTCATAACTGAAATTAATAATTATTATACTATGTGATTATTTGTCGTATTATATTTTCTGAAAATGTTCAATGTATTGAGATAAAAATATTTGTTGAGGGGATAGAATACTTTTGCAACTTTACCCCATAAACAGCACTCACTCATTTTTACTTACACTAAAAAGTAGGCAGACCAGCCAGTTGAGACCGGTAATATCCATTGTGACTTACATATCGATTTAAGATTCTCATGGCATTTTGATGTGACCAGTCCGTTTCGGGTTTTTGGGCCTACCGCACAGCCTAAGTGAGGGAAATGTTTATGGGGTCAAAAACTTTACAACAACTGAATGATTCAGTGCCTAGCTTTCACTGTACATTTCCTATATAGTTATCGGTTGCAAATTGTTTTCTGAATCAGCTTATTTTATCATCATGTGCAATGTCTGTATTGAAGTTTCTACTTGTTAGTAAGACTGGAAATGGCATAAGTTTTATTAAACAGATTGCTCTGTTCAAGGATTTCCATTAATCTTTATATATATTTCAGTTCAATGGTGAGGCTGGCTATAAAGGAAAAAGGCACAAGATATGAAGTGACCTGTTCACAGGAAGTTGCCAACATGGTGATGTCACCTAACATTGGTATGATATAGCCTACATTAGTTACATGGACTTGAAAAAGAGATGCATGAGGACCACTGTTCACAGTCAATCCTACTGCATGCAATTTGTAGTTATCTTGTTATTATAATAGCCCATGACCATGTCCTTTAAATGCCTGTTAAGTATAGCTGATGGATGGCAAATGCACATGACTGTGTTAATGGACCACTGCCTCATATCAATATCTTGACACTGTTAGAGGAATGTCATATTAATTGTTAACCTTCATGTTGCAGTTCAGTCTTAAACCACTAGCATTATTTAAATAATGCATTGGAAGCTACTGTCTATGATACAAAAAATGCTCAAATCATTGCTTAGAAAATGAAGGTGATATTTGTAAGGTGCCTTATATTGTGATGTATATTGCAGATCCTGGTGTAAAGGAGCTCATTACAAATACTCTCATTAAAGCCAGCAAATCGACATGCAACGTTTCCCACAAGCCCTCTACCTCTGGTGTCACGGAGGAGGACAAGTCTGAAAGCAGCACACCATCAGTGCATATATGGAAAGAGAGAGAAGAGGACATACTGGTGCAGCTACGACACGAAGTTCACGACGACTTCATCAGAGCTAAGCAGCATACATCATTATGGGACAAAATTGCAAAAGAATTGGAGCATATCGGGTGCCACGTGACTGGCCAACAAGTCATGAACAAATATAATGCATTAAAGAAGCGCTGGAAGGAAGTTATTGATGCCCCATCAGGCACCGAGGCCAGGTACTTCCGCCATAGGGCAAGCTTCGATAATCTGTACGGAACTAAGAGCAGCACCAAGCCTGCTTTTGCCATCGACACTCAAGCTCAAGATAAAAAACCTGAAGCAGAGCATGTGCCTGCAACTTCTAAAAAAGTGCCAAACAAGCGAAAGAGTGAGCAGGTACTTTCATGCTTAAAATCCCAACACGAAGAGTTTAAAAACCAAATGGCTAACATGCATGCGGAGAAAATGGCTCGAATGGACCGCATGCTGGATTTATATGAGCAAGAAATTGAGGCTAAAAAGGGGGCAAAGCCGGTCTAAGTCAAATTTCGACCAAACTTTGTGAATGTCAGCTTTATTTGCAGACAGTAATCTGTTAATTTATTTCTTAGTTTAGTTGCTATCATATTGTTGGTCAACAGTTACTTTAGTAGTCAAACTCAGTTTGATGCTTCATTTAGAGACAATTTCACCCATACCTTGTGAAAGTCTGGTTTATTTACAGCCAGTAAACTGTGCATTAATTACTGATTTCAGTTGTTATCTAGAACATAGATCTGTAAGCTGTTTTCGATTTATCTTGGTGTGAAGTGCACACTGATAAAAGAACCAAGTCAAGTGACTTTATTATATGGTTTTTGGCCTTTGAATATGCTTTATTTGCAGACAGTAATCTGTTCATTTATTTATTAGTTTAGTTGCTATCATATTGTTGGTCAACAGTTACTTTAGTAGTCAAACTCAGTTTGATGCTTCATTTAGAGACAATTTCACCCATACCTTGTGAAAGTCTGGTTTATTTACAGCCAGTAAACTGTGCATCAATTACTGATTTCAGTTATCTAGAAAATAGATCTGTAAGCTGTTTTCGATTCATCTTGGTGTGAAGTGCACACTGATAAAAGAACCAAGTCAAGTGACTTTATTATATGGTTTTTGGCCTTTGAATATGCTTTATTTGCAGACAGTAATCTGTTCATTTATTTCTTAGTTTAGTTGCTATCATATTGTTGGTCAACAGTTACTTTAGTAGTCAAACTCAGTTTGATGCTTCATTTAGAGACAATTTCACCCATACCCTGTGAAAGTCTGGTTTATATCATATTGTGTGACTAGTTATTTCATTACTCAAAGTATGCTTCATTGAAAGAAATCTCACCAGATCCTTTGTTTACAGTAATGTATTCGTTTTTCTTATTTTATATGTTGTCAGGAACATTAATCTGTACGCTGTTTAAGACTTTGGATTGTTTTAAGTTTACACAAGTCAAAGAAGAGCTAAGTCGAATGGGATTATTGTTATGGTCAATAAGTCTTGATCATATTTCTAGTCAATATTTATTTCATTACTCACTTTGACGCTTACTTTAAGAGACCAGTTCGCAAAGCTTTGTGAATGTCTGTTTTGTTTATAGCAATCTGTTATTCGCTCTCTGAAACGTTGTACGTTGTGCATAAATATTTTTATTGAAAACAAATTGCTGAATTTTCTGGCTTCAAATTATTCATTATTGTCTTACAGACACATGCAGCTCGATGGATATTATACCTATACATCACACAAAATGTCTGTAATCTGCAATAGATTAACAACTTGAACCAACATTCCAATGCCAGGTTGACTGGTTTGATGCGCCTACATAAAAAGTGTCTTCCCCTACGCTACTTATTGCTCGGCGACAAATGAAGATGCAGACAGGTGTGAATAAACTCAGCAGCACTTATCACAGTTAACTACAATGACAACAATATCACCAGACTAAGCATTATTTACAAGTTTAATGTTCAACTTGTAATGCATTGTAAACCCCATTAGTAGAAATTGTCGTAACAGAAAAATAGACCTGTTAAGTTTCGTGAACAACTATATCTGCTGCAGCAAATGCATCCGTCTAGCCACACCATGATAGCCATTTTGATATATATTCTGATGTCCATTGGGATGACCGGGTCCTGCATTGTCGATGAAGGTTTCAACATCATCCTCACACATAACGCACACGTTGTGGCAGATAACACCAGCAATGATAAGCTTGCAAATGTCCACAGGATTGTGTAAAGGGACCTCCTTCAAGCGTCGAAACCTTCCCTTCAAGTGACCAATGGCACGTTCAACAGTTTGTCTCTGGCCGGAGAAGATGGCATTGAACCTTCTTTGTTGATTCGTCAAGTTGCCAACATTGCGAAATGGGGTGATGATCCAGTTCCTGAGTGGGTATGCACTATCAGCCAAAATGTGTTGACCTTCGGTGAACAGTTGCCCATTTTCTGCTTGGTGAAAAAGTGCTGAATTACGCAGGACACGTGCATCGTGGCAACAACCAGGCCATCCTGTGTACGCACTGATGATTGTCAGTTCTTGGTCTACCACCAGCTGTGAAATAGAAAGCAAATGATTGCTTTAACAATTCAGGTTGTGAAAAATACTCATTTTTTCCCCACACCCATGGGCCAATAGTGCGCCACATAAGTTGGGTTTCTCCATTGGCAATGTGGCGAAAGGCTAGCATGCACGCAGGATAAGATATGTTAACAACATGGAGTGCCAAATAAATTTAACCCATACTTTTGGGTTAAAATATGTTAGGACAAGCTCTTAAGCCACCATGGAGACTTCTCTGCAATGACTTAGCACAGGATATTAAACCGCTTAGTGTAGGGATGTGGATGGGTGATGCCATTATATCGTTACTAGTTTATGCAGATGATGTGTATTCTAATTGCTGATTCAGAACGAGACTTACAGAAAATTTTGTGGAAGCTAATAGAATTTCTAGAATAACTTTATATTAATAATATTATTTTTCTCCAATCACTTGTACCTGCAATTGCATTGACGGAAAACCTTTCCGGTTATAGTAATCCCTGTCTCCCCCAGGAGCAGATGAAAGGCGGATATGGGTCCCATCCAAAAAGCCAACGATGCCTGGTAAACCTGATGCATGTTGAATGGCCAAAGAAATTTCTTGTCTCCTTTGTTCATCTGGCCATCGCACAATCTGAAAACGTATGTTGAACCAATATTGCCACTTAAAAATTATATTAAACCATCAGCCATCTGATACTGAAAGGTTAGGACCATATTTTGAAAATATTTCACTTTATTATTGACATAGTACAAACTACTTCTAGTTATATACTGTGCACATGCATGAACTCATTAGTAAATATCTATTAGCGACAGTGCAAGTCACAGCAAGTTATAAGTTAATTGACAATTAACTAATTTTGCATCAAAATGAGCATCTTTTTTTATAGATCTGCCTCAGTTTCGTATTACGCTTTCTAGGTAAATTATTTGAATTGGCTGATTGGGGCTAGATGTGCTTCTATGTACAGAGCCATGCATACCCTGTTCTGAAGATTCAATAATGCATCAGCAACTTTCAACACAATTCCGTGCACAGTGGATGGTGACATTCCAAACAGTTGTGATACTTCTCTCATGGATTCCTGGTTACTGAGGTAGCAGAGAAATACTAGCAGTTGGCGGTCTGCCGCAACAGGCGCAAATCCACCGACGTATCTTGAGGATATCATGGGACCGATGAACTCCAGCACAACCTCAAAAACATGCCTACTGACTCTGTAATGAGCGCGAAAGTAATCATCATAATCCCCAGTCATTTCGTCAACAATGTCACGGTACCCACACACCCTGGGTACCTGACGCCGCATGTGCGACATAACTAAAGCATGCAAGTCCTGCATGCGGCGCACACAGAATTCCAAGTGGTCATCATCCGCCAGAATGTCCAAACAACTGAAAAACACTCGTTGAAATGAGCTCAAAGGAGCCATGTTTATCAACCGTTGTCAACAGGATGTCGTTTTGGCGAAACTGCCGACCAGACATGCGCAAGAGAACTTCCGCCACTAGACTATAGTTAACGCCCGAAGTCAATCTAGGACGAACAGGACAACAAGCATACCTGCCCAGTGGCCTGGGGGCTATCGTTCGTTCGATGCCAGGCGTCGGGAGTACGAGGACCGACGGGTCGAACGCCAGCGCCAGCAGGAACCTGACCAGGTCCCTGAAGAACCTGGACAGGTCCCTGAAGAACCTGGACAGGTCCCTGAAGAACCTGGACAGACCGAGGAAGAACCTGGACAGACCGAGGAAGAACCTGGACAGACCGAGGAAGAACCTGGACAGACCGCGGAAGAACCTGGACAGACCGAGGAAGAAGCTGGAGATGCCAAGGAAGGTCAACATACCGACTCTTCTGATGAACATGGCGGGATGCCTGCCTCGCTGCAACGGGGAACTGAACTGTCCAAACAGCTCCAGCGACTCTTCTTGGATGCATTTGATCCCCAGAAGATCGCAAAGGTGCCGACGATTCACACTCTCCGCACCTTCCTCGGGCAGTACGGCGTTACTGGGGCCAATGCTCTTGGTGTTGCACGACGCTTCCAGGCCACATGGACCCTCCGGCGCGAAGACCACGTCATGTCTATTGCGCTTGAGCCTTTCCGGGACCGAGGGCAGGGACCCAAGATGGCCGAAGCGACAGAACTGATCCGGGACGCCGGCCTCCGATTGAAGCCGAGTCGCGTGAGCTACCTCTACCGCCGGCTTCCTCCGAAGACTCCCACCAGGAGGGAGCGACGACAAATTCAGGACGTTGAGAACGAAAAGGTGGACAGTCACATCAGGAATGATGACTGGCCCGCCCTCGTCTCAAAGTCCATGCCGGGCACTGGGCGAGGCCTCTGTGCCGCCCGGGCGTTCCCACAAGGGGCTGCCGTTGTCCATTACGGCGGCCCACTGATGTCCGGTGCGGAGGCCACTGCCTTCATCAAGCGGAGCCAGGAGGACCAGTCAATTGACACGTCATACATGTACATATTCAAACATCAAGGTATACACCATGTGGTGAACCCGTCCAAACACGACAAACGATTCGTCGGGAGGCTCATAAACCACTCCAACCCTCATCCCAATCTTCGTGGACCGGTGAAGGTGGTGGATGATCATGTTCTTTGCGACGAGGGACATTCGCTATAACGAGGAACTGTTGTTTGATTATGGCGGTAACCGGCCCGGTGTTCCTAGCTGGATGACAACCAAGGGTTGTCCCTGCCTGACTTGCCAAGCGAAGAGGTAGCAGCAGGTGAAGACAACCGCGACGCTCACCGGGCCTAAATCGGCGACGACAGCGGCGACGGCCCGCTCCTTGAGGCGGCAGGCGACGACAGCGGCGACGACAACGGCGACGGCCCGCTCCTTGACATCCGCTTCGGATCGACAGACGGCGTCCCGCCAGCGCAAGGCCACGTCGACGTCAGCATCGTACGTCCGAACCCGGAAGCGGCATGCGACGTCGGCATCAGACATGCCGCCGCTGCCAGAGCATCACCAGCCCAGTCATACGATGACTGTCGAGGTCTAAGTTCACCTGCAGCCTCCTCCGACGCCGGAAGAAGGAATCACTTGCGAATCGGTAAGTGGCCACGTTACTTCTGCGTCTCCACCCGCTTCCTCACCAAGGCCCATTATACCACTGGACAGTCGCATCAGTGAGACCAGCGACAGTGGCAGTGACACGGATACTTCATTTGCTTCCTACTTCTTTCTATCCAAAAGTGTTCCGCTTTCTTCGATCCCCGCTGAGTCCCTGGATGTCATGGTTGATCTCCCCTCACCAGTTGCTCTTCTCCCAGATAGCCTATCCCCGGTGCGAGCGGGCCATTTCTGCCTTGCCATGTACATTTCCCCTCTCTCCTCATCATCATGTGTTAAGCTATATAACTGCAAGGTGAGCTGATGCCACCCTACGTTCACAGCTATCCGTTCTGCACCCATCATGTACATTTCTCCTCTCTCCTCATCGACCACACTCAGCCCCCACCCTTCCTTGTCCCCGCTGATAGCGTAGGCAGAGTGAACCAATGCCACCCTACTTTCGATATCACCTCCCCTCCTGCACATCCCTCGCTTCCTCATCAACGCCGCCCCCGGCCCCCGAGCCCCACGTTCCCCAGGCTGGCCGATGTTGATGATGACGCCTAACCGGACCAATACGTCATCGGGACTAAACGTCATAAGACCCGCGTGACGCATCCTGCGCGCCTCAGCCTGGCAGCGGACGAGTACAGAATGATGCAGGACTACCGTGAGTTTATCCGTGGGGACATGCCGGAGGACAACCCCGGCACATCGCCGTTCTTCAGGAATCCCGCTGGGAATCGAATGAAAAACATGAGCAAGGAGCTCACGCGGCTCCAGATGAAGTACGGCATTTACAAATTCCGGGGAACGGCGAACAAGGACCCGATCTGCTTCTCTGCAACCGATGCCAGGAAATCCTTTAAGGTGAAAAGCAGAATGCTCTTTGCGAACGATCCGGCGCAGATGCAGGCATGTTCCTTCTACATTGCCCACAGTGAGGCAGTGGCAAAGTCACACTACCCCCGCGAACAGGAGGCGCAGATCCTACAAAGACGAAGAGGACAACAAGCATGCCAGTGGCCTGGGGGCTATCGTTCGTTCGATGCCAGGCGTCTGGAGTACGAGGCCAGACGTGTCGAACGCCAGCGCCAGCAGGAACCTGACCAGGTCCCTGAAGAACCTGGTCAGGTCCCTGAAGAACCTGGACAGACCGAGGAAGAAGCTTGACAGACCGAGGAAGAAGCTTGACAGACCGAGGAAGAAGCTGGAGATGCCAAGGAAGGTCAACATACTGACTCTTCTGATGAACATGGCGGGATGCCTGCCTCGCTGCAACGGGGAACTGAACTGTCCAAACAGCTCCAGCGACTCTTCTTGGATGTATTTGATCCCGAGAAGATCGCAAAGGTGCCGACGATTCACACTCTCCGCACCTTCCTCGGGCAGTACGGCGTTACTGGGGCCAATGCTCTTGGTGTTGCACGACGCTTCCAGGCCACATGGACCCTCCGGCCCGAAGACCACGTCATGTCTATTGCGCTTGAGCCTTTCCGGGACCGAGGGCAGGAACCCACCATGAAGACTCCCACCAGGAGGGAGCGACGACAAATTCAGGACGTTGAGAACGAAAAGGTGGACAGTCACATCAGGAATGATGACTGGCCCGCCCTCGTCTCAAAGTCCATGGCGGGCATTACACGAGGCCTCTTTGCCGCGCGGGCATTGGACGAGGCCTCTTTGCCGCCCGGGCATTGGACGAGGCCTCTGCCGCCCGGGCGTTCCCACAAGCACCAGCCGGAAGCTGACCATGTCCCTAAATAACCTGGACAGGCCGGGATAGCCTTTGTGGCAAGGGGATGTCCGCCTCGCTGCAACGGGGAAGTGAACTGTCGAAACAGCTGCAGCGACTCTTCTTTGATTAATTTAATCCACAGAATATCGAATGCCACAAGGGGCTGCCGTTGTCCATTACGGCGGCCCACTGATGTCCGGTGCGGAGGCCACTGCCTTCATCAAACAGAGCCAGGACGACCAGTCGATTGACACGTCGTAGATGTACATTTTCAAACCTCCCAATCTTCGTGGACGGGTGCAGGTGGTAGATGGGTCACCCTACATCGTATTCTTTGCGACGAGGGACATCCGCCCAGACGAGGAACCGTTGTTCTGTTATGGCGTGTGTCCTGACTGCTTCAAGCAGTATACGCGAACAAGCCATCTGGAGCGTTGTTTTCCCGACTTGATTCCCGCCCAGCTGCAGGCCAAGCACACCCAGACTCGGGACTCTGTGCTTGGCTTCACACACACAATGCCCGTCACGGAGGAGACTGAGCGCCCTGGCCAATGGTATCACCCTCGGGCTGAATAAACCATGTCCGGACAGGGAATTCATCGTGCACTTCGTAGAACGACTTGGCCACGTTGTCTACGACAAGGTGCAGCCTCTGGAGGAGGACACGGAAGCGGAGGATCCGCGAGTGCTTCGCCAGCGCCCGCCACAGCCCGCTCACCCTGCGGCGGCTTCCGAAGCGGCGGATGAGCCACGCCCTTCCGGTTCGGGTACCGCCAAGCGGGATTTCGCGTATATTAACAATCCCGTTCGCCGCGCGATGACAGAAGCTGACTTATATCGCGCAATCCCGACGACCGACGCCATGCTGGTGGACTTCCGGTCTCACATGATTAACACGCTACAGGGGAGCGCCAGGCCCACGTTAACCAGTTGGTCGACCGGGTTGCCAGATACATTTATCATCTGCAGGAGTTGGCCTATCCGGAAGTACTTGCAGTTAAGCTTGACGTCAAATTGATGGAGCAGCGGCGCCAGGTGATCGACTATTTCGAGGCGATGTGTAAGTATGGCGCCCAAGGAAGTGGCGTCAAGAACTACATCCGCGCCGTCATCTCCTTTGCCCAATTCGTGCAAGTAGCGCCGACGTTTCGGACGCACTTCGTGAAGAGCCTGGCGGCCCACCAGAAAGGCGCACATCTCAGGATTGGGCGCAAAGAAGCGGATGTAAATCTTAATACATCGAGAACACGAGGGTCCGCCCGGTTGACATGGAGACGGTGATGGAGGTTTACAAGAGAAGGGACATTCTAGCCGATGTGGATGCTGTCATCGCCAAGGCCAAGGGGCTCAATGAGAACCGTCGGCCACAGGAGCCTCTCAACCGGTGGCAGAATGATGAGCCCTGCCTGGTGACCCGGTACCTGGGCGGTGACGTCATACAGATGTCCCATTGCCAGAGGCCCAGGGTGGTTTGCAACCTGATGTTGGAAGAGTTCCTAAAGGCCCGATATGACGCCCAACCTGACCAGTACGCCACCGGGTTTGATTTGATTGGGCCTTAACGGCCCTTTCAGCCTTTAAGGCTATATCGTGCCATACTGGTTCAGTTCATTCTAAATAACTAAGCAGTCAATACTAAAACCCTGAAAATAAATACATGTGGTATTGAAGATAAAACAATTGCCAAAATGATAAATGGTCAAGCAGATAGGATGTTTTCCATGAATGCAGTCAATGTTGAAATGATCAATAGATTAATAAATGAGCATATCAAGTAATGTGATTGATCAGATTGTTTTAAAACCATGAAATTGAAGAACGGTGAAACGATAGTCAATAAGTTGTCAGAATATAAAACCATGAATGTTGGTATCGATGTTGGTATTTAAAAGCAAGCTTTCGCGATTAATAAATAAAACGTGCACTGTTTGACAGTAAACGTTGACTACATTTAGTGCAGATAAATAGTCTGCAATCTTTTGATGAGATACATTATTAAATAAGTCTCTTAGATTTATTGCTCTATAATATTTATATAACAGAATGTGCTCCACTGTCAGGGGTGCCTGACAGGGAACACATTCCAATAGAACAGTATGTCCAATTCGAAGTCTCCGAATGACAACCTCCCTCCGCCTACCGCGGATTCTTGGCCGTTTGGTACCCACGGTAGTGAAGCCGTTGTAGTTTGTTGTAAACAATTTCGTCCCAGGACTACTGCCGAGTTGTATTTATTTCATTTTTTATGTACGGCTTCAAGTCCGAGTATGGAAACTGGACTGGAAGGACATCGTCATTCAGAGCTTCTTTGGAGGCAGCGTCTGCTAGACCCTCTATGTCTATATGGCTAGGGATTTTATCAGTAGGTCCTGTATCAAGACATGTTAATATTTTTCATATTCTATGGATTTTTTATTCATGATAGGGAATCTGAGTAGATGATAAATTTGTTATGTAGTGAGGTTTCTATATATTCAAGTGTCATTATTAGAACCACTGATTCGGCGGTACATGTAGAACATTGGTCTGGGAGGCGTTTTTTTTTTACTGTACTTTGTTTGTCTGGTTTAGCTTTAGTTACAATTATGAAAAGTTGTATGGTTAATCAGGTTACACTATGCATCTGTACCTGCGTTTGTACTTAAACGCGAATTCCCGTTTTAGACTGTAAAGGAAGCTTGTTATTTACTCACATTATACAGATCTGTACATAGGCGTTTCGACATTCTGCTTGTTTTGTCGTAGTGAATTTTCTCACATATAATACGAAGCTAACCTGCTAACCGGTAGAAACAAGACACCGGTTCATGCGTCATAATCATTCTTGCTTTAATTCACTGGAGTATAAGACTTATGGTAATGATTCTATTAATAAGAATGGTTCTTATTGTTGTTAGGAAATGGAGTATGAGCAGGTGAACACCTGTGAGTGATACGGCGAGTGAATGGGTGAGTGCTGCTGGTTGAGCAGGTACTACGGGCTGAGTGAGTAAATAGGATGTTGTGCATGTTCCGTAGGAGCGGCAAGTTACTCGTGAGGTTCAAGGGAGCAGGGGGGAGTGGTCCCCGGTATAAGTAGCAGAGCACACAGCACGACACAAGACTCGGGACCGGCACCCAGGGAGGAGACGGCGGCGGACATAGCTGATGACAGCGGGGTCAGAGCCGATCTCAGCGGCTGGTACACGTGGATAAGCTGCCTAGGGCGTAGCTAGGGGCTGCGTGAAAGGACTTCTCCGGAGTCGTTGTGGGCGTGGTGGTGGTGGTGGCCGGGGACTGGCCGTAGCAGCTGTCAGCGTGGTGGTGGTGGCCGGGGACAGGCCGTAGCAGCTGTCAGCGTGGTGGTGGTGGCCGGGAACAGGCCGTAGCTGTCAGCGTGGCGGTGGTGGCTGGGGACAGGCCGTAGCAGCTGTCAGCTTGGTTGTGGTGGCCGGGGACAGGCCGTAGCAGCTGTCAGCGTGGTGGTGGCCGGGGACAGGCCGTAGCAGCTGTCAGCGTGGTGGTGGCCGGGGACAGGCCGTAGCAGCTGTCAGCGTGGTGGTGGCCGGGGACAGGCCGGAGCAGTGCCAATTTATGGCTTGGTTTTTGCGCTTGGGCCAGGAGAGTACTAGGGTAAATAATAAAATTAAATTATAATATTTAAACAGGTTAATTGTAGGCTTATGTATATTATGGATATATAGTAAAGACCGCTCCATAAAGCATGTAGCATAGTAATGCAACCGGTCTTTAGTGTACTTTAATCTGTTTACAGGACTCACTGCCTCAGTCGGCCAATATCAACATTGACGATATGCACCCGTATATAACCTGCGGTTAGTAGTTCCAGTCTTATATAAAATTGACAATAAAGAAAGCACTGTATTGTGTAGAAGGAATTCCTCTTTAAACACCTACGTGTTTGTTTACATATCGTGCTGTTCGCGCTGTTTTTCAGGGTGTTACACTTAGAAACGAAATAAAATCGTGATATCGCTCAACCCCTTCCTCGACCCCCCCCCCCCCTCCTCGTAGCCCCGCCCACCGCATCACGTGACCCCTTCAGGTAAATCCTACTGGCTACCGGGGTCAGAAAGGTCGAGCTTGAGTCGACCGGCACCAGCCTCGTTTCCAGACCTGGGACGGGGTAAGGCGTAGTTGGGCGCATGACGCGCCATACAAGGACGCGCGGTACGACCTCCTAGCCTCTCGGCGCCCGGGCCCTCGGCCGCCTCCACGTGGTTCCCGCCTGGGCCCTCTTCCGCCTCCTCGTGGTTCCCGCTGGATAACGCTAAAGGACCAAATCGCGAGTGCTTCGGCACCCAGGAATCTTGTTTGTTCGGCTAGTCCCATGATCGCTCCATGGGGGGCAGGCCCCCCCTCATATCGCTGAAGCGACCCTTGCTGGTCTTGCATGTACGGCGGACCTCGGTACACGCTGGTTATCCTATGGAACCAGCGGTCGGTGTATATGTGCCTCCCCTGCCCAGGGGCAACGGGATAGGGGGGAGGTGAACCTTGACCCCGAACTGCCCGACCGATGGGGTAAAACCCTTAAGTCGAACCCGTCGGGCCTATCTAGCCCGGCGGGGGTTGAATACCAGCTACGTCGTCTATAGATAAGATGCCGGAGCCCGTACCCGCGGGATCCACTGGTAGAGCTGTGGGGGGAGGGGGGGGGGGTGAGTAGCGACACGGATTCAGGAAACTGGTGGGAACCTCTTGTGAAGTCCGTTGAAGGCATAAGGTTAGAGTCCGGTCTAGAGGTAGATCCGGCCAGGCCAGCTCACGGTGACTCAACGTGAGCTACTAGGCAGTGACTATGAGAACTAACATACTAGACAGTGACTATGAGAACTAACAGTCAACCTCCGCGGGTATAAGATTTCCACTGCACCATGGCGCAAGAACGACTGCATGGTCTTTGTCCTGGCTGCGAGATCACCTTTAAGGATTTGGCGAACCACCTGAGACGGAGCACATGCACAATTGAAGACACCGAGGAGAGGAATCGTGTTTTGCTGCAAGCACGGATTAGAGCACGCGCGTTTTCAAAATCGCAAAGCCTGTCATTGAAACGCGTGAAGGAGCTGGCCGAGACGGCAGACCCGGCAATCATCGAGCACGTTGGCAAGGTACTCCGCAACATTGGGATTACAATTATCCGGCCTTACGAGGAAGCAGAAGACGGTGACCAGATGTTGCTGGCGGAGGGTAAATGCCACAAATTGAACCAGCTTCTGGTTCAGCGATTTCCGTCCAGAACACTCGAGTCCATCAAACGATGCCGGAACGAGAGCAAGGCTGACCCCGCAGTACAGAAGAGCCTCGCAGGAGGGTGGTGCGAGCGGTATCCATGGAGTACAGAGCGAACATAGTGCAGAGAACTGGTGACAACCTCTTGTGAAGTCCGTTGAGGGCATAAGGTTCCAGTCAGGTCTAGAGGTCGGACAGTTTCGGCCAGGCCAGCTCACGGTGACTCGGAGCTAGACCAATCGGTGTTACACGACCAACCGTTAAAAAGGCCGATAAAGGCTCTAACATTGTGGTCATGAACACACAAGATTACACTACTGAGTGTTATGGACATAACACATGACACGAAATATTACAAACCACCCACGACACCCAGGCAATGCGAAAGCGATCACTAAAATTATGGATGAACTCCTCCATAACAAAACCAAATCGGAGGCGGAACACAAATGGCTTCTCCCTCCCACAGAAACCCGCTCACGCCTATTCTACGGGCTACCTAATACCCACAAACCCAGGGACAAATGGAACAGTTCCACCCCGTCGCCCCACTGTGTCAGACACAGCCTCTGAATCATACAATGCCGCTCACATAGCTAGTGAGCACTAATCACCCATTGTACATTAAGGACACTTGGGACTTCCTATCCAAGTTAAGAGCAATTAAGGTCCCTAATTGCCTCCTAATCACACTTGATCTAGAATCACTATACACAAACATACCACACCGAAGGTATTGGCCGCTGCAAAGTCGCCCTCAACCAACGCACACAACCATGGATACCTACAGACTACCTGATTAAACTACTATAGATTCAAATATAAAACAATGATTTACAAACACACGGCACCTCCATGGGAAACTAGACACTGTCGAGCATAGCTTAAGATTAGAATCTGGGTTTTGTGCCTAATTGGACCACGTTAAGACCCCTAGGATTCAAATGCTGGATGAGCACAATCTAACGGCTGCTGTTAAACGCGGGCTAAATTACGGAGACTTCTAGCGGCGTATCTAGCCTTCATAATGATATTGGCCAGGTTAAAGTGTGATTATTTTCTAGCGTCGAAACTACTTATTTCATTCCGGGGACTTTAATATTAACAGAACACGAAGACATAACATTAAATTAAATTAAACAGAATTAAAAATTGATCCCCGGCATACGCTGACATCTACCTCGCAAAGTGGGAACGAGACATTAAGTCACTACAAATGGACCTCCCCGCTCCATCATTCTGGTTTAGATACCTTGAGGATATCATGGTCTGGTCACATTCACCGCAAGAACTGGATGAATTAACGCAATTGATCCTCATATTGGGATACAAGCCACCATATCACACCTCACAGTATTAAAGCATTCAAAGGACCGACTTTCCTTAACACTGTTACACTAGATACCAAAACATACTGGAAACAGACAGCCCCCTATATGTACTTATTACGACCCCCCCCCCCCCCGCAAAACCAAGACAGGCCTAACTACAGGTTAAAGCGTACAAACCACAGCGATTTCAAGGATATGTTCAAATTCTTTATCAAACGCGGCTAGTTATAGGCAAACTTTAAAAGAAGTGGTTCCAACCCTTATACATCACTCTCACCTGAAGGGTAAACAGCCCGAAAACCTGTGTGATATTGATTGGCTCCAGACTTCTGGACCAACTCTACCTCTATTTTGTTGAACAATTATCGAGTAAATATGATGAAGACACGTTCGACACAACAACCGTTCTTTAAACTTCACACTCGGAACAAGAGACGGAAGCCGACACGGAGCTGGACGTCCCAATACCCCAATAAGAGCTCATCATCAACCAACAGACATGACGCGTTCCGAGCGGAAAACCCGAGCCGCCACAGAGCCGGACTCCCCCCGCTTACCAACTCTATCCACACAGGACCAGCGGACATCACCCCAGGGGACCGAGGTTCCTACCCCCCACTTGTCCCCCCACGGGGACAGTGCGAAGGGAACGCCTCGTAACACTGGAGTGGGTGTCGAGGCGAGCGGGATGGCGTCGAGGCTATTACCCTGGAGGAGTTGGATTCTGCCATCAAACGTACAAAGCCATTGGCACCATGGCCGGACCGAATCCGGCTCTAATGGGTCTTGAGCAAGAACCGCAAGGAGTTGCTGGGGAAACTTGACTTGACCTTTGGCCGCTTTTTCAGCTTATTTCATATCAAGCTTGTAGTATATAGTCTTGTAGTGCGCGCAGTGTAGTGCGCGACCTGTAGTAATATAGAAGTCTAGTATTTATGCAGGCGAAGTACAATTTTTGAAATTGTAATAATGTCCTTGGTATTTGCTTAGTATTATAATGGAGTCATTATGACATAGTTATCATTGATTTGATGTCAGACTAATACAACAGAGCATATAATTATCAGTGCATATTGATCGGAACAGGAATATTTTATGATCAGTGCATATCGCAGCTTGTATTGTATATTGGTTGTCAAGGTCAACCATGTGCTAATCTTACGCATGTAAAATAGTACTACATAGTAACAGTGCTCTCATATCACAAGATGTCATATACGTTGTTTAGAAAGTATACGTCCTATATTACAAGGTTCACGATTGGTGCAATGTAGTAATCCTAACGCGTAGTAACATACATGCAAATATTACCTTTTTTCATATAAACGAGACCACAGGAAGTGAGAGCCTCTTTCCACGACGGCATTTGAAATTCCGCCTCCACCCCGCCTTTTTTGGCGTTTCTTACCCTCACCATTGCGCAAAGTAATTTATGTTATCATTCACATGTATAGTTGGATCCTGATAACCTTCGCGATCTCGTATATATGTATTCTTTTCATGTATGAATTTATGCACATTTATTAAATTTTTTCATGTCTTATATTGTGGTGGCATACTAAAAAAAAAGATAAAATTCCACAGGGTGGCTAACTTTTGTCCGAAATGCACTAAGAAGTACGAGGTGAAGTCACATCTCAACAAGTGTTACCTTGACAAAACGGAAGCGGAAATCAAAAGTATCCACTCTCAAGAAAGCGAAGGCGCTAAACAAGGACAAGTCGGCGAAGGCACCCTTGAAGTCTGTAAGCCACGATGAGTTCCGGCTGGTCACGCGATACCTGGTCGGAGCCATCATGCAAATCGGACATTTCCAGCGTGTATGCCTTTCAACTGATCTCGAAGGTCGTTGACAAGGAATACGAGCGAGAAGCTGGCCCCAAACCAGCAGCCCCCCAGCCGGACCGTCAGCTGCCGAACCAGCAGCGCCCCACCCGGAAACTACAGCTGCCGAATCAGCAGCCCCCCAGCCAGATCACGACTCCGAACCGGAGTCCGTGACATCGGCCATGGCATTGGACCCGATATCGACGCTCTTCTTGGAATCGTTCTCCACCGAGCGGGATACGGCCCCGACGGCCAAGGAGATCAGGAGCTTCATGGAGGAGGAGCAGGTGCCCGTCCACCAACATTACCGTTGGTTAAAGCGCCTGCAGGGGTTGTGGCGTCTCCGGCGAGAAGACACCGTCATGGTTGAAGCCCTGCGTGGTCGGACACAACAACCGACTACGGCAGAGGCCTCTCCATGCTAAGAGACCTGGGCCTCTCCATGAAGAAGGCCCGGGTCTCCATCCTTTACCGGAGACTGACACCCCGACGACCCACCAGAACAGAGTCCCGTGCCAAGGAGCGGGAACGAGAGGACGCCCTAGCGGACCTTTGCCAGCTGTGGCCCTCCGTCATGATCACTGACGGTGGCCCCATGGGCCGTGGTCTCATGACCACGTTCCCCTTTGCAAAGGGCGACGTGGTTTGTAACTACGGCGGTCCTACATTTGAAGGAGCGGAGACGGTGGCCTACATCAAGGAGTGCGACGACAACCCAGGCGCTGATACGTCGTACATGTACGTCTTTCAACACGACAGCGTACAGTACGTCATCAACCCCCTCGACGATAAGGAGAGCGGCCACTTCAACCACTCGAGGCCCCACCCTAACGTGAAGCCAAGGGTCCAGTTGCTCGGGGGAATACCCCGACTGCTCTTCACGGCCAGACGGGATATACGTGCGGGGGAAGAGCTCTTCTTCGACTACGGAGAGAGAAACCCCAATATCCCGGACTGGTTGACGACTGGGTGCATGTGCCCCAGTGCCGCCAATCTGCCCCTGCCCAGGCTCCGCAGGCTCCCCAGGCTGACCAGGCTGGTCGCACTGGCAAGGGCAAGGGCAAGGCCAAGGGCACACGGCAAGACATCGAGGAGAGCTCGACTTGAGCGGTCTCTGGAGCTGTCCCTCCACAGGCTCCCCAGGCTGCCCACACAGCTCAGGACCGCTGGAGCTGGAGAAGTCACTGCCCAGGCGCCCATGGCTGCCCAGCCCCAGGCCGAGCCGACGTTCAGCCGTCAGCAGCGGTCCCTGCCCAGGCGACAGATGGCTGCCCAGCCCCAGGCCGAGCCTAGGTTCAGAAATTCCTCGTCCAGCCTCAGGCGGCGACAGATGGATGCCCAGCGTGCGTTTATCGTTTAATGCCAAGACGGTCAGAGGAACATTGGGGCGTACCAATGCCGAGACGGTGAGAGGAACATTGGGGCGTACCAATACCGAGACGGTCAGAGCAACATTGGGGCGTACCAATGCCGAGACGGTCAGAGCAACATTGGGGCGTACCAATGCCGAGACGGTCAGAGCAACATTGGGGCGTACCAATGCCGAGACGGTCAGAGCAACATTGTGGCGTACCAATGCCGAGACGGTGAGAGGAACATTGGGGCGTACCAATGCCGAGACGGTGAGAGGAACATTGGGGCGTACCAATGCCGAGACGGTCAGAGCAACATTGGGGCGTACCAATGCCGAGACGCGTGTCACCTGCCCCGAGTGTCCCACAACCTCTGCGACCAACATTGGTTTATCACAGCACAGGAGCCGCCCACACGTATTGAACATTCTCTGGATCTGTTGTTTCCGCCTCGGACACTAGAGTCCATCAAAGGTTGTGTAACGAGCGTGCGACTTTCTAGATAGTACAATTGCAACTAGGGTATTGCAGCAAGTATATATCGGTAAATTTAGGCTGCTTAGGGTCCTATACAAGACTAAGGTATTGTATCAGTCAAATGAGTAAAACCCTGAAAGTAAGCAATCGTATGAATATGTGGAACAATATTGCGAGCGTTCTAACGGGGCAAATATAACCCGGGAACGATGCCGTTAACGGAATTGTTATCAAATTCTGAAAATAAACAACTGCCTTACTAACCACTGACAATGGAGCAAAACGACCATGGCTCTAATCTAATCTAGACAGAAAAAAATCCAAACAGTTGTTGGACGTCAATACTATAAAAATGCATTATTAAACAGGATAGCTCTATCACGGATTATTTCCTTGGGTCCGGGACCGATTTCTCAGACCATTCTCAGCCACGAATAATTAGAGCGCACAACAGTGAGGTAGGAACGAGTGCCGCAAACGACCGTCGTAGATCCGTATCTTAGTGCCGCTTGAAGTGGCAGGTGTACGGACTGTCTGCTTTGAAGCCTGTGCTCTCTCCGCGCCGCAGTAGTAGCGATTTCCCGATTCACGTTTATTTAGTGTTAAAATTCCCAGTTCACTATTATTGAGAACCCTTGATCACGACGGTCGGCTAATACCCCATTCCCAGGTCACGAAGAATTATTTGCCTCATTCCCAGTTCACCAAGGAACAGAAATACCCCCTCCCCCCACCCCATATAAAATAGGCATAAATGCACAGTAAGCGAAAGAGTAGCAATCACATTCAACATTTAGCGTTAAGAATAGAATCAAATAATAATCAGACATACTCTTCATAAGGTAGCAGGCCTACTATATTACTGAGTAATCGACAGTCGGAGGGACGACTCCCCTTTGGGTCTTATAAGCATTATTTCGTACACTACGGCACATACATAGGCTAAAACTGCTCTTATGTTGATACTACCGACTGTTTATCACTATCGGATTATGGACTCGTACATAATCCAAGGTATTAGTATCCACCTACCTCACTCATTAGTCAGTAACATTTGGTTAACGAGTTAGGTATTAATGATGTAATACACATGCATGCCACTAACTGTAAATGACCACTGCTTGCCTCTGATTTTTAATAAGTGCCGACGATATAGGATCTTGGAATCGAATGAGAGAAGTTGACGAAAAGCATGTAATACCGAAGACCAATTACCAATGTAATTCTGCCCTCTAATGTCTCCCCTCCCCAAACTGGAGGTACTAACGGACGAAACCCCAAATCAGCACGACCATACTTAACCGTAAGGCCGTAGAAGTTCATCAGTTGGTCGGTGCATGTACGAAGATCTGGGCTTCACTTAGTTCTGTAGCTAGTCACTAGCGCTTGTATTGAATTGAATTGAAATCATTTATTTGATCAAATTCATACATACATACACATCACAAAATAAACTTAATATAAGATTCGAAAATGATCGGGGGACACCCATTAAGACCAAATCGGTCGCTGTCATGGGTGCCACCTTAATACTTATTCTTATACTTCTTTCTTCTCAGTAAAATATGTACAAAGGGTGTTGTTTAGGAGAAATAGGGGAGAGCGGTCATATACATTATTGAAAGGTGCGATTATTATTTTTTTTTTCAAGGGGAGGGTAGAGGTTTGGTTCTTGATCATATCCAGATATGTTATGTCACTTCACAAATGCAACAATTTAGGATGGTACATACATCACAATAGTGGTCAATATAGTATTGTTTTACGTAGCGACTAAAACCGAGCAAACTGTGTGTCGTGATCTTGCTTTTGACTATTTCTGGAGTAGAATTGAGAAGATTTGGTAGACTGTTCCTAAGACATTTCCTTGCAAACTCATGCTTAATTGGATTAAAGCAGAAGGCACTTTTATTTCTGGTGTTGTAGTTATGTATGGCAGTGTGGGCTTAAGGACATTGACGAAAAATAGTTTGGTAGTTTATTGTTTACCAGCTTGTAATAAAATTTTAACTGTTGTAATTTATGAATATCATCTATCCTTAATGATCTAAATTCTTTGAATAACGGTTCAGTGTGTGCATTGTAAGCGCTGAGATTAAGTATTCTCATAGCCTTCTTTTGCAATTGAAGTAATTGATCCCCTCTGTAACCCCAGATCAATATTCCGTAATTTAAGCTAGATAGGACGAGGGAGTTATATAGCATGGCATTAATTTTCTTTGGTACAGTATATTTTAATTTGTTCAGAATGCCTATCTTTTTGGATACATTATGGGACAAAATATGTAGGTGATCATTCCAGGAGAGGGAACAGTCTATTGTGATGCCCAATACTTTGAAGGTTTTAACACACTCTAGCCTGGTATCATTTATAATTAGTTCGGGTACACAAACTTTTTTTTGAGGTACATGGAAAATCATGAACTTCGACTTTTGAATGTTTAACGATAATTTGTTTAATTTTAACCATTCACTAATTTTTTCTAATTCGTTATTTATTACATTATTGCCATTGTTTTCTACGAAATTACTATTTAACACGCTTAGTGTGCTTGACAATGTCGTGTCGTCTGCATAGATTATGGTTTTAAATATCTCGCTAGCTCTTGTAATGTCATTAATATATATTATAAACAAAAGCGGCCCAAGGATAGATCCTTGGGGAACCCCAGTGGTTATATTTAATAAAGACGAGTTTGCATTTTCTAACTGTACAAATTGTTTACGGTTAAACAGATTAACTTTCCACAAGTTTCCCAACTGTCCCAACTATGCCATAGTGCATAAGTTTATGTATTAATATTCTATGATCAAGCGTATCAAAAGCTTTGGAAAGATCCCCCCCTCCCGCCCCACCCACCCACGATTGAGGCACCTGTGTCTCAACGAACTGACAAACCAAGCCTCCACAGAAACCACCCCCACCCGCCGCCTTCGCCACCCACCCCGTCCCTCACGAGCTGCCACCGGCGGCCACAGCCTATTGGCGGCCACAGCCAACAGCCATTGGCGGCCACAGCCTACGTATCCCGATTGCAGAACCGCCTACTTCCAATCGCATATCACATAACTTTTCACTACAACAAGCAAACGCAATTAACCAACTACGCAACAACAATGACTTAATCGTCAAAAAAGCCGACAAAGGTTCCACGATTGTCATTATGAACACCACAGACTACATAACAGAATGCTACAACCAACTTCACAACACCAAATACTATCAACCCCTCAAACACACAGAGCCCCATCTAATGCCAAAGCCATCACCCGGCTTATGGACCAACTATGACATAACAAAATCATCACGGAGGCAGAGCATCTATGACTCCTCCCCCCTCCCACACCCCGCCCACGCCTAGTTTACGGCCTCCCCCAAGACACACAAGGCCAGAGACAAATGGCGGGACAACTTCCCACCACTCCGCCCCATAGTCGCGGACACCGCGTCAGAATCATATAACACCGCTCACTTAGTGGCCTTGGAACTCAAAGAGGTCAGCACCACCCACCAGTCTTACATCAAAAACACATGGGATTTCTTACTCAAGCTAAAAGCAATAAAGTTACCCCCTAATTGCCTTTTGGTAACACTGGACGTTGAATCATTCTAGACTAACATACCGCACGCTGAAGGCATACATCGCTGCAAGGCTGCGCTCAACACACGCACGAAACCATGGATACCCACGGACTACCTTATCACTTTACTTGAGCTACAACTTTACAACAATGACTTCGTCTTTGACGATAAAACATTCCTACAGGTGCACGGCACCTCGATGGGGAAAAACTGGGCCCCAGCATACGCAGATGTATACCTAGCAAAATGGGAGAGACATATTAAATCCTTACAGACTGACCTACCCTCCCCACTAGTCTGGTTCAGGTACCTGGATGACATCATCCTGGCCTGGCCGCACTCCACACAAGAGCTAGACGAGTTCTTATTACTCATTAACGCGGTCGACTCCCACATGAGGGTCCAGGCCAAAATTTTCACCTAACGGTTGATTTCCTGGACACCACGTTGTTCAAGGGACTATCCTTTCACGCTAAAGGCATTCTAGATACAAAGACGTGCTGGAAACCAACGGACAGCCATCTTTACTTACGACATGACTCCGCCCACTCACACAAAACCATGACTGGCCTAACTAAAGGCATGTGTATACGTCTGAAACGCATATGCACGAACAACAGTGACTTCCTGACCCTGAGCAGGGACATGTTTCGATTCTTCATTAAGCGCGGATATAACGCCCACCGCCTAAGGCGAACCTTTAACACGGTAGCCAAAGGCGACTACTCAAAAACCAAAAACCAACCACAAATATCATACACAACAAAAAAGGCGCTTACCTCTCATTGTGACGTATGCCCCAGGAATGTCAGGACATGCAGCAATTAACAATCCTCTACGGTGAACTCATCAACTCCGTCGATGATGAATCAAAAAAAACACATACCGAAAAAAAAAAATGATCGCCTACAAACGACAGAAAAACATACGGGACGCGCTGGTCTCCACCCGCCTCAAGAGAGGCCAGGGGACAAACCACACGCAAATGTTACGCGTCCAATCACGCACTGATTCAACTAAGCCAACTCCGGTGTCATCACACACAATAAGCCGCACATAAACACTAAGACCGTACAACAATACAGCGGTTGGCAGATCACCTGCAACCGCTAAACACCACAACAGATAACAAAGTGTCACATGTAGTTATAGTGTAAACAGTCTAATAACACACGGATTACCGCATGACACTTGCCAACACAGGTCTACGCCAAAGTACAATTCACACATGTTAATTCCCGGCCGCTGGTACCCGGCGGCCAAACAACTACCACGAGGGTAGAAATAACATGTTGGCACTAACCGCCCGAACCCATCATGGGCCACACTGGGCGGCGGTTGACCAATAACAGCAACGGCATTTGCTATTGGCCAATCGTCGGGAATTAAGTTAGTATAAATAAATGTGGAAGGCGAGCCTCGGGGAGGAGCTCAAGCTGACCACGGACACCCCAACTACAACAGTCCACATTTCTCAGCTTAGTACAAGCTTGCTTACACTTTTTATGTCAACATTATATTTGTATATTGTACTTGTCCATATCCGCTATTATTATTATTATTATTATTATTATTATTATTACTATTATCACCATTAAAACCCATCAGTATTATTATTATACACTGTCGTTAGAGTTGGTTTTATGGAATCCGCACTGGTCGAATCGGTATCCTCCCGCCAAGCGAGTTCCCCTTACATTAGTCTCAAGTTAAGCGAGAAGAGCAAGTTTAACACAAACACCTCCCAAACATTAATGACTATCTTCCCCTCCTTTCCTTTCCGCTCCACGAGGCGAGATACTACTCCTCACAGAGCAACCTTATCACTCGGCCTGGATCCTTTGATCCAGGAGCAGGATACACCCCACCCCCTCCCCGGGAGGCCCCACCCACTTCAACCAATCACATGATGGGATATGGACACGTGGTATGCCATGGATTTCAATCCCATCACGTGACTACTAATATACCACTAACCACTATATATACCGCGCCGCCTCCCTCATTATGTACACCTGACGAAGGGCAAACAGCCCGGAAAACTTTGTGTAATGTATAACAGATTGGAATAAACCAGTTTAAGCCTGTACCAACTGTTTGGGAGTTTTTTCTTATCCTTTATTTTTGACAACAAGCGAAATAAGGATGATTAGGACCAGAGCTGCACACAGATTGGACACTATTATATCAGAGACCTCTGCTTCTGAACACGAAAATACAGAGTCGGAAATCCCGGTCACCCAACCCGTACGGGCGGGTCCAGGGGACGTCACCCTCGTCCCCGAAACTTCACTTTCGGAGCGGGAGGAGCACCCTCCCCCCCCCCTCTCGTCCCAACGCAGCCAGCGGGGACCCCCCCTGGGGGCCACGGCTCTCCCGGCAGTGGATCACCAAAAGCCCCCCCCCCCACCCCGAGGTAGGGCATGGCGGAGGCACCGCCAGACCACCACCACACGAAGCCGGTCATCCCGGCGACGCAACCCGTACAGTCGGGACCCGGGGACGCCACGCTCGTCCCTGACACTTCAATGTCGGAGCGGGAGGACCCCCCTCCGCCCCCCCTCCAATCATCCCAACGCAGCCAGCGGAGGCCCCCCCTGGGAATCGTGGCTCCTCCGGTGAAGGACCCCCCCACGGCCCCCCCGAGGGAACGAGGGGCGGAAACGCCGCCAAACCTCAACAACCCTACCAGAGTAGAAAGCGGTCATTGATTATCTGCATCAACCCGCCCTCCGGCTGGTGCAACAAACAAATACGTTATTCCCCGGTCACACGGAAGCCAACTACCAAGCCCACCCACCGAATGGTATGAGGTACCCTAACGTGGTCCTAGGCGAATGCCATTCCTGAAATGGGTATAACGGCAGTTCTATCGCCGCAAAAGCAGTCATCCAGATACAGGACAATGGTGTATTGAATCGACAATATGACCTGCCGACGATGTATAGACTCTAGTTGTGTATTCTACCCAATAGTTTTATCTTACTAAATATATTATACCTCAAATTACCACTGTTTTTTACTTTGCATACAGTTGGCAATATATCCGGCTGGCTGCACCCTGGTTTCACATCTCTCCCCGAATATCAAATATCACACTGCCCACATGAAGACAAATGTAACACTGCCCACATGTAGAATGACGTCAGACTTGACTAGCCTGCAATACGGGAAGATCCCGCGCCGATGAAACCATGAAAGTGATCATGCGGCAAGGCAGAGACAATATCAGAGAAGCAACATATGAAGCAGACGTCGGTGAACCCTGCAAGTCAGCATGGTGACGACATGCTAATACAGACACTGACAATGTGTGTGTAGACATCTAACACTGACACTGTGTGGAGACAGCTAACACAAAGTGTGTGGACAACCAACTGCTGTACACTGCTGTACCCTGCTGTACACTGGAGTTGAAAAAGCAGAGGGAACATACTATGCTGGGGAATGGGCTTGAATATTATGAAATGATTCAGCCAGGGCGGCCGACGTTACCTACCTGTTGTAACTTCATCTTGCCTTCAGGGTGTGACGCTGTCACAAGTGTTGTGTGAGCTCTTAGTCTGGTGGCGGCTGCACAGCAAGCGGCGTCTTGTGGCGTATCTTCGTTCCTGAAACAAAGCATGGTGTCTATATTTGCATATCGACACAAAACATATCAAAAAAACAATTGTCTATTTTAAATATATCCAAATATAAGGTTATTTTGAAAGTTAGCAAAACTGCCCGGGAAAGTAAAGGGCGCAACAACGCATGAAGAATAAAATTTACCGAGAACCTTTGACATAAATACTGAACATCGCATCCTGTGCTTCTTGAATTGTATATTGTATAGAATAGTTCCAATAGTTGTACATGGTGTTATATTTATATCTGTTATATATCGTATCGCTATTAGACAGGGCACTGATTGCTTTTCGCGCTTGTCCTGATAGTGTTTATGACGTCATATGTTCGGTGTCTGCTGATGCCACTTGTCCTGCCGACTGCCAACCTGCAAACAGAACGTCTGCTTAATCAATACATTCGCCAACTGACATTTCTCTGTCGCAGTCATTTAAAAGTAAATTATTTATTAGAAGGATAGTGACATACCTTTTCCGAATCCTTGAGTGTCAGTCTAATTATAAGGGAAATATGCCTGGTCAGGAGTTCTATCCCCAACAGAAATGACACTATTTTATAGACGTGAATATCGAATGTCGGTAGGTTGGTAATCTTGCCCTGCTGACGGTGCAAGGTGAACCGTCTGTATGTAGAGTGGATAACGCATCAGACAGGGTAAATAACTTAGTAACCGAGGCCTAGAAAACAGACATTGGCAGAGAACCACTTACGTATGTTTGAAAACTGTTTATCTTCCAAACTGTAGTTGATAGCAGTCTTCCCGGCACCAAGTATACATGTCCCCACACACAGCCTGCAAGGACCATCTCATGATGACGGTGAAGTGGACTCCGCAGACTGTCAGGCGGCTCGCAGTGAGACACGCGTGTGACTGTGAGGCTCAGGAGGCTCTGGCTGGAGCAGCAGCTATAGTCTGGTCACACCCACGTGACGACGGTCACACCCACGTGACGACGGTCTCACCCACGTGACGAGGGCACTGCGCTAAGTGTATCGTGACGTCTGCAATGAAGCCCTTCCCTCTAACAGCACTGGCGGCACACGTGGCACTGAACATTGCGCTGTTCATTGGACTCACAAGACATTGTGTCGGCTGTCTCAACGAGCAAACTCAGAGCTCACTGGTAGCCAAGCAATTGTCCAGTGACTTAACTGTTCCATGACGAACTGGCTGAGCGACTCGCCGCGGGAGTCGTTCTCAATGCCACCGCTCAGACCGTTGTCTGTACAGTGACCGCCCTGGAGTTAAGACCACACACCCCGGTGTCATTCAGATGTAGGTCCCTGTGCTGTGTTGCTGCACGACTCGCTGACCCACTTTCAGCGAGCTGTCCCTTGCCATCTTTGAGTGACAAAGTACACTCCTTGCTACACACACAGGTGCGCGAACTGCAGTCACCTGGAAATGAACTGCCAATCAGCCAACTGTGGTTGCCCAACAAGACCACTCCGCCATACACACATGTACAGCCGTTAACCCATGCGAATAAGGTTCTTTTATTTATTTTCTTTGGATCCCTACTGGTTATTGTATATAATTCCCAACATCTACCAATGGGTTCGCAACTGACTAACAACTACAACAATACAATACAAGTTATCCTTGGTATACAACTTTCTATTTTATGAGTGCAGAATGCACAAAAACGCCTACTATGAAAATGAACATTATACCCATCACAACTTGAGGAGTCGGCAAGATCTAACTTGGCTTGCAGAACTTGTACTGCAAGTGATACTACAACAGGAGAAATTAACTTACATAGGCGCATGAATTGGAAGATATAACCCACAACCCTCGGGTGGGTAGACATAACCCACCACCCTCGTTAGATATAACCCACCACCCTCGGTAGATATAACCCACCACCCTCGGTAGATATAACCCACCACCCTCGGTAGACCTCACCACCCTCTGTAGACATAACCCACAACCCTCGGTAGACATAACCCACAACCCTCGGTAGACCTCACCACCCTCTGTAGACATAACCCACCACCCTCGGTAGACATAACCCACAACCCTGGGTAGATATAACCCACCACCCTGGGTAGATATAACCCACCACCCTCGGTAAATATAACCCACCACCCTGGGTAGACATAACCCACCACCCTCGGTAGACATAACCCACAACCCTCGGTAGACATAACCCACAACCCTCGGTAGACCTCACCACCCTCTGTAGACATAACCCACCACCCTCTGTAGACATAACCCACCACCCTCGGTAGATATAACCCACCACCCTCGGTAGATATAACCCACCACCCTCGGTAGACATAACCCACAACCCTCGTTAGACATAACCCACAACCCTCGTTAGACATAACCCACAACCCTCGGTAGACATAACCCACAACCCTCGGTAGACATAACCCACAACCCTCGGTAGATATAACCCACAACCCTCGGTAGACCCCACCACCCTCGGTAGACATAACCCACCACCCTCGGTAGATATAACCCACCACCCTCGGTAGATATAACCCACCACCCTCGGTAGACATAACCCACCACCCTCGGTAGACATAACCCACAACCCTCGTTAGACATAACCCACAACCCTCGGTAGACATAACCCACCACCCTCGGTAGACATAACCCACAACCCTCGGTAGATATAACCCACCACCCTCGGTAGATATAACCCACCACCCTCAGTAGATATAACCCACCACCCTCGGTAGATATAACCCACCACCCTCGGTAGACATAACCCACCACCCTCGGTAGACATAACCCACAACCCTCGTTAGACATAACCCACAACCCTCGGTAGACATAACCCACAACCCTCGGTAGACATAACCCACAACCCTCGGTAGATATAACCCACAACCCTCGGTAGACCCCACCACCCTCGGTAGACATAACCCACCACCCTCGGTAGATATAACCCACCACCCTCGGTAGATATAACCCACCACCCTCGGTAGACATAACCCACCACCCTCGGTAGACATAACCCACAACCCTCCTTAGACATAACCCACAACCCTCGGTAGACATAACCCACAACCCTCGGTAGACATAACCCACAACCCTCGGTAGATATAACCCACAACCCTCGGTAGACCTCACCACCCTCTGTAGACATAACCCACCATCCTCGGTAGACATAACCCACCACCCTCGGTAGATATAACCCACAACCCTCGGTAGACATAACCCACAACCCTCGGTAGACATAACCCACAACCCTCGGTAGACATATCCCACCACCCTCGGTAGACATATCCCACAACCCTCGGTAGACATAACCTACAACCCTCGGTACATATAACCCACAACCCTCGGTAGACCCCACCACCCTCGGTAGACATAACCCACTACCCTGGGTAGATATAACCCACAACCCTGGGTAGATATAACCCACCACCATCGGTAGATAACCCACCACCCTGGGTAGATATAACCCACAACCCTCGGTAGACATAACCCACCACCCTCGGTAGATATAACCCACAACCCTCTGTAGACATAACCCACAACCCTCGGTAGACATAACCCACAACCCTCGGTAGACATAACCCACAACCCTCGGTAGATATAACCCACCACCCTCGGTACATATAACCCACAACCCTCGGTAGACCCCACCACCCTCGGTAGACATAACCCACTACCCTGGGTAGATATAACCCACCACCCTGGGTAGATATAACCCACCACCCTCGGTAGATAACCCACCACCCTCGGTAGACATAACCCACCACCCTCGGTAGACATAACCTACAACCCTCGGTACATATAACCCACAACCCTCGGTAGACATAACCCACCACCCTGGGTAGATATAACCCACCACCCTGGGTAGATATAACCCACCACCCTCGGTAGACATAACCTACAACCCTGGGTAGATATAACCCACCACCCTGGGTAGATATAACCCACCACCCTCGGTAGATAACCCACCACCCTGTGTAGATATAACCCACAACCCTCGGTAGACATAACCCACAACCCTCGGTAGACATATCCCACCACCCTCTGTAGACATATCCCACCACCCTCTGTATATATAACCTACCACACTCGGTAGACATATCCCACCACCCTCGGTAGACATATTCCACCACCCTCGGTAGACATAACCCACAACCCTCGGTAGACATAACCCACAACCCTCCGTAGACATAACCCACAACCCTCCGTAGACATAACCCACAACCCTCGGTAGACATATCCCACAACCCTCGGTAGACATAACCCACAACCCTCAGTAGACATAGCCCACAACCCTCGGTACATATAACCCACAACCCTCGGTAGACATAACCCACAACCCTCGGTAGATATAACCCACCACCCTCGGTAGACATAACCCACAACCCTCGGTAGACATAACCCACAACCCTCGGTAGACATAACCCACAACCCTCGGTAGACCCCACCACCCTCGGTAGACATAACCCACAACCCTCCGTAGACATATCCCACAACCCTCGGTAGATATAACCCACAACCCTCGGTAGACATAACCCACAACCCTCGGTAGACGTAACCCACAACCCTCGGTAGACGTAACCCACAACCCTCGGTAGACATATCCCACAACCCTGGGTAGACATATCCCACAATCCTCTGGTGACATACCCTAACTCTGCGTCTTTCAGATTCCTGGTGGAGGCGGCCTTGCCCTCAGGGGTCAGATGGAGGCCGTCACTGGCGAACTGTCGTCGGTGGGCCCGCCTTCTGTTCGCCCACAGTTGGTCGAGCCGAATGGTGGTGTATCAGGGGCTGTGGATTTTACCACTGACGAAACGCGCGTTCTTTGTTGCGCTCTTCCGCCGTGAAGATTGATGAGTACTTTCCCGCAGCCGACGGGAAAATGGTCGCAAAGTAACTTTTTCCAACATCAATCAACTTTACCGCCTGGTTTGGTTAAGACTTCGAAGTGGGCAGGCATCGGCCCAGGCCGGCTGCATGAGAATCTCCCAATATTATAGTTTTCCCATATCGACTGTGGCTATATTGTGAGATTGATAGTAATATCATAGGTGAAATTAATAGAGCGGCGTTTGTGAGGGGGTGGGGGGTGCTATAAGGTCGTGGTGCGGTAAGATCGTGGTGGTGCTTCCTAATGGCGTACTTGTCGGTGTGGCGTACTCGTCGGTGTGGCGTACCCGTCGGTGTGGCGTACTCGTCGGTGTGGCGTACCTGTCGGTGTGGCGTACTCGCCGGTGTGGCGTACCCGTCGGTGTGGCGTACTCGTCGGTGTGGCGTACCCGTCGGTGTGGCGTACTCGTCGGTGTGGCGTACCCGTCGGTGTGGCGTACTCGCCGGTGTGGCGTACCCGTCGGTGTGGCGTACTCGTCGGTGTGGCGTACCCATCGGTGTGGCGTACTCGCCGGTGTGGCGTACCCGTCGGTGTGGCGTACTCGCCGGTGTGGCGTACTCGTCGGTGTGGCGTACCCGTCGGTGTGGCGTACTCGCCGGTGTGGCGTACCCGTCGGTGTGGCGTACTCGTCGGTGTGGCGTACCCGTCGGTGTGGCGTACTCGCCGGTGTGGCGTACCCGTCGGTGTGGCGTACTCGCCGGTGTGGCGTACCCGCCGGTGTGGCGTACCCGCCGGTGTGGCGTACCCCTCGGTGTGGCGAGCCGAGGGGTACATTTCTGTTTTCTGCTGGCGGTTGAGCCGGTTTCGTGACATCTGGGTCCGTCCGCGGTCCTGGCTGGTCACCGTCTTCTGCTTCCTCGTAAGGCCGGATAATTGTAATGCCAATGTTGAGAAGCACCTTGCTAACCTGATCGATGATTGCCGGGTCATCTGTCTCGGCCAGCTCCATTACGCGTTTCACCGTCAGGCTTTGAAACTTCGAAAACGCGCGTGCTCTAGTCCGTGCTTGCAGCCAAACACGATTCCGCTCCTCGCTGTCCTCAATTTTGCATGTGCTCCTTCTCAGGTGGTTCGCCAAATCCTTGAAGGTGATCTGGCAGCTAGTATGAGGACCATGTAGCCGTTCTTGCGCCAGGATGCAGTGGAAGTTAAGATGACTAACTGTGGCTGAGACATTGGTTGAACGCGCAGCCGGCTGTTATTGGCTAAGCGCGCAGCTGGCTGTTATTGGCTAAGCGCGCAGCCGGCTGTTATTGGCTAAGCGCGAAGACGGCTGTTATTGGCTAAGCGCGCAGCCGGCTGTTATTGGCTAAGCGCGCAGCCGGCTGTTATTGGCTAAGCGCGAAGACGGCTGTTATTGGCTAAGCGCGCAGCCGGCTGTTATTGGCTAAGCGCGCAGCCGGCTGTTATTGGCTAAGCGCGAAGACGGCTGTTATTGGTTGAGCGGGCGACCATCCCACCATAGCCACCACCGCACCATCCTACCCCGCAATACAATGGCTTTGTAATGTTAACAAGTTGGTAGGGTTATTGCATTTTAATTGCCCGTGTAGTGTTAATACTTTTGCATTATAGCCTGTAGTTAGGCGCCTGTGTTGTGAATATACTGCAGGGCGTGACATAGCGCGTGCCGTGTACGTATCTTAGCGGGCCTGATGCAGTATAGCATACTATGTAACGACATTGGCCTGGAAAAGGCTGGTAGTCGCAGTGTTCAGTCACAGCAATATTATTGTCAATGGCAAATATATTTGATTTGGTTGGGGCTCAACGGCATTTCAACGTCCCTCCCTCTGCTAGACTATTGCCCTTGATGCCTATATGGCTAGGCATCCAGCAGGACACTACCGCCATTTAATTTGATTTTATTTGAGTAGGGTATAACGGCACTTTCAGCCTGTAAGGTTATATCGTGCCATACGCTCTGCCCAGGATCACCACCCCACGGACTCTGCGTCTGAGCAGGAGTCCCAGGCCCCATCCCAGGCGCTGCGTCAGCCCGTAGAAGGCCCTGCCACGGACCAAGCGGCATCAGAGGCAGACGGCGGGCCGCCCCAGTGTCAGGCCCCATCCCAGGCGCTGGGTCAGACCGCATAAGGCCCTGCCACGGCCCAAGCGGCATCAGAGGCAGACGGCGGGCCGCCCCAGTGTCAGGCCCCATCCCAGGCGCTGGGTCAGCCCGTAGAAGGCCATGCCACGGCCCAAGCGGCATCAGAGGCAGACAGCGGGCCGCTCCCGTGTCAGGCCCCATCCCAGGCGCTGCGGCAGACCGCAGAAGGCCATGCCACGGACCAAGCGGCATCAGAGGCAGCCGGCGGGCCGCCCCAGTGTCAGGCCCCATCCCAGGCGCTGCGTCAGCCCGTAGAAGGCCCTGCCACGGACCAAGCGGCATCAGAGGCAGACAGCGGGCCGCCCAGTGTCAGGCCCCATCCCAGGCGCTGGGTCAGCCCGTAGAAGGCCCTGCCACGGCCCAAGCGGCATCAGAGGCAGACAGCGGGCCGCCCCAGTGTCAGGCCCCATCCCAGGCGCTGCGTCAGCCCGTAGAAGGCCATGCCACGGCCCAAGCGGCATCAGAGGCAGACAGCGGGCCGCTCCCGTGTCAGGCCCCATCCTAGGCGCTGCGGCAGACCGCAGAAGGCCATGCCACGGACCAAGCGGCATCAGAGGCAGCCGGCGGGCCGCCCCAGTGTCAGGCCCCATCCCAGGCGCTGGGTCAGCCCGTAGAAGGCCATGCCACGGCCCAAGCGGCATCAGAGGCAGACAGCGGGCCGCTCCCGTGTCAGGCCCCATCCCAGGCGCTGCGGCAGACCGCAGAAGGCCATGCCACGGACCAAGCGGCATCAAAGGCAGCCGGCGGGCCGCCCCAGTGTCAGGCCCCATCCCAGGCGCTGCGTCAGCCCGTAGAAGGCCCTGCCACGGCCCAAGCGGCATCAGAGGCAGACAGCGGGCCGCCCCAGTGTCAGGCCCCATCCCAGGCGCTGCGTCAGCCCGTAGAAGGCCCTGCCACGGCCCAAGCGGCATCAGAGGCAGACAGCGGGCCGCTCCCGTGTCAGGCCCCATCCCAGGCGCTGCGTCAGCCCGTAGAAGGCCCTGCCACGGCCCAAGCGGCATCAGAGGCAGACAGCGGGCCGCCCCAGTGTCAGGCCCCATCCCAGGCGCTGCGTCAGCCCGTAGAAGGCCCTGCCACGGCCCAAGCGGCATCAGAGGCAGACGGCGGGCCGCCCCAGTGTCAGGCCCCATCCCAGGCGCTGGGTCAGCCCGTAGAAGGCCCTGCCACGGACCAAGCGGCATCAGAGGCAGACAGCGGGCCGCCCAGTGTCAGGCCCCATCCCAGGCGCTGGGTCAGCCCGTAGAAGGCCCTGCCACGGCCCAAGCGGCATCAGAGGCAGACAGCGGGCCGCCCCAGTGTCAGGCCCCATCCCAGGCGCTGCGTCAGCCCGTAGAAGGCCATGCCACGGCCCAAGCGGCATCAGAGGCAGACAGCGGGCCGCTCCCGTGTCAGGCCCCATCCTAGGCGCTGCGGCAGACCGCAGAAGGCCATGCCACGGACCAAGCGGCATCAGAGGCAGCCGGCGGGCCGCCCCAGTGTCAGGCCCCATCCCAGGCGCTGGGTCAGCCCGTAGAAGGCCATGCCACGGCCCAAGCGGCATCAGAGGCAGACAGCGGGCCGCTCCCGTGTCAGGCCCCATCCCAGGCGCTGCGGCAGACCGCAGAAGGCCATGCCACGGACCAAGCGGCATCAGAGGCAGCCGGCGGGCCGCCCCAGTGTCAGGCCCCATCCCAGGCGCTGCGTCAGCCCGTAGAAGGCCCTGCCACGGCCCAAGCGGCATCAGAGGCAGACAGCGGGCCGCCCCAGTGTCAGGCCCCATCCCAGGCGCTGCGTCAGCCCGTAGAAGGCCCTGCCACGGCCCAAGCGGCATCAGAGGCAGACGGCGGGCCGCCCCAGTGTCAGGCCCCATCCCAGGCGCTGGGTCAGCCCGTAGAAGGCCCTGCCACGGACCAAGCGGCATCAGAGGCAGACAGCGGGCCGCCCCAGTGTCAGGCCCCATCCCAGGCGCTGCGTCAGCCCGTAGAAGGCCCTGCCACGGCCCAAGCGGCATCAGAGGCAGACAGCGGGCCGCCCCAGTGTCAGGCCCCATCCCAGGCGCTGCGTCAGCCCGTAGAAGGCCCTGCCACGGCCCAAGCGGCATCAGAGGCAGACAGCGGGCCGCCCCAGTGTCAGGCCCCATCCCAGGCGCTGCGTCAGCTGGGTCAGCTCGTAGAAGGCCCTGCCACGGCCCAAGCGGCATCAGAGGCAGACGGCGGGCCGCCCCAGTGTCAGGCCCCATCCCAGGCGCTGGGTCAGACCGTAGAAAGCCATGCCACGGACCAAGCGGCATCAGAGGCAGACGGCGGGCCGCCCCAGTGTCAGGCCCCATCCCAGGCGCTGGGTCAGACCGTAGAAAGCCATGCCACGGAACACGCGGCATCAGAGGCAGCCGGCGGGCCGCCCCAGTGTCAGGCCCCATCGCAGGCGCTGGGTCAGCCCGTAGAAGGCCCTGCCACGGCCCAAGCGGCATCAGAGACAGCCGGCGGGCCGCCCCAGTGTCAGGCCCCATCCCAGGCGCTGGGTCAGCCCGTAGAAGGCCCTGCCACGGCCCAAGCGGCATCAGAGGCAGACAGCGGGCCGCCCCAGTGTCAGGCCCCATCCCAGGCGCTGCGTCAGCCCGTAGAAGGCCCTGTCACGGCCCAAGCGGCATCAGAGGCAGACAGCGGGCCGCCCCAGTGTCAGGCCCCATCCCAGGCGCTGCGTCAGCCCGTAGAAGGCCCTGTCACGGCCCAAGCGGCATCAGAGGCAGACAGCGGGCCGCCCCAGTGTCAGGCCCCATCCCAGGCGCTGCGTCAGCCCGTAGAAGGCCCTGTCACGGCCCAAGCGGCATCAGAGGCAGACGGCGGGCCGCCCCAGTGTCAGGCCCCATCCCAGGCGCTGGGTCAGCCCGTAGAAGGCCCTGCCACGGCCCAAGCGGCATCAGAGGCAGACAGCGGGCCGCCCCAATGTCAGGCCCCATCCCAGGCGCTGCGTCAGCCCGTAGAAGGCCCTGTCACGGCCCAAGCGGCATCAGAGGCAGACAGCGGGCCGCCCCAGTGTCAGGCCCCATCCCAGGCGCTGGGTCAGCCCGTAGAAGGCCCTGCCACGGACCAAGCGGCATCAGAGGCAGACGGCGGGCCGCCCCAGTGTCAGGCCCCATCCCAGGCGCTGGGTCAGCCCGTAGAAGGCCCTGCCACGGACCAAGCGGCATCAGAGGCAGACGGCGGCCGCCCCAGTGTCAGGCCCCATCCCAGGCGCTGGGTCAGCCCGTAGAAGGCCCTGCCACGGACCAAGCGGCATCAGAGGCAGACAGCGGGCCGCCCAGTGTCAGGCCCCATCCCAGGCGCTGGGTCAGCCCGTAGAAGGCCCTGCCACGGCCCAAGCGGCATCAGAGGCAGACAGCGGGCCGCCCCAGTGTCAGGCCCCATCCCAGGCGCTGCGTCAGCCCGTAGAAGGCCCTGCCACGGCCCAAGCGGCATCAGAGGCAGACAGCGGGCCGCCCCAGTGTCAGGCCCCATCCCAGGCGCTGCGTCAGCCCGTAGAAGGCCATGCCACGGCCCAAGCGGCATCAGAGGCAGACAGCGGGCCGCTCCCGTGTCAGGCCCCATCCCAGGCGCTGCGGCAGACCGCAGAAGGCCATGCCACGGACCAAGCGGCATCAGAGGCAGCCGGCGGGCCGCCCAGTGTCAGGCCCCATCCCAGGCGCTGGGTCAGCCCGTAGAAGGCCCTGCCACGGACCAAGCGGTAGCAGAGGCAGACAGCGGGCCGCCCCAGTGTCAGGCCCCATCCCAGGCGCTGCTGCAGACCGTAGAGAACCCTACCACGGCCCAAGCGGCATCAGAGGCAGACGGCGGGCCGCCCCAGTGTCAGGCCCCATCCCAGGCGCTGGGTCAGCCCGTAGAAGGCCCTGCCACGGACCAAGCGGCATCAGAGGCAGACAGCGGGCCGCCCCAATGTCAGGCCCCATCCCAGGCGCTGCGTCAGCCCGTAGAAGGCCCTGTCACGGCCCAAGCGGCATCAGAGGCAGACAGCGGGCCGCCCCAGTGTCAGGCCCCATCCCAGGCGCTGGGTCAGCCCGTAGAAGGCCCTGCCACGGACCAAGCGGCATCAGAGGCAGACGGCGGGCCGCCCCAGTGTCAGGCCCCATCCCAGGCGCTGGGTCAGCCCGTAGAAGGCCCTGCCACGGACCAAGCGGCATCAGAGGCAGACGGCGGCCGCCCCAGTGTCAGGCCCCATCCCAGGCGCTGGGTCAGCCCGTAGAAGGCCCTGCCACGGACCAAGCGGCATCAGAGGCAGACAGCGGGCCGCCCAGTGTCAGGCCCCATCCCAGGCGCTGGGTCAGCCCGTAGAAGGCCCTGCCACGGCCCAAGCGGCATCAGAGGCAGACAGCGGGCCGCCCCAGTGTCAGGCCCCATCCCAGGCGCTGCGTCAGCCCGTAGAAGGCCCTGCCACGGCCCAAGCGGCATCAGAGGCAGACAGCGGGCCGCCCCAGTGTCAGGCCCCATCCCAGGCGCTGCGTCAGCCCGTAGAAGGCCATGCCACGGCCCAAGCGGCATCAGAGGCAGACAGCGGGCCGCTCCCGTGTCAGGCCCCATCCCAGGCGCTGCGGCAGACCGCAGAAGGCCATGCCACGGACCAAGCGGCATCAGAGGCAGCCGGCGGGCCGCCCCAGTGTCAGGCCCCATCCCAGGCGCTGGGTCAGCCCGTAGAAGGCCCTGCCACGGACCAAGCGGTAGCAGAGGCAGACAGCGGGCCGCCCCAGTGTCAGGCCCCATCCCAGGCGCTGCTGCAGACCGTAGAGAACCCTACCACGGCCCAAGCGGCATCAGAGGCAGACGGCGGGCCGCCCCAGTGTCAGGCCCCATCCCAGGCGCTGGGTCAGCCCGTAGAAGGCCCTGCCACGGACCAAGCGGCATCAGAGGCAGACGGCGGGCCGCCCCAGTGTCAGGCCTCATCCCAGGCGCTGGGTCAGCCCGTAGAAGGCCCTGCCACGGACCAAGCGGCATCAGAGGCAGACGGCGGGCCGCCCCAGTGTCAGGCCCCATCCCAGGCGCTGGGTCAGCCCATAGAAGGCCATGCCACGGAACAAGCGGCATCAGAGGCAGACGGCGGGCCGCCCCAGTGTCAGGCCCCATCCCAGGCGCTGCGTCAGCCCGTAGAAGGCCCTGCCACGGCCCAAGCGGCATCAGAGGCAGACAGCGGGCCGCCCCAGTGTCAGGCCCCATCCCAGGCGCTGCGTCAGCTGGGTCAGCTCGTAGAAGGCCCTGCCACGGCCCAAGCGGCATCAGAGGCAGACGGCGGGCCGCCCCAGTGTCAGGCCCCATCCCAGGCGCTGCTGCAGACCGTAGAGAACCCTACCACGGCCCAAGCGGCATCAGAGGCAGACGGCGGGCCGCCCCAGTGTCAGGCCCCATCCCAGGCGCTGGGTCAGCCCGTAGAAGGCCCTGCCACGGACCAAGCGGCATCAGAGGCAGACGGCGGGCCGCCCCAGTGTCAGGCCTCATCCCAGGCGCTGGGTCAGCCCGTAGAAGGCCCTGCCACGGACCAAGCGGCATCAGAGGCAGACGGCGGGCCGCCCCAGTGTCAGGCCCCATCCCAGGCGCTGGGTCAGCCCATAGAAGGCCATGCCACGGAACAAGCGGCATCAGAGGCAGACGGCGGGCCGCCCCAGTGTCAGGCCTCATCGCTGGCGAAGATTGTGCCCCTCGTAGCGGTCTACGCATCAGACTCGCCATCTGCGACGGACGAGGGGTCCGTCGACCAGGCCACGGACACAGCACTGCTGGCTAAAGACGGGCCGATAGGTTCCCGAGACGACGTCGAGATGGCGCGTCTGCGTGTGCGACTGGAGGGCCCGGTCACTGGGCGCTGCCACAGGCGGAGAAAGGACTTCGAAATGTTCGCCCCCGGTCAAGAGACCATGATGAATACCTCTTTGGTCTTTCGTTGTAAAAAAATAATGATTATTGCATATAATTCCTCAGAACTCATTATTCTTTCGTGGTCGGATACAATGGAAAGAGTCCGAACAAACAGTTCCGCGGTATCCACCCGCAACCCCAGTATTTATATATGATAACTATTATTATGACAGTATTACATTAACAAAATGAGACATAATTATCCGTACATTTGACACAGACCATGTCACAACAATATTGCTGTCAATGATAATAGATGCATACTAACATATGGATACCATCATGACCATGACTTGGTTTTGATTCGATTTGATTGGGGCTTAACGGCACTTTCAGCCTGGTATATGGTCGCGGTATGTGATACACGTAGCCATAGCGACGCGCCGACGCTTCCAGTTAGGCTGCAACTGTCAGCTGCGAGTACGACCAATCCTCTAGCCTTGGGCCAGTACCGCGGTGGACGAGCCAATCACATGCGAGTGACAGACAATGACAAGCACCACCCTCATTGTCTGACCAATCAGAGCGTGTATCGCCCTCATTGTCCGACCAAGCAGAGCGTGTATCGCCCTCGTTGTCCGACCAATCAGAGCGTGTATCGCCCTCATTGTCTGACCAATCAGAGCGTGTATTGCCCTCATTGTCTGACCAACCAGAGCGTGTATCGCCCTCGTTGTCCGACCAATCAGAGCGTGTATGAGCCTGCGCTCGAGGGTTTACATATTGGAGACTTGTGCTGAGATAAACCCATCTCGCACTCGACGCAATGCCATATGCATATCCTCTCATTAATAGCGCAATGTCTGATTACTGAAGACCAAATTTCAGACCTGTATGTAAAAATTTGTAAATATTGCATATAATAGTGACATTCAATTAGTAAAATTTCCAGTCAAGATGGCTACAAATGGTACTTACACTCCCCTCTCTTCAAGCCTAAGGCACATTTTAGCTAAGAATAACATGACCTTATTTTATTTGATTAGGTCTATTTGATTGTAAGGCTATATCGTGCCATACTTGTTTAGTTCAATTTAAATAACTCAAGAGCCAATCCTAAAACCCTGAAAATTAATACATGTCATATTAAAGAAAAAACAATTGCAAAAATGATAAAGGGTCAAGTACATATGAATAAAACCATGAATGCAGTCAATGTTGAAATGGTCAATAAATTAATAAAACCCTGAGCATATCCAATATTATGATTGAGCAAAATGTATTAAAGCCATGAAAGAGAAGACTGGTGAAAATATAAAGTCAATAAGTTGTCAGAATATAAAACCATGAATGTTTATGTTGGTATTTAAAACCACTTTCGAGATTAATAAATACAGCAAAATGCACTGTTTGACAGTACACGCTGACTAGATTTCACATATATTTGACTAGATTTATTGCAGATAAATAGTCTAAAATCTTTTGATGTGGTATAGTATTAAACAGTTGTCTTAAATCTTGTTGTTTCGTAATAATCATCCCTAATTTCTTGGAAGTCAACGCACCTCAACAGAATGTGCTCCACATTCGATATGGTTTCTCACGAACATATTGTCAAGGGTCTGGAACTATTCGGGATTGCAAATCATTTCCTGGGTCTGCCCCACAATATGTATCAGGGTGGGGTCTCCACAAAGGAGCTAGAGATCAGTCGTGGTGTTAAACAAGGATATCCACTCTCGCCAGCCTTCTTCAATATAGCTATTGACACACTCATTTGTCTAATTGAAGCGCAGCAAAATGACTTAAGTACACGGGAGGCGAGACGATGCGGGGAGGCGGACGATGCGGGGCTCCTCACCGGGAGCTGCCGCGGACCATGCGGGGCTCCTCACCGGGAGCTGCCGCGGACCATGCGGGGCTCCTCACCGGGAGCTGCCGCGGACGATGCGGGGCTCCTCACCGGGAGCTGCCGCGGACGATGCGGGGCTCCTCACCGGGAGCTGCCGCGGACGATGCGGGGCTCCTCACCGGGAGCTGCCGCGGACCATGCGGGGCTCCTCACCAGGAGCTGCCGCGGACGATGCGGGGCTCCTCACCGGGAGCTGCCGCGGACCATGCGGGGCTCCTCACCGGGAGCTGCCGCGGACCATGCGGGGCTCCTCACCGGGAGCTGCCGCGGACCATGCGGGGCTCCTCACCGGGAGCTGCCGCGGACGATGCGGGGCTCCTCACCAGGAGCTGCCGCGGACGATGCGGGGCTCCTCACCAGGAGCTGCCGCGGACGATGCGGGGCTCCTCACCAGGAGCTGCCGCGGACCATGCGGGGCTCCTCACCAGGAGCTGCCGCGGACCATGCGGGGCTCCTCACCGGGAGCTGCCGCGGACGATGCGGGGCTCCTCACCGGGAGCTGCCGCGGACCATGCGGGGCTCCTCACCGGGAGCTGCCGCGGACCATGCGGGGCTCCTCACCGGGAGCTGCCGCGGACCATGCGGGGCTCCTCACCGGGAGCTGCCGCGGACCATGCGGGGCTCCTCACCAGGAGCTGCCGCGGACCATGCGGGGCTCCTCACCGGGAGCTGCCGCGGACGATGCCCCAGTGTCAGGCCCCATCCCAGGCGCTGGGTCAGCCCGTAGAAGGCCCTGCCACGGACCAAGCGGCATCAGAGGCAGACGGCGGCCGCCCCAGTGTCAGGCCCCATCCCAGGCGCTGGGTCAGCCCGTAGAAGGCCCTGCCACGGACCAAGCGGCATCAGAGGCAGACAGCGGGCCGCCCAGTGTCAGGCCCCATCCCAGGCGCTGGGTCAGCCCGTAGAAGGCCCTGCCACGGCCCAAGCGGCATCAGAGGCAGACAGCGGGCCGCCCCAGTGTCAGGCCCCATCCCAGGCGCTGCGTCAGCCCGTAGAAGGCCCTGCCACGGCCCAAGCGGCATCAGAGGCAGACAGCGGGCCGCCCCAGTGTCAGGCCCCATCCCAGGCGCTGCGTCAGCCCGTAGAAGGCCATGCCACGGCCCAAGCGGCATCAGAGGCAGACAGCGGGCCGCTCCCGTGTCAGGCCCCATCCCAGGCGCTGCGGCAGACCGCAGAAGGCCACGCCACGGACCAAGCGGCATCAGAGGCAGCCGGCGGGCCGCCCCAGTGTCAGGCCCCATCCCAGGCGCTGGGTCAGCCCGTAGAAGGCCCTGCCACGGACCAAGCGGTAGCAGAGGCAGACAGCGGGCCGCCCCAGTGTCAGGCCCCATCCCAGGCGCTGCTGCAGACCGTAGAGAACCCTACCACGGCCCAAGCGGCATCAGAGGCAGACGGCGGGCCGCCCCAGTGTCAGGCCCCATCCCAGGCGCTGGGTCAGCCCGTAGAAGGCCCTGCCACGGACCAAGCGGCATCAGAGGCAGACGGCGGGCCGCCCCAGTGTCAGGCCTCATCCCAGGCGCTGGGTCAGCCCGTAGAAGGCCCTGCCACGGACCAAGCGGCATCAGAGGCAGACGGCGGGCCGCCCCAGTGTCAGGCCCCATCCCAGGCGCTGGGTCAGCCCATAGAAGGCCATGCCACGGAACAAGCGGCATCAGAGGCAGACGGCGGGCCGCCCCAGTGTCAGGCCCCATCCCAGGCGCTGCGTCAGCCCGTAGAAGGCCCTGCCACGGCCCAAGCGGCATCAGAGGCAGACAGCGGGCCGCCCCAGTGTCAGGCCCCATCCCAGGCGCTGCGTCAGCTGGGTCAGCTCGTAGAAGGCCCTGCCACGGCCCAAGCGGCATCAGAGGCAGACGGCGGGCCGCCCCAGTGTCAGGCCCCATCCCAGGCGCTGCTGCAGACCGTAGAGAACCCTACCACGGCCCAAGCGGCATCAGAGGCAGACGGCGGGCCGCCCCAGTGTCAGGCCCCATCCCAGGCGCTGGGTCAGCCCGTAGAAGGCCCTGCCACGGACCAAGCGGCATCAGAGGCAGACGGCGGGCCGCCCCAGTGTCAGGCCTCATCCCAGGCGCTGGGTCAGCCCGTAGAAGGCCCTGCCACGGACCAAGCGGCATCAGAGGCAGACGGCGGGCCGCCCCAGTGTCAGGCCCCATCCCAGGCGCTGGGTCAGCCCATAGAAGGCCATGCCACGGAACAAGCGGCATCAGAGGCAGACGGCGGGCCGCCCCAGTGTCAGGCCTCATCGCTGGCGAAGATTGTGCCCCTCGTAGCGGTCTACGCATCAGACTCGCCATCTGCGACGGACGAGGGGTCCGTCGACCAGGCCACGGACACAGCACTGCTGGCTAAAGACGGGCCGATAGGTTCCCGAGACGACGTCGAGATGGCGCGTCTGCGTGTGCGACTGGAGGGCCCGGTCACTGGGCGCTGCCACAGGCGGAGAAAGGACTTCGAAATGTTCGCCCCCGGTCAAGAGACCATGATGAATACCTCTTTGGTCTTTCGTTGTAAAAAAATAATGATTATTGCATATAATTCCTCAGAACTCATTATTCTTTCGTGGTCGGATACAATGGAAAGAGTCCGAACAAACAGTTCCGCGGTATCCACCCGCAACCCCAGTATTTATATATGATAACTATTATTATGACAGTATTACATTAACAAAATGAGACATAATTATCCGTACATTTGACACAGACCATGTCACAACAATATTGCTGTCAATGATAATAGATGCATACTAACATATGGATACCATCATGACCATGACTTGGTTTTGATTCGATTTGATTGGGGCTTAACGGCACTTTCAGCCTGGTATATGGTCGCGGTATGTGATACACGTAGCCATAGCGACGCGCCGACGCTTCCAGTTAGGCTGCAACTGTCAGCTGCGAGTACGACCAATCCTCTAGCCTTGGGCCAGTACCGCGGTGGACGAGCCAATCACATGCGAGTGACAGACAATGACAAGCACCACCCTCATTGTCTGACCAATCAGAGCGTGTATCGCCCTCATTGTCCGACCAAGCAGAGCGTGTATCGCCCTCGTTGTCCGACCAATCAGAGCGTGTATCGCCCTCATTGTCTGACCAATCAGAGCGTGTATTGCCCTCATTGTCTGACCAACCAGAGCGTGTATCGCCCTCGTTGTCCGACCAATCAGAGCGTGTATGAGCCTGCGCTCGAGGGTTTACATATTGGAGACTTGTGCTGAGATAAACCCATCTCGCACTCGACGCAATGCCATATGCATATCCTCTCATTAATAGCGCAATGTCTGATTACTGAAGACCAAATTTCAGACCTGTATGTAAAAATTTGTAAATATTGCATATAATAGTGACATTCAATTAGTAAAATTTCCAGTCAAGATGGCTACAAATGGTACTTACACTCCCCTCTCTTCAAGCCTAAGGCACATTTTAGCTAAGAATAACATGACCTTATTTTATTTGATTAGGTCTATTTGATTGTAAGGCTATATCGTGCCATACTTGTTTAGTTCAATTTAAATAACTCAAGAGCCAATCCTAAAACCCTGAAAATTAATACATGTCATATTAAAGAAAAAACAATTGCAAAAATGATAAAGGGTCAAGTACATATGAATAAAACCATGAATGCAGTCAATGTTGAAATGGTCAATAAATTAATAAAACCCTGAGCATATCCAATATTATGATTGAGCAAAATGTATTAAAGCCATGAAAGAGAAGACTGGTGAAAATATAAAGTCAATAAGTTGTCAGAATATAAAACCATGAATGTTTATGTTGGTATTTAAAACCACTTTCGAGATTAATAAATACAGCAAAATGCACTGTTTGACAGTACACGCTGACTAGATTTCACATATATTTGACTAGATTTATTGCAGATAAATAGTCTAAAATCTTTTGATGTGGTATAGTATTAAACAGTTGTCTTAAATCTTGTTGTTTCGTAATAATCATCCCTAATTTCTTGGAAGTCAACGCACCTCAACAGAATGTGCTCCACATTCGATATGGTTTCTCACGAACATATTGTCAAGGGTCTGGAACTATTCGGGATTGCAAATCATTTCCTGGGTCTGCCCCACAATATGTATCAGGGTGGGGTCTCCACAAAGGAGCTAGAGATCAGTCGTGGTGTTAAACAAGGATATCCACTCTCGCCAGCCTTCTTCAATATAGCTATTGACACACTCATTTGTCTAATTGAAGCGCAGCAAAATGACTTAAGTACACGGGAGGCGAGACGATGCGGGGAGGCGGACGATGCGGGGCTCCTCACCGGGAGCTGCCGCGGACCATGCGGGGCTCCTCACCGGGAGCTGCCGCGGACCATGCGGGGCTCCTCACCGGGAGCTGCCGCGGACGATGCGGGGCTCCTCACCGGGAGCTGCCGCGGACGATGCGGGGCTCCTCACCGGGAGCTGCCGCGGACGATGCGGGGCTCCTCACCGGGAGCTGCCGCGGACCATGCGGGGCTCCTCACCAGGAGCTGCCGCGGACGATGCGGGGCTCCTCACCGGGAGCTGCCGCGGACCATGCGGGGCTCCTCACCGGGAGCTGCCGCGGACCATGCGGGGCTCCTCACCGGGAGCTGCCGCGGACCATGCGGGGCTCCTCACCGGGAGCTGCCGCGGACGATGCGGGGCTCCTCACCAGGAGCTGCCGCGGACGATGCGGGGCTCCTCACCAGGAGCTGCCGCGGACGATGCGGGGCTCCTCACCAGGAGCTGCCGCGGACCATGCGGGGCTCCTCACCAGGAGCTGCCGCGGACCATGCGGGGCTCCTCACCGGGAGCTGCCGCGGACGATGCGGGGCTCCTCACCGGGAGCTGCCGCGGACCATGCGGGGCTCCTCACCGGGAGCTGCCGCGGACCATGCGGGGCTCCTCACCGGGAGCTGCCGCGGACCATGCGGGGCTCCTCACCGGGAGCTGCCGCGGACCATGCGGGGCTCCTCACCAGGAGCTGCCGCGGACCATGCGGGGCTCCTCACCGGGAGCTGCCGCGGACGATGCGGGGCTCCTCACCGGGAGCTGCCGCGGACCATGCGGGGCTCCTCACCGGGAGCTGCCGCGGACCATGCGGGGCTCCTCACCGGGAGCTGCCGCGGACCATGCGGGGCTCCTCACCGGGAGCTGCCGCGGACCATGCGGGGCTCCTCACCGGGAGCTGCCGCGGACCATGCGGGGCTCCTCACCGGGAGCTGCCGCGGACGATGCGGGGCTCCTCACCGGGAGCTGCCGCGGACCATGCGGGGCTCCTCACCGGGAGCTGCCGCGGACCATGCGGGGCTCCTCACCGGGAGCTGCCGCGGACCATGCGGGGCTCCTCACCGGGAGCTGCCGCGGACCATGCGGGGCTCCTCACCGGGAGCTGCCGCGGACCATGCGGGGCTCCTCACCGGGAGCTGCCGCGGACCATGCGGGGCTCCTCACCGGGAGCTGCCGCGGACCATGCGGGGCTCCTCACCGGGAGCTGCCGCGGACGATGCGGGGCTCCTCACCGGGAGCTGCCGCGGACGATGCGGGGCTCCTCACCGGGAGCCCCCTGCACACACCCCTGATTGTGCATGCTGCACCCACGATTCACTGACAGGGCACTCTGCATGGACTGCTCGACAGTCACGACACTGCTCAGTCTGATGTCTCTGGCTCTGGCAGTTTCAGTCATTGACCACACACTCACTCATTCAGTGCCAGTGGCGTTTTGGCAAATATGTTTTTATGACTGAAAAACATACCATTGCTTTCTTAGTAGACTGACAACAAATCTTCTCTTTTAGCAGTTAAAGCAGCGAAGAACTGGTGCTGCCCCGAAAACAACCACAAACAACACGCGCCGAAAGTTTACATTTAGTGTTTTGGCCCACATGCAGATATCGATTTGAATATTCATAAGGAACTGCAAAATCACGGAACCGGAAGCGCCAACCGGGTGTGAATTACAAAAACGCAATTGTGAATGGTTTCTGGGAAATATCCTCTTTTCAGAGCCTACTATCAGCAATGTCGTAAAGGCTGATGGGCTGGAGACAAGGAAAGAGAACTTAGCGGCAGAGTTCTCGCTAGCCAGGAAATGGCGCGAGGCGGCGGCGAATGACTGGGCCAGTTCCCATGGGCAGGGCGCCGCAGCCTTCAAGGTTAACGTGCCTGGCAACCGCTGGCTATCCAATCCAGCCATCGTGACAGAGAAGGCGTATATGGACGGCATTAGGCTCACGACTGGCACGTTTCCCACCTGGGTAATAGCTAACCGGGGAAGAGGCATGCTTACGCTCACAGCCTGTTTATACTGCGGAAGTGATAGAGAAAGCCTTTGCCATATTTTCCGTATATGTCCTTCTACCAAGGCCCTGCGGGTCAAGAGACAATGTGAGTCGGAGTACATGCATCGAGGTCCAATAAGACCGGCCGGACAATGAGAGGAAGTAACATCAAGGTCCAATAAGGCCGGCCGGACAATGAGAAGAAGTAACATCGAGGTCCAATAAGGCCGGCCGGACAATGAGAGGAAGTAACATCGAGGTCCAATAAGGCCGGCCGGACAATGAGAGGAAGTAACATCGAGGTCCAAAAAGACAGGCCGGACAATGAGAGGAAGTAACATCGAGGTCCAATAAGACCGGCCGGACAATGAGAGGAAGTAACATCGAGGTCCAATAAGGCCGGCCGGACAATGAGACAAAGTAACATAGAACAAAACATAAAAAAAAACAAAAAAAACAAAGGCTCTTTGGTAGAGACGTCACAGCCCAAAAGACGGGGCTATGGGAACAATGAAACCACGGGAAGGGCTAGAGGCCCTGGGCATTACGCTAGTATCCCATGGCTTCACATCATGGGAAAGTCGGCGTCTGAACCTAGTCAAGCAGCAAGAGAAGAAGCTGGGTTCGTGGCCATGTCTAGGTCCTTCAAACGGCTGGCAATGGAGTTGCCAATCGTGGTATAAAGCCCTTCCGTATAGAATCCACACTCGTGCAGCTGTGTCTGGCGAGTGGTGGAGGGATATGGCTGTGTAGCAGGCCCGCTGCATGCTAAGCCCAAATCAGGGTTAAAGTAGTCACATCGAGATGAAGTTGATGATAAATGCCATCCACATTGGAAAGGGCTCATGTGCAGCTGTCTACTGCCTACAGGATATTCACTTGTATGAGTCAACGCAAATATATATTAAAGCGGGTTTTGAGGGGAAATGCTAATTTAATTCCAAGTCATCGCAATCCAGGGGAGTGGCCACTTTATTCAGGAATACGTTGGAATACACGGTTCATGGTACTGACAAAGATCATACGGGGAATATGCTATTGCTAGCTGTTTCTGTGTGTGGTACCAGGCTGACTCTGGTTAATATATATGGCCATAACAAGGACACTCTCAAATTTTATACCCAACTATGCCCAAAAATTGAAACACTGGACAATACCAGCATTATAATATGTGGAGACTGGAACTTAGTTTCGGACTTTGAATTACATAGTCAGCAATACTGAAATAAAAGGAGGCCTAATATTTGGTGAGAACACTATTTATGTTCATTGTACTTGTCGCTGAAGCTGCAACTGGCGAGCTTCTCCAACCCACTTTATGATTGCAAGCTCTGCAGTGAGAAATCACATCTTACCCTGGTTGCAAAGCGGAAATATGTCAGAGGTGCCCACCAGTGGGGCCAATACGTTGCAACCGGTAACTTGCATGAGGTGACGCCGTTGAGGGCGGTCTCTGGAAGCGCTTCGGCGTGACTGGCGATCGCCCTTTTCTCTTTGGCTCGGGGACGTACCCTCCGTCCTCGGGTCCAGGATCAACGGCCCATGCCGGTGTAAAGCTCAATTTTCGAAGAACGTTCCCCCCAAGACTGGGGTATAGGTTCGCTTCAAGAGAGCGGGCCTCTGGATCGGGGTAAATACCCGATACCCGGGGTCGTCACTGTAACCGTCAGGCTAGCAACCTGGCGGGGTCAAACGGCCCTGTGTAGAGCTGTTGCAGCTCAAACAAGTCTCTTGCTACGTTACAAACAAATGATTATGCAAGGGGCCGACCAGACCCTGTTGGTCCCCAAAAAGACGGTGAAGGTAGGTACCTCACTTCCCTACCCTTTTCATGCGGTTATCTCGTGCCCCATGGCTACCTGCCCGGAAAGCTTTATTGATCGCAAATCGGTGAAAGTCCATTTACAGTCGGTAAACGGTATACAAGCGTTCACGTATCAATGTGTAAAGTGTCATTAAGTGTGGCCATCCATTGGCTCAGTCGCACTCTAATTACTGCAAGGGTATAGTGACCCAAATAAAAGGTGACTAGCTATGCAACCTCGGTAATCGTAGCTTCGAAGGTAAGTCAGGCCTATCGCAGCATAAGCGCTGGATCCATCCTAGCCAATACAATGCCGAGGTGCAGACCCATGCAGGCCTCAAGGCCCCATCCTAGCCAATACAATGCCGAGGTGCAGACCCATGCAGGCCTCAAGGCCCCATCCTAGCCAATACAATGCAGAGGTGCAGACCCATGCAGGCCTTAAGGCCCCATCCTAGCCAATACAATGCTGAGGTGCAGACCCATGCAGGCCTCAAGGCCCCATCCTAGCCAATACAATGCCGAGGTGCAGACCCATGCAGGCCTCAAGGCCCCATCCTAGCCAATACAATGCCGAGGTGCAGACCCATGCAGGCCTCAAGGCCCCATCCTAGCCAATACAATGCCGAGGTGCAGACCCATGCAGGCCTCAAGGCCCCATCCTAGCCAATACAATGCCGAGGTGCAGACCCATGCAGGCCTTAAGGCCCCATCCTAGCCAATACAATGCCGAGGTGCAGACCCATGCAGGCCTTAAGGCCCCATCCTAGCCAATACAATGCCGAGGTGCAGACCCATGCAGGCCTCAAGGCCCCATCCTAGCCAATACAATGCCGAGGTGCAGACCCATGCAGGCCTCAAGGCCCCATTCTAGCCAATACAATGCCGAGGTGCAGACCCATGCAGGCCTTAAGGCCCCATCCTAGCCAATACAATGCCGAAGTGCAGACTCATGCAGGCCTCAAGGCCCCATCCTAGCCAATACAATGCCGAGGTGCAGACCCATGCAGGCCTCAAGGCCCCATCCTAGCCAATACAATGCCGAGGTGCAGACCCATGCAGGCCTTAAGGCCCCATCCTAGCCAATACAATGCCGAGGTGCAGACCCATGCAGGCCTCAAGGCCCCATTCTAGCCAATACAATGCCGAGGTGCAGACCCATGCAGGCCTTAAGGCCCCATCCTAGCCAATACAATGCCGAGGTGCAGACCCATGCAGGCCTCAAGGCCCCATCCTAGCCAATACAATGCCGAGGTGCAGATCCATGCAGGCCTCAAGGCCCCATCCTAGCCAATACAATGCCGAGGTGCAGACCCATGCAGCCTCAAGGCCCCATCCTAGCCAATACAATGCAGAGGTGCACACCCATGCAGGCCTTAAGGCCCCATCCTAGCCAACACAATGCCGAGGTGCAACCCCCATGCAGGCCTTAAAGTCCATCTCTTATGTCCTATGTTACTTTGCATATATTTGATCCATTTGCACTATATTAACGAAATTCCATACGCACTGAATTTATTTGCCACCGATATTACCAATATTAGCCATTTTATCACAGACCTACCCAAAAAAGTAGAAGATAGACAGGGGCAAGTATTTCATTGATTCGTGACGTCACAAGATGAACCGGTTTCGTTGCGCAATACGGTAAACGCGACTTTTAAGCATGGCGTCTATAGGAGGGCCATCGTCCTTCCGCATCGATCGGGATGCAGCTATGCCAGCACGATTATTTGGAATTAATCATAGTGAGGGTGAAGAAGAACAAGTGGAGGTATTCGGGCAACCGGAGCATGTGTTCTGCCGCCGTACGTATAGCTTCGAGCCATCTCGACTGGAGATTGCTAAGGAACTGTGAAAAGTTTTAAACCTCAAAACGCCCTTCGCAAAACAGTAGTGCGAACGCCTCATTCATAAAAAGTGATGCTTATTATATCATGGCATCTAGATCAAAAACCTGCAAATATGTCTTGTAATCAAATAAAATATTAATTGGGCGACCAGCAGACAAATTGGTGAAAGCTACTTAGTTATTTGTCCCAACCGGACACCATAACGTTCGGGTTTCCACAAGTATTACTATAAAACGTACGTGATGAATCATAGGACTGGATTAGTACGCTGCGTGCTTTCTAGGCTAGGCCGATAAATGCCGCCCTCCCTCCTTTCTGATGTGCATAAAAAACTTCTTTTACTACATAATTTAACCCTGGATCTAGATTGTATGTCTACGATGGGACGGACATCCCCGAGACGACCCGTCCCCTACTGTAGCCTAGCCCACCCTTTCCATTGTGGGAAAGAAACGTAGCCCGTAGGCTGGCAACACACTGGCAGTGACAGTGGCAGTGGCCACTGCAGCTGTTTGTTTTCAGTAACAGTCTGTGAGCCATTGTCACGAATGTTGCTCTAACCAACAAGACCACACCTCTAATGTCATAGATCTAGGTCTATCTAAATCTACATGGGGCAAAAATTCATCATGAGATAATGTTAACCGAAATAAACATCGAAGTTAGAGCCTCCCTGCTGCACGTCTACATTCATTCAAACACCGCGGGCAGTCGAAGCGAGCGAGGCGCACTCAAACCGGTTCATCTTGTCACGTCACATATCTACTCTGGGCGGGGGTTTAGTCTAGAAATGGATCGTTCGCTGCTTGAGTTTATTTTGGCGACTTTAGATATTAATATTTAAGGCATAAGAGACATTGTAAAATACTTGCATCCGATAAATGGCTTTAGTAACCACTGGGAAATGTATATTTCGAAGTGGTTTAGTAACAAATACCTCCCCAAGAGATGGACTTTAAGGCCCCATCCTAGCCAATACAATGCCGAGGTGCAGACCCATGCAGGCCTCAAGGCCCCATCCTAGCCAATACAATGCCGAGGTGCAGACCCATGCAGGCCTCAAGGCCCCATCCTAGCCAATACAATGCCGAGGTGCAGACCCATGTTAAGAATGCGTTTATCTTCGTTAATATTAGACCTATAGAAATGCGGTTAAGTTCAGAATGTGCTACCATTTAGACCGCATGTTTCAGCCATTGACTACTTTTTGATGCGTCATACTAATTTTCGAGCTACATGACGTTTTATGTTTTCTGAAAAACGCAAAAGATGACCTTGAACCGTTTTTCTTCGGTTTGACCCGTTTAGGTTGAAGGTATCGCTTCGGTGTTCTCGGCTCTCATACAAATATGAATGGCAATAGCCTTTGTGAAATCTGAGGTTTTCAGATCGGTCATATGACGTCACGATGACGTCAGTTTCGGTACATCGAAAAAATCGTCAAAAAGCGGAAAAAAACGATAAAAAATCGAGGGTGGCGTTATTTTGTAGGAAATGGGGTCCGATGTTCGCCTGCATCATACAAATAGTATGTTCCTATCTTAATTCCGGTTCCAGGGGTGACGGCAATTCCCTATGGGACCTCCAATGTTAAAGCCCTCAATCTCTCAGGCTGGGGTTGAACATGGTACCCAGTAGGTGTTTATTATATGGAATTCAGACAAGGACTGGCGTCACAGGATTTTTTCGAAATTTTCCCCATTGTGAAAGATTTTGGGGGATTGCCGGGGCTCCCTCGAGCGTCCTGTTGAAGCCATCGCTCTATGCTTGCAGTTGTAGTAGGATAGAAGTAGGATGAGCCATTAACTATAAACACGGCGACATAGCCTTGTAACTTTTTGGTATATAGTCGAACGCTTTTAACATGGGACCCTATGGAGATAATCAAACTTCCTTCAATATGACGTACTTCCGTTTGAGCGACCTCACTTCGCTTTACCACGGTGCGAGATGTGGACGAGTGCAAGAGGTCTACGGTATACCCACGGTGAACGCGCGTCTCAGTTTCGTTTCCATGGCAACCGAAGATTCGCCCAATGGTAAAGTATACAAATTGGGTCTAATTAAAAAATTCGTCAAAAATCGGAAAAACAAGCTAGAGCTTAGATCTTTGCGGATGATGGTAGGGAACATACGTCTCCAGATCACTATTGGCAGTTAATCATTATTATTCTTTCTATCTTGGCTGCAGAGTCCTTTCTTCGTCTGTCTTTGTTTCCTTTATCCGTAATGATGAAGAATAGCAATTTTCCGTAATTATGTCAAGCCATATCAGAAGAGCTGACAGTCCTACAGCCGTTCTAGTCAACGTTTTGGATTGAAGGTGCAAAGTTTTGTGTTTTGGTATTTGTACGTTGTCGTGCGTCATGCTATGACGTCAGCATGATGTGATGACGTCATAATTTGGTAAATGTCATTACTCGCCTATTATACGTCATAGGGACTTCCGGTTTGTTTGTGGTTAAACCTTATACCAAGAGACAACTGGTGGTATGCGTAACTTTTTGACGGTACTGAAGCATGTGCGTCAGAAATGACGTCCAAGTTTACGTTACCAGACTTAATCGCGAGATCGTCTAAGTTTCAACTACTTATGCACTATCTAAAATCACTAGAGGTACATAAGCAGGTAAAGTGAAAACATTGAAGCTAAATTGTTCATTTTTGTAAGCGTCAGTGACGTCATGTGACGTCACGTTGACGTTTCCATGGCAACGGAACTAAGCCCAAAAGGTAAAGTATAGAGAGTCTGGCCAAACTGGAAAATTCAACAAAAATCAGGTGAAGAGAGAGAGAGAGGAGCTGTACAAAGTGGGTGCAAGTTACTTCTGTCAGTCCCATTCAGCCTACGGCTGATTATGGTCTTGTTTGATAGTCAAAGATATTTATCTGTACAAAGTGGGTTTTTGTGAGAGCCAGCGCCACGTGGTACCACCTATGGGAATGTCGTGGCCGCCATGCTGATATGGGACTACTCAGATTAGGATAGGATGTTATTGTATACCTCGAATGTCTTGAGGCGTAGAAACGTGACATTCATGCGCCACACCTTGGCAAACATGTCAATAGAAAACATATATGTTTTTTAGATTATCACGTTAGAAGTATTTTCGAGTATTTGGATGGATGGAAATGGAGTAAACTATATAATTTACCCCTCTACTGTATCGTTACTTCCAGTATTTATTCTTGCATAGAGCACTTGTAACGAAATATATTGTAGAGTTCTCGGGCTTATCGCAACCCCTTTATATGAAATCCTTTCGCAATGGTCCTTCACACATTTCGCCAGTTCTGACACCAGTTGTTATTTCGAATAAGTCGGTTTCTTTAGGTTTATTTAATAGTCCGTATATATTTGGTGGCCCCTTCTATAGTCTATCTGTTTCTCGCCCAAGCTGTCTTGTCTATTCCATCCCGCTATTTCTGTCCTGTCGGTTGTCTCTTGCTCATTCTGTTTTCTTCGCATTCCCGCACCCCTTTATATATCCCTAAGAAGCTCTTCCCGTCTATCCCCACTCCCAAACTAATCCCAGCACGAGCAATGTATTCGTCCAATCTATCTTTCAACCAGCCTCTCTCCTAAATAAACTACATGTTGACCGCCCTAGCCTGGCGCTAAACATATACGGCCTGCAGTTTTGGATCCAGATCGCCCTAAACACCACACGACCCCGTGCTGGTCAGCGGTCCTAAAACCTACCGGCCAGTAGCTGCCTCTCTCGGGATATCTCCCCACCCGTCCACCCTGGCCCTACGTCCCCGGGGTGACTTACTCGCTGTGGTCTCTACCTTAATTCTGGGTTCCCTATAATATATATCGTAATAAAAGGACCTTTACATAGCGACGTAAATGACATAGCGCCAATATTCTTTAGGCATTAATAATTTTTACTATTAAATGTTAAACGCAACCGTAACTGTAAATTAAGTACTCGTTGTAATGTGTTTTTCTCACGGAAAAAAAAGTGCGAACCAATGAAGGCGGGACAAGCATTCAGTGGACCGGCCTGGCACATGTTCCCAGTGTTAACTGAAAGTGCAATCTCTTAGACGCGCCCGTATATAGCCTGAAATATAATGTTATATAAATAAGGTTCGCTGTATAGGAGTTAATCATTTTATATGTATATTCAAATAATTCACAACTATGGCTACTGCGGAGTGGCTTTCACTAACCTGCCTAAGTGGAACAGGCAGTCTTTCATTTGGACGTCGGGCAGTACCTCGCGGACGTCGGGCAGTACCTCGCGGACGTCGGGCAGTACATCGCGGACGTCAGGCAGTACCTCGCGGACGTCGGGCAGTACCTCAAGGACGTCGGGCAGTACCTCGCGGACGTCGGGCAGTACCTCGCGAACGTCGGGCAGTACCTCGCGAACGTCGGGCAGTACTTCGCGGACGTCGGGCAGTACCTCGCGGACGTCGGGCAGTACCTCGCGGACGTCGGGCAGTACCTCGCGGAAGTCGGGCAGTACCTCGCGGACGTCGGGCAGTACCTCGCGGACGTCGGGCAGTACCTCGCGGACGTCGGGCAGTACCTCGCGGACGTCAGGCAGTACCTCGCGGACGTCGGGCAGTACCTCAAGGACGTCGGGCAGTACCTCGCGGACGTCGGGCAGTACCTCGCGAACGTCGGGCAGTACCTCGCGAACGTCGGGCAGTACTTCGCGGACGTCGGGCAGTACCTCGCGGACGTCGGGCAGTACCTCGCGGACGTCGGACAGTACCTCGCGGAAGTCGGGCAGTACCTCGCGGACGTCGGGCAGTACCTCGCGGATGTCGGGCAGTCGCGGACGTCGGGCAGTACCTCAAGGACGTCGAGCAGTACATCGCGGACGTCAGGCAGTACCTCGCGGACGTCGGGCAGTACCTCACGGACGTCGGGCAGTACCTCAAGGACGTCGGGCAGTACCTCAAGGACGTCGGGCAGTCGCGGACGTCGGGCAGTACCTCAAGGACGTCGGGCAGTACATCGCGGACGTCGGGCAGTACCTCAAGGACGTCGGGTAGTACATCGCGGACGTCAGGCAGTACCTCGCGGACGTCGGGCAGTACCTCGCGGACGTCGGGCAGTACCTCGCGGACATCAGGCAGTACCTCGCGGACGTCGGGCAGTAACTCAAGGACGTCGGGCAGTACATCGCGGACGTCAGGCAGTATCTCGCGGACGTCGGGCAGTACCTCGCGGACGTCGGGCAGTACCTCGCGGACGTCGGGCAGTCGCAGACGTCTGGCAGTACCTCAAGGACGTCGGGCAGTACCTCAAGGACGTCGGGCAGTACATCGCGGACGTCGGGCAGTCGCAGACGTCTGACAGTACCGCAAGGACGTCAGGCAGTACCTCAAGGACGTCGGGCAGTACCTCAAGGACGTCGGGCAGTACCTCGCGGACGTCGGGCAGTCGCAGACGTCTGGCAGTACCTCGCGCACGGCCTGCCACATGGCCGCCTCACAGCCTGCCTGAACCTGGACGACGGCGGGCGGACCTGCCACATGGCCGCCTCACAGTCTGCCAGGACCTGGACGACGGCGGGCGGACCTGCCACATGGCCGCCTTACAGTCTGCCAGGACCTGGACCACGGCGGGCGGACCTGCCACATGGCCGCCTCACAGCCTGCCAGGACCAGGACGACGGCGGGCGGACCTGCCACATGGCCGCCTCACAGTCTGCCAGGACCTGGACGACGGCGGGCGGACCTGCCACATGGCCGCCTCACAGTCTGCCAGGACCTGGACGACGGCGGGCGGACATTTTTGTGATATGAAGAATATGCGTAAGATTGAAAAGATACAGGAGCGGGCATTGAGGTATGTGTTTAATGACTTTAGATCAGAATACGCAGAGTTGAGGAAGAGAGCGGGTAGACCATTGCTATATGTTGAACGATTGCGCTGCATATCATTAGAAGTTCACAAGAGTATCAACAAGATTGGGCCTAGTTATCTTCATGACATGTATAACGTGAAGGAAAACAATTACATTTTAAAAAATGGGCCAAATTTATGTATGCCACGCGTTAAGACAACAGCTTATGGCCATAATTCATTAAAGTATCAAGGTAGCAAGCTATGGAACATGCTCAACAAGGAAACAAAGTTAGCCAAATCTGCCAAAAAATTTAAAACAACGCTGTTAACCTCTGATGTGTTCTTGTGTCACTGTAATTCGTGCACATTATGTAACATAGCTAATGGGTAAGGTTTTATGAGATGCAAAGGTTGTTATATTTTCATTGTCATATGTATATATATCTCATCCGCTCATGTCATTTTATCATTGTCGGTCAATAGCACGTGTGCTAATGTGTATTGTTGACTTTTACATACCGACGTTAAATAAAACTTTATCTTATCTTATCTTCCTCGGTCTGTCCAGGTTCTTCTTGGGCCTGGTCAGGTTCTTCAGGGACCTGGTCAGGTTCTTCAGGGACCTGGTCAGGTTCTTCAGGGACCTGGTCAGGTTCCTGCTGGCGCTGGCGTTCGACACGTCTGGCCTCGTACTCCAGACGCCTGGCATCGAACGAACGATAGCCCCCAGGCCACTGGCATGCTTGTTGTCCTCTTCGTCTTTGTAGGATCTGCGCCTCCTGTTCGCGGGGGTAGTGTGACTTCGCCACTGCCTCACTGTGGGCAATGTAGAAGGAACATGCCTGCATCTGCGCCGGATCGTTCGCAAAGAGCATTCTGCTTTTCACCTTAAAGGATTTCCTGGCATCGGTTGCAGAGAAGCAGATCGGGTCCTTGTTCGCCGTTCCCCGGAATTTGTAAATGCCGTACTTCATCTGGAGCCGCGTGAGCTCCTTGCTCATGTTTTCCATTCGATTCCCAGCGGGATTCCTGAAGAAGGCCGATGTGCCGGAGTCGTTGTCCCCCGGCATGTCCCCACGGATAAACTCACGGTAGTCCTGCATCATTCTGTACTCGTCCGCTGCCAGGCTGAGGCGCGCAGGATGTGTGACGCGGGTCTTATGCCGTTTAATCCGCATGACGTACTGATCATGTTCTACGTCATGTCGGGCTTTCACGAATTCTTCTAACATCAGGTTGTAAGCCACACCGGGCCGCTGACAATGCGAAATCTGGATGACGACACCGCTCAGGTACCGGGACACTAGGCGGTACTCATCATCTTGCAGCCTCTTGAGAGACTCATGGGGCCGACGGTGTTGATTGAGCGCCTTGGCCATGGCGATGGCAGCATCAACATCGCACAGAATGTCATTTCGCTTGTACACCTGCATGACAGTGTGAATGTCATGCGGGCGGACTTTCGGGTTCAAGATGTGCTCAAGATTTAGGTCCGCCTCTTTTCGCACAATCCTTGTCTGCGCACCTTTTTGGTGGGCCGCCAGACTCTTCACAAAGAGGGCTATCTTGCGTGAAAGTGAGTCTGAAACGTCGGCGCCTACTTGCACGAATTCGGCGAAGGTGATGGCGGCGCGGATGTAGTTTTTGACGCCACTTCCTTGGGCGCCGCACTTGTACATGCGATCGAAGTAGTCGCCTACCGGGTGCCGGTGGCTCATCACCTTAATGTCCAACTTAATTGGAGCGACGCCCGGATAGGCCAACTCTTGTAGATGGTAAAAGTATCGGGCAACCCGATTTATCACCTGCTTTGTGTGGGCCTCGCTGTCCTTCTGTAATCCGGTGATCATGTGAGCCCGGAAGGATACCAGCATGGGGTCGGTCGTAGGGAGTGCGCGATAAAGGCCAGCTTTCGTCATTGCGCGCCGAACGGGATTGTTGATATACGAGAAATTCACCGTGGCGGTACCTGAACCGGAAGGGCGTGGCTCAACCTCCTCTTCTGAACTCACTTCCGATGTATCGGAAGCCGGAGGCTGCGGCGGATGCGGGTCCTCCGCTTCCGTGTCCTCCGCTTCGTGTCCTCCGCTTCGTGTCCTGCTCCAGATGCTGCACTCTGTCGTACACAACGTGGCCAAGTTGTTCTGCCAGGCGCACGGTGTATTCCCTGGTCGGACATGGTGTATCCAACGCGATACCATTGGCCAGTGCGGTCAATGACTCTTCCTGGATATGCATCTTGTTTGTGTAGCCAGTAACAGAGTCCCGAATACCATTGTGCTTGGTCTGAATCTCGGCGGGACTCAAGTCGGGAAAACAACCTACCAGATGACTTACAAGCGTATACTGCTTAAAGCAGGCAGGGCAAACATTACGCGTACCAAGAGACATCTGTGAAGGAAAAGAAGAACAACTGTCAGTAAAAAATAATTATAGATCCATTCTAAGTCTGTCATGCTACTGCTCCTTGGTGGCGTAGCACGAGACTGCTAAATTATCCCAGTTTTTTTTTTCAGACACAATTTTAGAGGTTAAGCTGTGTGTTTAGCCCATAAGTCGATTAATACGGGGTCTATTTACATACACATGGTACTAAATAAAAGCGGCACATCTCGGCTAGATGGCTCAAAAAAAATCAGAGGGCTGAGTCTCATATCCAATGCGTAGTTACCTACTGAAGCCGACCACCCCTTAACAACACGGGCGCCGCCCGCCCAACCTGAGACGCGTCACTCACGTATATGCTAACCGCGTTACTAATTATCAACCTATCGTTATCCAGTTAAGACAGAAAGGGACGGTATGAAGTGCCGACGCAACTGTGGCAAATTATCCCAGTTTTTTTTCTGAGACATAATTTTAGGCTTAAGCTGTGTTTTTAGCCCATGTTGCCGTCGCCGCTGTCGTCGCCGAGGTGGTCGCCTGCCGCCTCAAGGAGCGGGCCGTCGCCGTTGTCGCCGCCGATTTAGGCCCATTTGAGCGTCGCCGTTGTGTTCACCTGCTGCGACCTCTTCGCTTTGCAGGTCAGGCAGGGACAACCCTTGGTTGTCATCCAGCTAGGAACACCGGGCCGGTTATCGCCATAATCAAACAACAGTTCCTCGTCAGGGAGAATGTCCCTCGTCGCAAAGAACACGACCTTGGGAGACCCATCCACCACCTTCACCCGTCTACGAACATTGGGATGAGGCTTGGAGTGGTTTATGAGCCTCCCAACGAATCGTTTGTCGTGTTTGGACGGGTTCACCACATGGTGTATACCTTGATGTATGAATATGTACATGTATGACGTGTCAATTGACTGGTCCTTCTGGCTCCGCTTGATGAAGGCAGTGGCCTCCGCACCGGACATCAGTGGGCCGCCGTAATGGACAACGGCAGCCCCTTTGTGGGAACACCCGGGCGGCAAAAAGGCCTCGCCCAGTGCCCGGGCGGAAAAGAGGCCTAGCCCAATGCCAGGGCGGCAAAGAGGCCTAGCCCAACGCCCGGGCGGCAAAAAGGCCTGGCCCAATGCCCGGGCGGCAAAAAGGCCTGGCCCAATGCCCGGGCGGCAAAGAGGCCTGGCCCAATGCCCGGGCGGCAAAGAGGCCTCGTCCAATGCCCGGGCGGCAAAGAGGCCTCGTCCAATGCCCGGGCGGCAAAGAGGCCTCGTCCAATGCCCGGGCGGCAAAGAGGCCTCGTCCAATGCCCGGGCGGCAAAGAGGCCTCGTCCAATGCCCGGGCGGCAAAGAGGCCTCGTCCAATGCCCGGGCGGCAAAGTGGCCTCGTTCAATGCCCGGTTGGGACTTTGGGACTCTGGGACGAGGGCGGGCCAGTCACCATAGCGTCACTCGTCGGCACCTTGGCGATTTCTGTGCATTAAATTCATCCAAGAAGAGTCGCTGCAGCTGTTTCGCAGCGATTTCCCTACCGCCTCGCTGAGGGCAATATAGAATAAGCATATCTCCATCTGCACCGGATCATTCGCAAAGACTAGTCCGGAAGGGCGTGGCTCATCCGCCGCTTCGGAACTCGCTTCCGAGGTGTCGAAAGCCGCCGCAGGCTTAGCCGGCTGCGGCGGGCGCGGGCGCAGCACTCGCGGGTCAGCCGCCGCAGGGTCAGCGGGTCAGCCGCCGCAGTGTCAGCGGGTCAGCCGCCTCAGGGTCAGCGGGTCAGCCGCCGCAGGGTCAGCAGGTCAGCCGCCGCAGGGTCAGCGGTCAGCAGCCGCAGGGTCAGTGGGTCAGCCGCCGCAGGGTCAGCGGGTCAGCCGCCGCAGGGTCAGCGGGTCAGCCGCCGCAGGGTCAGTGGGTCAGCCGCCGCAGGGTCAGCGGGTCAGCCGCCGCAGGGTCAGCGGGTCAGCCGCCGCAGGGTCAGCCGCCGCTGATGTGTATTGTCATATACAGCGTGGCCAAGTCGTTCCGCCAGACGCACGGTGACGTTTCTGTCCGGACATGGTATATCCAACCCGAGGGCGATACCATTGGCCAGGGCGCTCAGTCTCCTCTGTGACGTGCATTCTGTGTGTGAAGCCAAGCACGGAGTCCAGAGTCTGGGTGTGCTTTGCCTGCACTTGGGCGGGACTCCAAGTCGGGAAAATACTGCTCCAGATGGCTTGTCCGCGTATACTGCTTGAAGCAGGCAGGGCACACATTGGCAGTACGACCAGACATCTATAAAGGAAAAGGAGAATAGCCATTAACAAAGTCCCTATGGATCTATTCTAAGGGTAATATACTACAGCTCTACAGTGGCGTAGCACGAGGCTCAAAACAGTGTTTATAACTATGCCGGCCCATCTGCCTGACGTGGGGGGGGGGGTCTAGGCGCGTTCCCCACCGCCCAGCCAAATAGAAAATGTATCATTTCCATTTAACACAGTGTAGAACTCAGTTAGATCTATCCGCAAATAACAACTAGGTCACGATAAGTCTGTCGTAAGGGGGACGGGGGGGGGGGGGGGGCGGGGGGTAATCTATTGAGGCTTACACTCTCGTGAACGTTACCAGAATTAGGCTTAAATTAAAGGTCTTACACTCTCCTAGATGTCGCCATCGGAGCAATCGACGGCTGACCAGTCTCAATGGCCAGGTACCGGTCAGAAAATGAAAACATTTAATAAAATCCTATGCCGGTCTTCAAGTGTGACGGGCGGGTCGTGCGCCTGTCCCCACCACCCCTCTAGATAAAGGGTTGGCGCATTAAAGTCATAAATTATAAAATTAAATGTATATTTACATATAGGGTAGTCTCCACAATAAATGTTTTTAACACCTCGAGCTGACGCTCCTTGAATCCTTGAATGCAATGACAGGTCAATAAATAGCAAGTCGATGAAATCCTGATCAATTCCGTATCGAGCAGGTAGAATATCTTGAAGACTGTCCCATGTTAGAAGAGCTGATCAGGTAATTATCAAACGGACGTCCGCTTGTGCAAACTCCTGGATGTGGAAGTATCGGGCAACCGATCAACCAACGGCTTAATTTCAGCTTTTTCTACAACGTGAACCATATGTAGGAAATAAGGTCGTGTGGCGGTACATGGTGCGATAAGGTCGTGTGGCGGTACATGGTGTGATAAGGTCGTGTGGCGGTACATGGTGCCATAAGGTCGTGTGGCGGTACATGGAGCTATAAGGTCGTGTGGCGGTACATGGTGCGATAAGGTCGTGTGGCGGTACATGGTGCCATAAGGTCGTGTGGCGGTACATGGTGCGATAAGGTCGTGTGCCGGTACATGGTGCCATAAGGTCGTGTGGCGGTACATGGTGCCATAAGGTCGTGTGGTGCGATAAGGTCGTGTGGCGGTACTTGGAGCGATAAGGTCGTGTGGCGGTACATGGTGCCATAAGGTCGTGTGGCGGTACATGGTGCCATAAGGTCGTGTGGCGGTACATGGTGCGATAAGGTCGTGTGGCGGTACATGGTGTGATAAGGTCGTGTGACGGTACATGGTGCGATAAGGTCGTGTGGTGCGATAAGGTCGTGTGGCGGTACATGGTGCGATAAGGTCGTGTGGCGGTACATGGTGCGATAAGGTCGTGTGGCGGAACATGGTGCCGTAAGGTCGTGTGGCGGTACATGGTGCCGTAAGGTCGTGTGGCGGTACATGGTGCCATAAGGTCGTGTGGCGGTACATGGTGTGATAAGGTCGTGTGGCGGTACATGGTGTTATAAGGTCGTGTGGCGGTACATAGTGCGATAAGGTCGTGTTGCGGTACATGGTGCGATAAGGTCGTGTGGCGGTACATGGTGCCATAAGGTCGTGGGGCGGTACATGGTGCGATAAGGTCGTGTGGCGGTACATGGTGTGATAAGGTCGTGTGGCGGTACGTGGTGCGATAAGGTCGTGTGGCGGTATATGGTGCGATAAGGTCGTGTGGCGCTACATGGTGTGATAAGGTCGTGTGGCGGTACATGGTGCGATAAGGTCGTGGGGCGGTACATGGTGCCGTAAGGTCGTGTGGCGGTACATGGTGCGATAAGGTCGTGTGGCGCTACATGGTGCGATAAGGTCGTGTGGCGGTACATGGTGCGATACGGTCGTGTGGCGGTATATGGTGCGATAAGGTCGTGTGGCGGTACATGGTGCGATAAGGTCGTGTGGCGGTACATGGTGTGATAAGGTCGTGTGGCGGTACATGGTGCGATAAGGTCGTGTGGCGCTACATGGTGTGATAAGGTCGTGTGGCGGTATATGGTGCGATAAGGTCGTGTGGCGGTACATGGTGCGATAAGGTCGTGTGGCGGTACATGGTGTGATAAGGTCGTGTGGCGGTACATGGTGCCATAAGGTCGTGTGGCGGTACATGGTGCGATAAGGTCGTGTGGCGGTACATGGTGCGATAAGGTCGTGTGACGGTGCATGGTGCCATAGGGTCTTCCGGCATATCACCCCGGATGTAAAGGAGTTAGTCCTTGATCATCCCCTACTCCGGGCTGAAGGAGACGAGGGCGGGGTGGGTGCCTTTGGTCTTATGCTTCTTGACCCCGACAGCGAAGTTCCCTTGCTCTTCGAGAGCGTTCAGGAACTCGTACAGGGTCAACTTGCCGGGTACGCCTGGTCGCTGGAAATGTCCGATTTGCATGATGGCTCCGACCAGGTATCGCGTGACCAGCCGGAACTCATCGTGGCTTACAGGCTTCAAGGGTGCCTTCGCCGACTTGTCCTTGTTCAGCGCCTTCGCCTTCTTGATGACGGCGTCCACGTCATCCCTGATGGTAGAGTCCTTGTACACCCTAAGGACCTTCGTCAAGCCGTGAGGGCGAGACGAAGGAACCATAAGGTGCTCCGTGGTCCCGTCGGCGTGCAAATCAGCGATGCGACCTCGGCGCCTTTCTGGTGTTGGACCAGAGAGGCGGAGAATCTCGCGATTTGCTGGCAGATCTCATCCGGAACGTCACTCGAAACCGTTAAGTATTCGAGGAATTTCCTCATGTTCCGGGTGTAGTTCTTCACACCGCCGCCGCCAAGATTACAGCCGTACAGTTTGGCAAAGTAGTCGCCGCAGTTCCCTCGTGATGCGAACACGCCCAGGTCAATGCTCTGTGGCGAGGGGACCTTCGGGTGAGTCACCCTCTGCGTGTAATGGAAGTAGCGTGCTACTCGCATCAGCATCTGCTCCACTTGACTACGACTGGCCATCTGCAGCGTCATCTTGAGGTGCTGATAGAAGCCGACCAGGAGCGCATCCGTCAGGGGGATGGCGTCATAGAGGCCCGCGACGTACATTGCCTGGCGCGTCGGGTCATGCGGATGTCAGCACCCGCTTGGCTTTCGGCTTCTTCGGAGCCTTGGCAGGTGCTGGCTTGGCCGCTCACTTTGACGGCGTGACCGGCCGTGGCCGCGATGTACGGGGGATTTCCGGCGACTTTGACGGCGTGACCGGCCGGGGCCGCTATGTACGGGGGCTTTCCGGCGACTTTGACGGCGTGACCGGCCGGGGCCGCGATGTACGGGGGCTTTCCGGCGACTTTGACGGCGTGGCCGGCCGGGGCCGCGATGTACGGGGGCTTTCCGGAGACTTTGACGGCGTGACCGGCCGTGGCCGCGATGTACGGGGGCTTTCCGGAGACTTTGACGGCGTGACCGGCCGTGGCCGCGATGTACGGGGGCTTTCCGGCGACTTTGACGGCGTGGCCGGCCGGGGCCGCGATGTACGGGGGCTTTCCGGCGACTTTGACGGCGTGGCCGGCCGGGGCCGCGATGTACGGGGGCTTTCCGGCGACTTTGACGGCGTGGCCGGCTGGGGCCGCGATGTACGGGGGCTTTCCGGAGACTTTGACGGCGTGACCGGCCGTGGCCGCGATGTACGGGGGCTTTCCGGAGACTTTGACGGCGTGGCCGGCCGGGGCCGCGATGTACGGGGGCTTTCCGGAGACTTTGACGGCGTGGCCGGCCGGGGCCGCGATGTACGGGGGCTTTCCGGAGACTTTGACGGCGTGACCGGCCGTGGCCGCGATGTACGGGGGCTTTCCGGAGACTTTGACGGCGTGACCGGCCGTGGCCGCGATGTACGGGGGCTTTCCGGCGACTTTGACGGCGTGGCCGGCCGGGGCCGCGATGTACGGGGGCTTTCCGGAGACTTTGACGGCGTGACCGGCCGTGGCCGCGATGTACGGGGGCTTTCCGGCGACTTTGACGGCGTGACCGGCCGGGGCCGCGATGTACGGGGGCTTTCCGGCGACTTTGACGGCGTGGCCGGCTGGGGCCGCGATGTACGGGGGCTTTCCGGCGACTTTGACGGCGTGGCCGGCCGGGGCCGCGATGTACGGGGGCTTTCCGGCGACTTTGACGGCGTGGCCGGCTGGGGCCGCGATGTACGGGGGCTTTCCGGCGACTTTGACGGCGTGGCCGGCCGGGGCCGCGATGTACGGGGGCTTTCCGGCAGACTTTGACGGCGTGGCCGGCCGTGGCCGCGATGTACGGGGGCTTTCCGGCGACTTTGACGGCGTGACCGGCCGGGGCCGCGATGTACGGGGGCTTTCCGGCGACTTTGACGGCGTGACCGGCCGGGGCCGCGATGTACGGGGGCTTTCCGGCGACTTTGATGGCGTGACCGGCCGTGGCCGCGATGTACGGGGGCTTTCCGGCGACTTTGACGGCGTGGCCGGCCGTGGCCGCGATGTACGGGGGCTTTCCGGCGACTTTGACGGCGTGACCGGCCGGGGCCGCGATGTACGGGGGCTTTCCGGCGACTTTGACGGCGTGACCGGCCGGGGCCGCGATGTACGGGGGCTTTCCGGCGACTTTGACGGCGTGACCGGCTGGGGCCGCGATGTACGGGGGCTTTCCGGCGACTTTGACGGCGTGACCGGCCGGGGCCGCGATGTACGGGGGCTTTCCGGCGACTTTGACGGCGTGGCCGGCCGGGGCCGCGATGTACGGGGGCTTTCCGGCGACTTTGACGGCGTGGCCGGCCGGGGCCGCGATGTACGGGGGCTTTTCGGCGACTTTGACGGCGTGGCCGGCCGGGGCCGCGATGTACGGGGGCTTTCCGGCGACTTTGACGGCGTGGCCGGCCGTGGCCGCGATGTACGGGGGCTTTCCGGCGACTTTGACGGCGTGACCGGCCGTGGCCGCGATGTACGGGGGCTTTCCGGCGACTTTGACGGCGTGGCCGGCTGGGGCCGCGATGTACGGGGGCTTTCCGGCGACTTTGACGGCGTGGCCGGCCGTGGCCGCGATGTACGGGGGCTTTCCGGCGACTTTGACGGCGTGACCGGCCGGGGCCGCGATGTACGGAGGCTTTCCGGCGACTTTGACGGCGTGACCGGCCGGGGCCGCGATGTACGGGGGCTTTCCGGCGACTTTGACGGCGTGGCCGGCCGGGGCCGCAATGTTCGTGGGCTCTCCGGAACTGCCCGTGGAGGAGACTGCATCCGGCCTGCCCTCGTGTTCGCTGAGGGCCCTGTCGTCGGTGTTGACGGGGGCACAGCAGCTTTGCCCTTGTCTGGGTCCGGATTAACGATGTGCCCGAAGTGCTCCAAGAAGATGACGAGGGATGCCACATCAACAACATTGCGGAAAACGGAAGTCCTCGGTCTTCACGTTCCTCAACGACGCGTTTCCCGGTAAACGTGAGCGTATCGTGTCGCACTTGAGAGTGGATACTTTTCATTTCCGCTTCCGTTTTGCCAGGATAACACTTGCTGAGATGTGACTTCACCTCGTACTTCTTATTGCATTTCGGACAAAAGTTAACCGCCCTGTGGACTTTTATCTTTTTTTAGTATGCCACCACAATATATTTTTTTGTGGGCTATGTTTTTTTGCAACCATCGGTTTTTTTTTCCACCCTTTTGTGACAAAAAACAATACTGCTGAATGGCTTGAAAGTCACCCATTTCCTGTCATGCTAGCGGACGGTAAATCACAACCCTGGATAAGCCTGAAAAAGTCGAGTTCTACTGCACTTAGAGAAGCGACATTTTCAGGGCTTGTAGCAAACCAAAAGTGCCAGAACTTTCCCAAATATCAGCCATTTTCCTTTGGTAGAACTTTTTTGCTTCCCCCCCTTTGTGCCAAAAAGCGAAATTTCTCAATGGCTGGGGCGCCAATGGTACCTCCATGTAAGTACCATTACATGCTGACTGGTTTTCAATCACGCTGCTGCTTAAGCCTGGAAAACTCGAAAACCAATGCATGTAGAGCATTGCAATTTTCAGGGCTCGTAGCCAACCAAAAGTGCCAGAAGTCAGCCTTTTCCCTTTAGTAGAACTGTTTTAGTCACCCTTTAAACTTGTAAACTTTGAGGGGTCTACGGGCATTCTAAAGCGGTTATTCGAGGCATTTTCAAATTTGGTGTTTCTGTGGCAATAACAGGCAAGTATTATGGGCCATTTAAGTGTCGTTTTCTAGTACATGCCCCCTCCCAACCCCCTTGCCGAAAAGGGAAGTGCGGTATAAAAACATGGATAAAAACATGAATAAAAACATGAATAGGCACATATATAAAGGAATAAAACATATATAAATAAATAACATATAAAAATAAATAACATATAAATATATAAATATACGTATATGGAAAGGAAAATATACCACTATATATATATATACGTATATATATTTATAGATGTATTCATACTTATATCATATACATGAGTTATGAAATGTATAAAAGCAAACATACGATATAAAACATGATACACCATGTTTAAATGGTGTAAGCATGAGCTAAAATAATAAATTATTTATTAAAATAATAAATTATTTATTAAAATAATAAATTATTTATTAAAATAATAACTTACTCAAAATACATTGCGATGAACGTCCGCTGTGCCTCCCTCTGTCGCCGCATGCGTTTGACAGATGAAGAAGGGCTGGACCTGGTGTCAACCTGGGGCTGGGCACCCATGGGTGCCTGGGCAGCTCCAGGTCCAGCTCCAGATCAAGCACCTGCTCCAGCGGTCGCAGGGGCCGCAGAAGTCTGGGCCGACTGGCTGGTCCCTGGTCCCTGGCCTTCCGTTTCCTCTTGGCCTTGGCATGAGCAGCCGGGGAAGCCTGGGGAGCCTGGGGTGCCATCCAGCGGTGTCAGGGGCCGCTGAAGACTCGTCCTCGATGTGTCGCCCTTTGCCCTTGCCCTTGCCAGTGCGACCAGCCTGGTCAGCCTGGGTAGCCTGCGGAGCCTGGGCAGGGGCAGATTGGCGGCACTGGGGCACATGCACCCAGTCGTCATCCAGTCCGGGATATTGGGGTTTCTATCTCCGTAGTCGAAGAAGAGCTCTTCCCCGGCAGGTATATCCCGTCTGGCCGTGAAGAGCAGTCGGGGTATTCCCCCGAGCAACTGGACCCTTGGCTTCACGTTAGGGTGGGGCCTCGAGTGGTTGATGAAGTGGCCGCTCTCCTTATCGTCGAGGGGGTTGATGACGTACTGTACGCTGTCGTGTTTAAAGACGTACATGTACGACGTATCAGCGCCTGGGTTGTCGTCGCACTCCTTGATGTAGGCCACCGCCTCCGCCTCCGCTCCTTCAAATGTAGGACCGCCGTAGTTACAAACGACGTCGCCCTTTGCAAAGGGGAACGTGGTCATGAGACCACGGCCCATGGGGCCACCGTCAGTGATCATGACGGAGGGCCACAGCTGGCTGTCGCAAAGGTCCGCTAGGGCGTCCTCTAGTTCCCGCTCCTTGGCACAGGACTCTGTTCTGGTGGGTCGTCGGGGTGTCAGTCTCCGGTAAAGGATGGAGACCCGGGCCTTCTTCATGGAGAGGCCCAGGAATCTTATCATGGTTTCGGCCTCTTCCGTAGTTGGTTCTTGTGTCCGAACACCCAGGGCTTCAACCATGACGGTGTCTTCTCGCCGGAGACGCCACTATCCCTGCAGGCGCTTTAACCGACGGTAATGTTGGTATGATGAGGGGTGTCGCCACGCCCACACTGGTCAGTGCAATGAGGGGTGTCGCCACGCCCACACTGGTCAGTACAATGAGGAGTGTCGCCACGCCCACACTGGTCAGTGCCATGAGGGGTGTCGCCACGCCCAGCATTGGTCAGTGCCATGAGGGGTGTCGCCACGCCCACACTGGTCAGTACAATGAGGAGTGTCGCCACGCCCACACTGGTCAGTGCCATGAGGGGTGTCGCCACGCCCACACTGGTCAGTGCCATGAGGGGTGTCGCCACGCCCACACTGGTCAGTACAATGAGGGGTGTCGCTACGCCCACACTGGTCAGTACAATGACGGGTGTCGCCACGCCCACACTGGTCAGTGCCATGAGGGGTGTCGCCACGCCCACACTGGTCAGTACAATGAGGAGTGTCGCCACGCCCACACTGGTCAGTACAATGAGGGGTGTCGCCACGCCCACACTGGTCAGTACAATGAGGGGTGTCGCCAAGCCCACACTGGTCAGTACAAAACGGGTACAAAGAGGGCTAAGGCCAGGAACTCGGGGTTCCACGACGACCTGAGGAGTTGCACACGACATTCCCTCCCCCGACGAATCCAGGGCCCAAGACAGACTGTAAGGTATAACCCATAAGTTGTTGCATGTATATCATTACTTCCCCTAGTTGCTAATACCCCAGGCCACTTAACTTCCCCTAGTGGCTAATACCCCAGGCCACTTAACTTCCCCTAGTGGTTAATACCCCAGGCTACTTAACTTCCCCTAGTGGCTAATTCGCCAGGATGCTAAACATCTCCTAGTGGCTAATTCCCCATGCTACTTAACTTCCCCTGGTGGCTAATATCCCAGCCTACTTAACTTCCCCTAGTTGCTAATTCCCTAGGCTACTTAACTTCCCCTAGTGGCTAATACCCCAGGCTACTTAACTTCCCCTAGTGGCTAATTCCCCAGGCTACTTAACTTCCCCTAGTGGCTAATTCGCCAGGATGCTGAACATCTCCTAGTGGCTAATTCCCCAGGCTACTTAACTTCCCCTAGTGGCTAATACCCCAGGCTACTTAACTTCCCCTAGTTGCTAATTCCCCAGGCTACTTAACTATCTCTAGTGGCTAATTCCCCAGGCTACTTAACTTCCCCTAGTGGGTAATTCCCCAGGCTACTTAACTTCCCCTAGTTTAATCCCCGACCCCCGAATAGCAAAATTCACATTGGTGCAGAATTCTGGACCGAAACATAAACGACCCTGATGGCGTTAACCTGAAACACGTGTACACATCCACACCGCCACGATGACGGACGCGCCCATGAGCGCACCCGTTGCCCTTCCGCAAACCCCACTACCACCCCCACCCCTCCCGAGTTCACACCCTCCTGCTGTAACTGTGGCGCCCCCATCTGTCCCGCTCATCCACGGTGAGGCAGGGCAACACGCGCAGGCCCAAATGTGAGAAGTGCGGTGGTGGTCACTACACTAAGTCTTGCGTAACCACGAGGCCCTCAGTGACGTGCAACTTCTGCGGTATTCAAGGCCACAAGTGGCCTGAATGCCGACGCCGCCTTTCACAACAGTCACAAACAAACCACACCCGCAAAAATGTATTAGAACCAGCCCGGGTCTCACTCCAACCAAGGGCCCCCAACAGCTAACTGCCCCACCCACCCCAAACCAGGGCTCCGGAAACTAATTGCCCGTGCTGGGAGTCAACCCCAACCCAGCGCGCAGTCCGCACATACTGTGGCCACCCGTCCCTGTGTATGTCTTTCGACAAAAGTATCATGCTCTCATTGATACGGGTGCTACCATTTGTGCCATCGGGGCACCACTTCTCTCAACCCTCAGCAAGTCACCCGCCATTACTAAATCGAGCACCCAACACGTGCAGATCGCCAATGGCAAACGGCAAACGGCAACGTGACCCTCCCAATTGCAATAGACGGCGTCATACGCAACGTTACGTTCGCTGTGCTGGACTCGCTAGCTCAGTATATGATCCTGAGCACCAATTTTCTGCAAAAATACAAAGCGATCATTAATCTTGCCTCGCTTTTGTTGCGACATTCTTTGATGGACTCGAGTGTCTTAGAGGGGAATCGCTGAACCAGCAGCTTGTTCAAATTGCTGCGTTTACCCTCCGCAAGCAACGCGAGTTCTGCCCTAGCTAACAACACGAGTTCATCGTGACTCCAACGCGCCGAGACACACTCGGGGTGATAGGACTCGAATTAGCCCGGCGCCTATGCTGAGACAGGCCTCTTAATGCCCCGAAGGTGCTATGGCAGTCTGGGCAGGGGAAGCGCGCCACAGGCACGGCGCCCTCACAGCACTACCAGTGGAGCCCGCGGGTACGCGCTCCGGCATCATACTTTAAGACTACGTAGCTGGTAATAATCCCCCGCCGGGCTAGCCAGGCCCGACCTCTGACCTCTGGGTTTTACCCCATCGGTCGGGGAGTTGGGGGTCAATATTAACCTCCCCTCTCTCCCGTTAACCCACGGCGGGGGAGGCACGAACACCACAGCAACTGGTCAAAGTGAATCTCCAGACCACCATATAGGTGCACTCCACATCTCAGAAAGGAGATCGATAAACAAGTGGAGGAGTTTTTGGAGCAAGGCATCATCGAACCTAGCTTTGACATCAAAACCCATACACAAGGTACCTTGTGTATGGGTTTTGATGTCAAAGCTACATCGAACCCTGCGAGGGTGGCTATTATCGCTTCGTTGTTGACTTCCGGCATTTAAACGCCAACACAATCCCGCAATTCCTGAGGATCCCGCGTCTGGACGACATCTACGTCACCACCAGCATCTTTGCCGCACATATCGCAACATTACGGGATATCTTCACCTGTCTCCGCGCGGCAAACCTGACACTGAAGGCCACGAAATGCACCCTGACAGCTCCGGAACTAGAGTCCTTAGGGCACGTCCTTACTTCTGACGCCTTCTGAGGCCCGATGAAAGGAAAACAGAATCTATTCTGAGCTTCCAAACACCAACGAAGGTAAAATCTGTACTCTCATTCTTGGGATTGGTAGCATTCTTTCGGCGGTTCTTTCCAGGTTTTGGTCTCATAGCCCGCCCTTTGTACCACCTGACGAAAAATAAGACACCCCTTTTACATGGTCAACCCATTGTCAGAAGGCATTCGAAACCCTGAGGGATGCATTATTAGAAGCCCCCATCATCCAATATCCTGATTTTAATAGGGAATTCTGCCTGTGCACTGATGTCTCCATGGCTGGGATCGGTTCAGCCCTCTGCCAGGAAGCACCAAACGGCACTTTCCTTCCCATAGTGTACGCTCGACGCTCCTTATCACAGGCGGAAAAGTCAGACAACAACCGAACAGGAATTGCTTGCTATCATCTGGGCCCGTAAGTTCGAAACGGCGGGGGCAAAATGTTTTGCCCTAGGATAGGACATTAGCATGGAGCGGGGCGAAATATTTGGCCCCCGCCGTTCGAACTTACGGGCCCAGGTCTATGCAACACTTTAGGATTTTTGGAAGGCCATCACGTCATGCTGTACACTGATCACGCCACAATAACCTGGCTTCTGAAGAAGAAGAAACTCACGGCCCGATCAGCAAACATGTTCTGGGAAAATTAAACGTCCTCCCCTATTTCCTTCAATAAATTTTCCAGACAACCCCTCCTTCTGCCAGTTAACGGGTCCTCCCCCATCCCGCTCCCTTTCGCTGTCCCCACAGATACCCCCACCCCCCTCGTCACCCTCCCCAGTGCGGCCGCCTCCGGTGCTCCCAACCCCCTCGTCACCCTCCGTCGTGCGGCCGCCACCGATGACCCCACCCCACTCGTCACGCTACCCCTTGCCTCCACCGATGCCCCCACCCCACTCGTCACTCTCCCCCGCGCAGCCACCACCGATGACCCAACCCCCCTCGTCACCCTACCCCTTGCCGCCATATCTCCCTCGTCACCAACCACAAAGATCCTCCACTAGGGCCATGCCTAGGACACACCAGACGCCAACAGTGCCCCCAACCCGCCAATCCTACCCCCGGACAAACAAGCGACGCGAAAAGTATCAGCAAAGAATGGCTGATACCGCCCCCGACACGCTAAAAGACATCGAGCTGACCCCTACTGCGGGACAACATGCCCAACAAGCCGACCCTGAATGTAGGGAAATGTTCAGTTTTTGTCTAATTCGGAATATTACCCCGCAACGACACTGAAGCCCGTACATTGGTCCTACGAGAAGGGGACTATTTCGTAATAGACGGTATATTGGACCACCTCTTCACCAGCTACGGCAGCCAGATCCACAAGGCTCAGGCTCAACTGGTCATACCGCAGGGCCTGAAGGCCCAAATACTCACTTCTTTATGAGTCGAGTTTCGCGGGCAACGTGGGAGCAACCAACATGCTGAGCGTCCTTCGCGATCGTTTCTTCTGGAGAAACATGCCAACAGGGGGGCATTCGTTTTGCTCTCCCGGAGGCCTCCAATATCTCCACTTTGCATTCGTTTCGCGAAGAGTGGAGAAAGTGGAGGCCTCCAATCTCTACCTACTCACGGGTGGTGTAAGCGTGGAGAGTGACGTCACAAACATGGCGTCAGCACAACCTTCGAGGTGAGAAATTTTGAAGTCTTTTCATATTTTATAAGTTCTATCCACATTTTACATTCAGGCCTTCGAAAGTGCATGCATCAGCTGTGCATTGTCTCCCAGAAATGTGCATAGTTTCGGCTGAACGTGCGCGTCAACGCAGTTGTTCGCCGCCTGTATTGAGTCCTAAATTTAGGCGGGAGGACGTCTGCCCTGCTCTGCATTGACTGCGTGTTGACGGTTGAGCCTTATTGAATAGATTAGCCTATACTAGAGTCTACTAAATTATAGCCTTTTCAACAAAACCTTCTACATAGTAGATTGTGAAAGGTTTTGTTGTCAAAGCTAGCTGAGCCTTAGCCCCAAGTGGCCCCGTTTCGTTTTCCCTAAAAACGGTCACACGGGACTAAAAAAAGGCTTAGCCTTAGCATCAAAACCTTAATCTTGTTGGTTGAGGTTTTTATGTCAGAGGTAGCTCAGCCTCTGAGGCCCTGTCCACAGCTTAGTCAATGACAATGGGAAGACATGGACCTTCATTTGTATGTAACATTTTAAACAGATGGCTAGATCTAATATTAAACTGAATAAAAGATTTTATTCTTATTTATTCTTTATTTATTCATATTTCAGCTCAGAGAGTTATTACAAGGAAATAACCTTGACATATCCTGATGGACTAGTGCTGAAAACCACTCTGACTGCAGTGGATTACCAGCTTCTTCAAGAAAAAGGTTATACAACTGAATAAAATGTATAAATATATAAAAATATTATTTATAATACTGTAATTTCCTGGGTATAAATCGCACCCACTGAGTTTTGAGAAATATTTATACTGGAGCCATATAGAAGTCGCATCAGTGTGTAAATCTTACAGGACTAAAAAGCAATACCAGGGTTTCTGCATAATAAATTAGACTTTGGTGTAGACTGCGCTGGCCACCACCAACTAAAGTGACAAAATCAGCTATCGGATGAGTTATTTATAAACTGCGAAAGTAAACAAATGTAACATCACGGAATGAATGATTTTGACATAAGAAATGTTGAGGTATACATGGTGCATATTTGTTGATTGTATGTTTTTGGAGTAGAAGATAGCAATTATTTCGGTCACTGTTTTTGCATGTTGCAAAAATAATTATTTATTAGTTTCAGAAAATATATGTGAAATACAGTATTATATGAGTTCTTATCCCAACTATATTTATTTGTATATTTTGCTGATATATATATGACATTCTGCGTAACTAGTATTGTTATCATACCTCTTCACTCATTGCATAGGACCTAGACGAGATGCTATGCTGGCAACTATCCGTGAAAATGCCATGGCAATAGGTGATATGAATGGTGAAGGTAAGCGAAAAATATGGTCAAACATCTACATCTGCATGCTAAGTTTAGTAATTAAATTCGAACCTACTGGTTCAAGGCTTGTGCAAGGAGGAAGCACTGTTCCCCCATCAATTTCAAAAACAACCAAGCAAATGTAGGTATGATTTCATCTCTTGATGAAACAATGATATGTATGATTTAGCCAAGGTTCCAATGTTCTGCACCCATATTTAAGTTGATAAATTGTTCACACCTGAGTACTATGACAAGCCAGTGCGTTTTTGTTGTAACGTCATCCACAGGGACGCATGTGTCACAGTCTTACGAGACATTTGCTTTATTAGGGGGACAGTGGCGCAAGGCTGCGCTCTGCGGCGAACACTGTATATAGTGTTTATATATTATAAGAATATCACTTTGTTTAATGTTTGCTTTTGTTGTCTACTTTTCAGAAGCCATCGATGCCAATGAGGAAGTGAAGGATTTGGCAGTCTGTGGCCCTTGGACAAGAGAACAAACTCTGTCGATGATTGACTCATATCAGGATATGATCAGTTTGGTCGACGCAGGCAAAATGCGCAAAAAGGTGATGTGGGATAAGATTGCCCAGAGTATGATATATAATGCCGACCAGTGCAGAGGTCGTTTTAAAACCATATCAACGGCCTATAAGAAGGCCAAGGATCTTCAAAACAAAACTGGAATGAGCCGAACCAAGGCCTACGAGTATGAGGATAGGCTGGACTTATTGTTTGGCCAGTCCCCGAAAGTGACGCCAGTGGCCACGTTTAGCAGCGGCCAGTTGGAAGCAGGTCCAAAAGAGAGGTCAGATCAGGACACGCCACCGAAAAAGAAACATCGATCACAAACATCTGACGTCCTTCACTTTTTGAAGGATATGGAGGATAGGTCTGTTGCTAGAGAGAGAGAAGAAAGGGAGTTGAGAGAGCGAATGCATAAGGAAAAAGTTGATGTCCTAAAGGACTTCTTGAAAGCAATTCAAGACAAATGAATGTTTTTTTCTTGCCAGGGTCTTGTTTGATTTTTACTTGTGTTTTAATTGTTGACTTTCACTGCCCATATATGGCATTTTGTTTTCTTGCCAGGATATTATTGATCTTTTTTACTTTACTTTTTTACGTTGTGTTTTTTTACTAGGTATTGTGGTACATGATTTTATAAGTACCCACTAAAAAGTACTCAGGCACGTAGACTGCAGGATATTATTGGTATTTTTTACCTTACTTTTTTACATTGCAGGATATTATTGGTCTTTTTTAATTTACTTTTTTACGTTGTGTTTTTTTACTAGGTATTGTTGTACGTGATTTTATAAGTACCCACTAAAAAGTATTCAGGCACGTAGACTGCAGCCATATATGGCATTTGGTTTTCTTGCCAATGTAATTTACTTCTTGTGTTAGACTTTTTATAATACCTGAAAGACTTTTACAGAAAAGTTTGTACTTTGTTGCGCTGATAGGATGACAAATATGAGCAGTACTGTTCTAGTATAAAATGATATATTTCAGTCAATACCTAGGTGGAGTTTTAGTATACCAATAGGAATCTTGTAAATAGGAACTTAATTAAGATTTACCAACGACCAGACTTTTTAAGTGACCGAAGTGCACCATAATTTGTGAAACCCCCCAAAAAGAATGAAAGAATTTGTTTAAAGTATTATAAAATGGTTGCCTTAAGAAACACATTTGTAGATCGTAATGAGTATAGCCCGTGTCATCATTTGCAAATTTTCATGATTTGCACACTGAAACTGATCAACCAGAAAGCATTTATGTCCAGGTGATAATTTTTTGCCTTTGAGGCTAAGACAAAGAAAGCCATATCATGTAATATGACAAACATGTTTTGCTGTGTTTTATTCCAATAAAAAGAAAATAACAAAACGTCTTCATTATTTACGAGTAATTGACCTCACCAACCTTACATTTTATTCTGAAGGGGTGGATTGGTGTCGATCTTGTTCGACAAGAAAGGGTTAGAATAAGTTCTCCCAGTTACAGTAGTTTGGCTTCAGCTGTTTCATGCATCTATTATGGGGAATTCAATTTACAGGCGCATAAATTTAAAAGTGTAGAACAAACATACGCCCTTCTCTTAAATGTCATACTTTTCTACCAAGCAATCAACAACTTAAAACCAGTTTGACTCAACAGGTCTTGATCCAAATAAAATAAGGCATTGGAATGTAACCGAAAGTTCAACGGCGAACTTGCAGATAATTTGCTAATAATTCCCTTTTGATCGTTCCTTCTGCCTCATTTTCCAGCTGACCTACATTCCAGGCATTGTCTCCATTGTCATCTGGAACAGCCATGAACTCTTCAATGTTATCATCACTAATGATGCACACATTGTGCAGCACACAACATGCCATGATTATTTTGAGTGCCATGCTCATGCTTTGAACATCCAGGTACTTCAGTCGAGCAAAACGACCTTTCAACAGGGAAAAGGAACGTTCTACCATTTGTCTTGCTTTGGAAAGATGATTGTTGTAGTATCTCTGTCTTGGCGTGAGATGGCCATTGTCCCTAAACGGGGTCATGAGCCACCGTCTAATCGGGTATGCACCATCACCCAGTATATGTGTATCTCCAGGGCACAGTTCCAAAGCTGAATCCCAAAGATCCGAATTTCTGAGGACCCGGGCATCATGAACACTCCCTGGCCAACCAGTGTAGCAATCTGTGAAGCGCAAGTCTTCTCTGCAAACTGACTGCAAAAGAATTGAGTGATATCCTTTTCTGTTGATGTACGCTTCTTTGTTCTCCTTGGGTGCCTTTACCTCTATGTGTGTACCATCGATGGCCCCAACCACCCTTGGGAATTGATGCTGTCTTTCAATGTCTGCAGCGATTGCAATCTTTTCTGCATCTGTAGGCCACTGAATAAACCGTCTCCTCAGATGTGTAACTATGCAATTAACAACTAAATTCCTGCATTTCACCACAGAGGACTCAGTTACCCCAAAGCGGTCAGATACTTGTTTTGTTGTGTCTTTATTTCCTAGGTACCATAAAGTTAGCAACATCTGTTTCTCAAGTGGAATAACAGGGCGTCCTCCTGTGTGCACTGCCGCTTGAAACTCAGGCAAACCACCCATGTATGCACACATCTGTTCACAAGTAGCAGGGGAGACACGGAAAAATCTCCTGAAGTCACACAACGTATAGTGTGGAACAACATCCGTGACATATCCTTCAACCTTGATTTTATCTGCTCTCAAACTGAAATGAAATAATAATCTACAATTACCTGGCTTTTTTTTACAAGTCTTGGGGGGTAATCATAAATTAGCATGAATGACAGGTATGTTAAAACAGCTGGCGGACGACCCAGTGGCTGGTGGGGGGGTCCAGAGGATCGTTTCACTAAGAGTTACGAGCTTGTAACCGGATCTTTTACATGCTAATTTAACAACAGATCGTAAAATAAGCTCTATACAGCGATTATTGGGGTGCAGCCATCTTCGTGCAATTTATTTTCCACCAATATTACTCAAAATCATGATTGCCATATAGTTATGATAAATTGAACATTTAATTAATTTATCTTTTGGCCCGCAATTCATTTTTTTAAAGTTACGAGGAAACGTTGCAAGATATTAGATTTAGTGAAATGACCCCCAGTTCTTTTAGGAAGAATGCCATATCAAAAGCAAAAAGGTATGCCACCTTTGGTGTGCCTTCCCTTGTTTGAGCCCCGCCCCTGTACAGCTTACCACAACACAGCTGAAAACAAGACGACATGTACATGTCCATTAATTTCCAACTGCCCTATGACAATAACGTCTTGTTTAGAGGCTAGAGCTTTGGTGGCAAGGTCATGTGGGCGATAAATGGGGGTGCCAATTGGGTATGAGGCTACAAGCATCCTAAACTGCCTTCCTAAAATTGATTAAAAATAAGTATCAAATAATGATTACATACAGTATTGCAGGTACTATTTTTGTTACTGTTGACATCATGTCTGGAGACGGAGGCAGATCATCATCAAACAATTCCGTTAACACAATCGCCATGGCAGCCGCCATAGCCGCCATAGTTGCTCCAGTTTCATTCGATTGGTGCGACTTATCCAGCTTCTCCACGTCCTCTCCAGTGGAGCAAGTGGAGACGCGAAACGAATGCACCCCAGAGGTATATAACTTCGTCTCCTCATGCGAAACATGCAATCGTTCCAAGGCATCGACCCAGAAAGTGAAACCGCTCTTACACCCACATGAAATAACCCACGCACCCTTCGAAAAGGTCTGCAACGATTGGATGGGGCCGATGAAGGAATCCCATGCCGGGAACAAATACATAGTGCTGGTAACGGACTACTGCAGTCGTTACGTCATCACGTGGGCCACGCCCTCTGTCTCGGCGGCAGTCATGGCCAAGCAATACTATGACAACGTCATATGCAAACATGGCTGCCCACGACACATGGTCTCAGACAACGGAAGTGCCTTTGTATCACGCCTTTTTAAAGAGCTCTGCAAAATATACGGCATAAACCAAAAATTCGCCTCCAGCTATCACGCCCAAACGTCCGGCATCACAGAGAGGGCAAACAGGTCCATTATCACACTCTTACGGACATACATTGCCGCGGTCTGCAGTGTCTGCGGGGTGTCCTCGGCGCCGGGCATGCGGAGCAGGGAGGGACAGCGGGATGGCCCTGATTTGCTAGGGTTGGGCACGCTGTGAAACGAGTCGACACTGGTGCTGGTGTCGGAGAAAAAAACCCACGGCCCCTCCCTTCTACGCGCGACCCTAACCAGGACCACAACACGGACTCCACGGCTTCCTCCTGTGGGACCTCGCGGCCCGGGCCACACTGCTGCCACTCACTACTACTTAACCCCAAGGCCAGAGCTAACCTGCGGCCCTCCTTGGGGCGACCCCCCGACCCCCCTTTGTGCGACCTTCCGGCCCCGCCCTACGCAACCTCGCTGCCGGGGTCATCCCATTGGATGTTAGCACATCACCGGTTAGACCTAGAAATTGTAGGCCACTAATAATAATACTAATACTGAAAAGGCCTTATAGACAAAGCATCATTGATAACAATACTTTTTTTTAACATCAATCGAAAATTATAATTTAGAATTCACAGAGAAAGTAATGCAAATATAATACAGTCATGACAAATATAGTCCTCATGTATACAAAAAGAAAAACCGCGTTAAATATATTTTGTCGTCTATCTGCATTCGAATAGTGCGCCACCTGGCGAGTGCCACTTTGGCAATAAGACCGCTTTTTGTAACGTTGGCAACAACATTCACTTTATGACGTCACCACAGATTTTAGTCTCATTTTGCGAGACCCTTATCAATAAACTTCAGACATTATAATGTCTAACCAAAGAATACAAATTTTTTCTTTAGATAAATAGGCTACTTTTGAAATGAAACACTTCATATGACAATTTACAACAAAATTACAGTAAAAAAACGGCCGTACATGTCACAAACTGGTCATGCCAAAAAGTGGCCCATAGTTGGGGACCAGAAGTCAACAATGACAACAGAAACCGAGAGAGAACAGACATATGGAAGTGATATGGTCATGTTTGAAATATACGTGTGTTAGTCTATGGAGAGTACAGACATATGGAAGTCATATGGTGATGTTTGGAATATACGTGTGTTAGTCTATGGAGAGTACAGAGACATGGGAGTGATATGGTGATGTTTGGAATATACGTGTGTTAGTCTGTGGAGAGTACAGAGACATGGGAATCATATGGTGATGTTTGGAATATACGTGTGTTAGTCTATGGAGAGTACAGAGACATGGGAATCATATGGTCATGTTTGAAATATACGTGTCTTAGTCTATAGAGAGTACAGAGACATGGGAATCATATGGTGATGTTTGAAATATACGTGTGTTAGTCTATGGAGAGTACAGAGACATGGAAGTTATATGGTGATGTTTGAAATATACGTGTGTTAGTCTATGGAGAGTACAGAGACATGGGAGTGATATGGTGATGTTTGGAATATAGGTGTGTTAGTCTATGGAGAGAACAGAAACATGGGAGTGATATGGTGATGTTTGGAATATACGTGTGTTAGTCTATGGAGAGAACAGAGACATGGGAGTCATATGGTGATGTTTGGAATATACGTGTGTTAGTCTATGGAGAGTACAGTGACATGGAAGTGATATGGTGATGTTTTGAATATACGTGTGTTAGTCTATAGAGAGTGCAGAGACATGGGAATGATATGGCGACGTTTGGAATATACGTGTGTTAGTTTATGGAGAGTACAGAGACATGGGAATGATATGGCGATGTTTGGAATATACGTGTGTTAGTCTATAGAGCTCGTGCTAACGCACTCGCTATTACTTAATACTACCTTCGAGTCCCGTCTTGCATAAATCTACTTAGGAAAGACGCGAACATACCATATTATTCATCATTGGCATGCCATACATTCCCTTTCCATTCTCCGACTTGGTATCACCATAAATGTTTTTCACGTCGCCATGGCCTCCTCATTTCACCTCTTTTTATGTGTCTACCTGTATTTTTCTGTCACCAGGCGTCAATAATGCAGACCACAAGAATTATAAACTTGACTATGTATTTTATGTCCGCCCGACAAGACTTTAGTGACGGTAGCAACGGCTACCAAACTGTCACATGTACTTTTCAGTAGACGGGCCGGACACAAGTTCCTCTTGTTGTGGTGACCTAGATTTAACAATATCGCTGTTAAAAACCTTGTCAAAGTATTTACTGACTCAGTCCTGAATGGAAATGTAAATCAAGCTGTTAATTTTATGGAATATATTTATGGATACATTGCAAGTCATATGAAACCAACATATAAGAAGCCAGTGAAAACAAATAAATATGCCTTGGTGGTCAAAAGAATGTTATGAGAACAAAGTAAAGAAAGCATTAAAGGTGTATCGAAGAGACAAAAGTGGTAAAAACCTGAAAGAATATATCACATTGCTTAATAACTATAAGAGAACATGTACAAAGTGCAAATATTTAGGAAGTGCACTGTCTGATAAGCTTACTAGTAAATTTTGGAAAGTATTGAAGAACCTCGAATTTAAAAAGTCTATGAATAGCATTAAGGTAACAGAATGGAAAACGTATTTTGAACTATTGATCAACAGAGATACAGAGCTGGATGAAGCCAGAGAAGCAGGCGTGTCTGTGTATCAACAGAGATAGAGCTGGATGATATGCATATGGCATTGCGTCGAGTGCGAGATGGGTTTATCTCAGCACAAGTCTCCAAAAATTTTTCGGAGATACGTGCTGAGATACACCCATCTCGCACGAGAAGCAAAGCTATATGTATTTTCTCGCTCGAATAGAACTTCAAACGTCGCCATTAAGTCAACACGGAGATCTAACGATGAAAATGATACTCACAACTGCAGTCTGCACCTAAATATTTGGTCGAAATCATAACAGTGGCGCTCAATAGCACCTGTAACTAAGTGTTGCGCGCGACGTGTTTCCTTGGAGATATGACGTCGTCAAAGTGATTACGCATCTGCGGCGGAGATAGGTCTAACGAACATGATGTTTTAGGCAAAATGGTATCTATTTGTTAAATGAACCTTTTGTTTTCGTAAATTGTGGCTGTATTTCTATAGTTGGAGTTCATATGATTCAGGCCTATAGCTATTAAGTTCGGTTGGTTTGTTGGAACTATTTATGTAAATATCAGTTACGCGCATTGACACCGCGGTAACCCCTGAGTGACAAGATCCGTAACGTGAATGGCGGCAGCAAAACAACGCACGATTGGAAAACTAAAATGGATCTTACACAGTAAGTTTCAGCTTTTAAGCCGCCAAACTTCGCCACATAAACGAATTTGTCAAACTGTAACATAATATGATAAAATCTCAATTTCTGACACGTATACCGAGATGGGTTTTTCCCGGAACTGGTGTCAACATTGGCCACTGGATGAAGCCAGAGAAGCAGGCGTGTCTGTGTATCAACAGAGATATAGAGCTGGATGAAGCGAGAGAAGCAGGCGTGTCTGTGTATCAACAAAGTTATAGAGCTGGATGAAGCGAGAGAAGCAGGCGTGTCTGTGTATCAACAGAGATATAGAGCTGGATGAAGCGAGAGAAGCAGGTGTGTCTGTGTATCAACAGAGATATAGAGCTGGATGAAGCCAGAGAAGCAGGCGTGTCTGTGTATCAACAGAGATATAGAGCTGGATGAAGCGAGAGAAGCCGGTGTGTCTGTGTATCAACAGAGATATAGAGCTGGATGAAGCCAGAGAAGCAGGCGTGTCTGTGTATCAACAGAGATATAGAGCTGGATGAAGCGAGAGAAGCCGGTGTGTCTGTGTATCAACAGAGATATAGAGCTGGATGAAGCGAGAGAAGCAGGTGTGTCTGTGTATCAACAGAGATATAGAGCTGGATGAAGCGAGAGAAGCAGGTGTGTCTGTGTATCAACAGAGATATAGAGCTGGATGAAGCGAGAGAAGCAGGTGTGTCTGTATCAACAGAGATATAGATATGGATGAAGCGAGAAAAGTGAACTTAGTTGTCAAGAATGTGAAGAAAATAACCGACACTTGTTAAATAGACCATTTACATTAGAAGAAATCAGGAATGCAGTAAAAGAACTTCCAACTGGCAAATCCCCTGGTAGACATGGAAAATAACCCACACTTGTTAAATAGACCATTTACATTAGAAACAATCAGGAATGCAGTAAAAGAACTATCAAGTGGCAAATCCCCTGAATGGTTATATCTACCTCATTTTGTCTTAGAAAATCCGAGCCAAGATAAATTAACTAGGGCTTGAACAGATAGCCAAAAAAAATAAGAAATTAGCAGCATTTACGTATTTAGCATCCACTATATGTGAAAAAACCTTCTCGCAGCTTTAAATTAAATCTGTATATATGTGCAGCGTGTCGTAATCTAGAACTATGAAAGTGTTTTGTATTGTTTTCGTTAAATGTTATATATATCTTGTATGAATTGTTTTTGTACCATGGGCGTTGCGCCTACAGTACTGAAAAAAACTTCATTCAAGCAACTATACATAACTATATATAGAGTAGTGTGAAAAATGTGGCATGGCGGTAAATATGAACAAAACCAAAGTAATGGTGTTTAGTAATGGAGCCCACTGCGAAATAATGAAAGCTGAATTTATCTGGAGAACGTATACACACTGTCTCGTTTTATAATTACCTGGGAATTATAATGACGCCGAAAATGGTATGGACTGCCACACAGAAGCGCAGAGCAGACCAAGCAATCAAGGTGACAGCATTAATTAAAAGCTTATATTATCAATGTGTTTTCTTGGAGAAGTGAATAATGTTAAACCTCGTTGATACCATGGCCCTACCTATTATTACCAGTACGTCCAGAGCGGAAATCTGGGGACTGGAATGTATCGGCTATATAGAAAATGTACATGTTAATTTTTGTAAATATATACCCAGAGAGACGTCTGTCGGTGGTAACGAGTACAAACTTAAGAAAGGCGTATAGCTGGTTTAGATGTAGTAGCGGTAAACATATGGTTGAGAGAGGCAGACAACCTAATATATACAGAGAAGAAAGATTGGGCCCATATTGTCAGACCTTTTATATGGAAGAAATTAAAACCCAATTCCACTTTTTGTTTAAGTGTCAGCCTTATACAAATATCAGGGAAAAATATATCAAGAATAGCTTTTACAAATAACCATCAAAACTAAATTTTATCCAACTTATGTACGCAACTGACGAGAAAACTCTATACGGCATCTGTAAGTTTATAATTGCCGCATTTAGCAGGATGGAAAAACAGGGGTATTAATTATGTGGTGGAGTTGATTATTGTAGCGGATCGTTGTGTTTGTGTTTTTATGTTGAATGCTTTTGTAATTTGTACCAGGGCTGGAAGCCAGCCAAAGTACGGAATAAACATACGAGTTATTAAAAGGTGTCATTTCCTCTATTGTGTAGTCAAGTGCAAAATGCAAAAAAACACATGTCACGGGTCGGGCGTTCGTTAATGTAGTATAACGCCCAGTGTCAAGCCTCACGCATGATTTATTACCTATTCTGAGTCCTGTACATTTCAGGCAAGCGGTCCTGCTTGAGGGAGTAGATTACGAGTTACTTAATCTGTGTGTTTCGGGTGTGCTTGGGTCTTAAGTGACTGTTTTCTCGTGACGAGTAAATGCATGTCATAGGCCATGTATTGTGGGGGATGGGTGGCGATCGGCCAATCCGGGTTGGTATGGGTGCGGCTCCCCGCGTCGGGTGTCGTGCTGTGTGCTGACGGGCGTCGTGCTGTGTGCTGACGGGCGTCGTGCTGTGTGCTGACGGGCGTCGTGCTGTGTGCTGACGGGCGTCGTGCGGTGTGCTGACGGGCGTCGTGCTGTGTGCTGACGGGCGTCGTGCGGTGTGCTGACGGGCGTCGTGCTGCCCTGCGTCGTGCTATGTGCTGGCGGGTGTCTTCGCTACCGGTGTCATCCCGCGTGACTGTCTCGCTACCGGTGTCATCCCGCGTGACTGTCTCGCTACCGGTGTCATCCCGCGTGACTGTCTCGCTACCGGTGTCATCCCGCGTGACTGTCTCGCTACCGGTGTCATCCCGCGTGACTGTCTCGCTACCGGTGTCATCCCGCGTGACTGTCTCGCTACCGGTGTCATCCCGCGTGACTGTCTCGCTACCGGTGTCATCCCGCGTGACTGTCTCGCTACCGGTGTCATCCCGCGTGACTGTCTCGCTACCGGTGTCATCCCGCGTGACTGTCTCGCTACCGGTGTCATCCCGCGTGACTGTCTCGCTACCGGTGTCATCCCGCGTGACTGTCTCGCTACCGGTGTCATCCCGCGTGACTGTCTCGCTACCGGTGTCATCCCGCGTGACTGTCTCGCTACCGGTGTCATCCCGCGTGACTGTCTCGCTATCGGTGTCACCCGCGTGACTTGTTGGTGAATTCATGTATGTATGACTTTGTGAATAGTTGAATATCAAAACTGTAAAACCAACGGTTGTCCTTGTTTATCCGACCGCCTGGATCCCAACCTTGTCACGTGACAGCACTCATTGCATGTTGACAATCGTATCCTTCGGTAGATCACTACCCCCCTGAAGGAAGCCAGGACCACCTCCTTCTCAAAGTCTCGGAGGGGCTTAAGGACACAAACCACGCCAGGCCCATATCCAGAAGTTCACTGCTGCTACAGCTATACTGCTACACTCCAGCAGACAGTCACCAGGGAGGGGTTCCCATCAATATTAGTCAAAAGGTCGTTCAGCCCATCGGTAGGTGGGGCGAAAACATGTGGACCATCTGCCCGGATAGCCGACGCCCGAAAGCACCGAAGAGAGGTCAACATCGTCTGGCTCGACCTGGCCAAGGCGTTTGATGCCGTCCCGCACGAATCCATCGCACGAGCCCTGCGTAGGAAGGTGGTGACTCCACGCTGACTCCTGGACCAAGGTGTAATCCCTATAATAATCCCTATAATAGGATAGAACAATCCCTATAATAGAATAGGGTACATAACTGTTTTATGACCCCTATTTCATTAAGGACAAAGATATATTTATAATGGGGTTGGGCCGACCAATAAAACGACCCCCATGGTAGGATAGGGTACACAACTGTATTGTACCCCCTAGTTCATTAAGGACCAAGAGAGGCGCCCCCCCCCCCCTCCCCGAAAACACACACAACTGGGAGCAAGCCATACGAAGTGATGGCCATCTACAGAAATGTTACCTACATAAAAGGGAGGGTCACCGGACGCCTCCACCCCCCACTGTCCTTGCCTAGCTGCGATACCGCTGTGATATTGAGCGGTGTTGTGTTTGTAACAGTTGGAAAACGATAGCGTTTTAATGTAAGGGTTATTTTCGGGCTTTTTTTTGTTATATTTGTGTTATTATTTATTCACTTATGCTTGTTGTAATGTCCTTGTAATCACCTGAACATTTTCACGACCACAATATTACACCGTATCTCTTGCCTTCAAGCGGAATATCAGCAGTCATAAAACCCTGAAAGTAATCATGCGGTAATATTGCAAAATATCCAGCAGACGTCGGTAAACCCTGAAAGGTAACATTTCAATGAACTGTTAATTTGTTATAGTGTATATTTCACTTTATTTCGAGGCTGGCCATGCAACAGACATGACGTAACCGTGCTAACTTTTTTTATCAGAATTGATTTTATTTTATTGGGGTTTAACGGCACTTTCAGCCTATAAGGCTATATATCGTGCCATATTGGTTCAGTTCAATCTAAATAACTCAAGAGTCAATACTAAAACCCTGAAAGTATCAAGACATGTGAGCTTGTAGATAAAAAAAATGCAAAATGGTAAAGGGTCAAGTAGATATGAATAAAACCATGAATGCAGTCAATGTGGAAACCATTAATACATTAATAAACCCTGAGGATATCAAGTAATATCATTGAGCACATGGTCATAAAACCATGAAAGTGAAAAATGGTGAAACGATAAAGTCAATAAGTTGTCAGAATATAAAACCATGAGTTGGTTTTTAAAACCAAGCTTTCGAGATTAATAAATACAGCAACATGCACTGTTTGGCAGTAAACGTTGACTAGATATCATATGCATTTTACTACATTTATTGCAGATAAATAATCTAAATTGTTTTTGCTGTGGTATATTATTAAATAGTTCTTTCATATTTAATGTTCTATAATATTTGTCCATTCTTTGTTGAAAGTCAACACACCTCAACAGAATTAAGTATGTGTCTAAGGAGGTTGATTATTATTAATAATGGACTTTTCACGTGAATGAACAATCTAGCGGCATCTTCACCAAAAAGAAATTATGTTTTAGACATTAATCATGGGCTAGCAATCTGGGTCGTATGACGCTGCTACAGGCGACCTGCGGGCCATTGTACTTCTGACCATAAACACTGCCGACTAGCGATCCGACGGCCTTGTATTACCCACTCGCCGGGCAGTTTCCGGGGAAACCAAAGCAAGGTTCCGGGGGAAGTATGGTTGCAACCTGGACCTCCCTAGGTTCAGCAGCCCGACACTACAACTCTTGCGACGGACCCTCCGTGCCACAAGATCCGCCGAATGCCGATTTCGCCTCCCTCCACTGCGAGCGTCGCTTCACTACCAAGAGCGGATGGAGTATCCACGCTAAAACTGCACATCCGGTGGAGTATAACGACCAACTCCCCCAACCGACCGGACGATGCCTTGCGTGGAGCGACGACGAGCTTCGTGATCTGGCCCGACTAGAGCGGGCGTGCACAGACAGGAAGATAAATGTCGCATTGCAAAAACAGATGCTCCACCGTACCACCCAAGCCATTCAGACGATCCGGAAGAGTGAGCGTTATAAGGCAATAAGAGAGGCGATGAAACAAGAGCGCATCCACGAGCCCGTCCAAGAGCCCGTCCCCGAAGACATTGAGCCGGAGGAAGACCTCCCGGGACCCGTTCCCGGAGACTTCGGAGCCCAGAGGGACGCCCTGATAGCGACAGATATCAGCCCGCAGACAGTCGATTACATCAGGACTGCCTTAGACACACACAACTCAACGACAGGCTGGGTCGAGTTATTTGATACCTTTGCTACCGCTCGAGCCCCGGAAATTGAGACGCAGGAGCCCGCTCCAAAACGCAGAGCTCGCCCGGCGGCAAGGCCCGACCAACCAACCAACCGGGCAAGAAGACGGAGGGCGCAGTTTAAAGAGTATGAAAGGCTCTACCAATCGAACCGCTCGCACCTAGCCAAGGTTATACTAGATGAAAAACCGATCGACCCCATTAAACCCAACATCGACCTAGTGGACGCCGCCTTCAGAGGCCGGTTTGAGCTACCAAGAATGGAGGACAATGAGTCGTACACCAAGGCGGCCCCGGTACCTTCCATCACATACCAAATCACGGCCCATGAGGTCGAGGAACAGAGAGGGCTCATGAAAAACAAGAAAGCCCCCGGTCCAGACAAGTCCATGACAATGCAGGTCCTGAAACGCCTGCATGTACGGGACCTCGCAGCGATTTTCAACACGTGGATCACCCTCAAGAAAGTACCTGAGTCACTCAAGGAGGCGAGAACAACGCTCCTCCCCAAGTGTTGAGAGGGGCTGGAGGATCCGAACAACTGGAGGCCCATCACCATAGCCTCGTTCATCCTCCGGCTCTACTGCAAAATACTTGCCAGTAGGTTACAGAGCGCTGTACCCATAAAGAAGTCACAGAAGGCGTTCCAGCCACTCGATGGCTGCGGCGAAAACATCACCACCATATCGGCCTTGATTGAAGACGCCCGCAAGAGACGGAAGGAACTAAACATCGTGTGGCTAGACTTAGCAAAGGCTTTTGACACGGTCCCTCACGCCTCCATCACGAGAGCTCTAAGGCGGAAGGGAGTGAACGAGGGTTTCATTGAGATAGTGTCCTATATGTACACAGGCGCATGGACGCGAGTGTCTGCAACACCAAGAATGGATATGACCACCGGGGTCAAGCAGGGCTGCCCATTATCGCCAGCATTCTCTAACCTGGTTATTGACGAAATTGCAGCCAACATTGACCGGCATGGATACAACCTCGGGGGAGAACCCGTTGCCCTAGTGAGCGAGAGCGAGTACGGAATGAGGAGTAACCTCGAGGTTGTGGGGGCCTTCTTCACAGCCATATCCATGAGCCAATGCACGGAAGTGTCAATCACTGAGGATCGTCCCAACCCCAGGTACTAAAACCACCAGGGTAATGATGGACACCCAATACGGCATTCAAGGACAAGAGATACCCGCTGTTAACATCGTCGACGCGGTGAAGTATCTGGGAGTTAAGTTCACAGCCAGGGGAAGACCGGTGGCTGATCTCTCTAGGCTGCAGGGCTGGCTTCGCAACAAGATCCAGACTTTCACCCTCCCGCGACTAATTTACCCACTCAGACTCTGCCAAACAAACTCACAGCAGCTGCGTCAGTGCGATACACAGATGCGACTCCAACTAGCTGGTTCTGCCGGTCTACTTCCACGTCGGGTTTGGGATTATCGGAGTTCAGCCAACTCATCCCAGCCTTGAAAGTACGACTGGTAACAAACATGCTGAAGTCAAGTGATCCAATCACACGCACTGCTGCTGAGAGCAAAACCTGGCAACGCGACCTGAGATGGGCACAGAAGGTGTCCGGGCTAGAGGCTGGTTCCACAGCAAATGAAGTCGAACAGGCCATGAACGAGCGGGCCGCAAAACGAACAGAAGACTACAAGAAGTCCACGTGGGGGAGGGTTCAGGAGGGCCTGATTGACTCTGAGTTCTGTCACGAATGGCTGCACATATACCAGAGCGGCGGGCATGAATACATCGTCAGTGCACACCTCGCCTCGGGGACGCTGCATTTTCCCACTGAATCTTGTCCTCTTATGGACCCCTATTTCGCTGGGCCTTTCCCCCCCCCCCCCCATCAATCCACCTAAATCTATATTAATTCTTATGGTACTAGGGGGTATTCTGTATGATTAATCTGTTCGTTTAGAACTCTAAGTCTTACAGTCATATTTATAGCATAAACTAAGCTTACTGCATACGGCCAGTTGTGGGGAGGGGTTTGGGCTTAATTAATTCGTGTTATTCGTGATGTATCTCATTGTACCAGTGCATACTGTTTCCATTTAATTAGTCTATGACAGACTAGGGGTCTGGTATACATGCAGAGTGTTTTATTGTTATATTGTCCTTGTACCTGCCTTGAAAAGAAGATTTAAATAAATTCAGCAAAGGGTGGGAGACTGACATTACCTTTGTGAATATTTTTTTTGTTTCTTTTCAATGTAAAAGATTTTATTTTATTTTCATCAAACGGCCATCCTGACAAGTTACGGTCGTAACAACATCGTCTGGCTTGACTTGGCAAAGGCCTTTGACACAGTGCCACACGCCTCGATAACCAGAGCGCTCCGGCGAAAAGGCGTCCAGGAAGAGTTCACGCAGATCGTAACGGACATGTACACGGACTCATGGACACGGGTGAATATGACCACTGGACTTAAACAAGGATGTCCGTCTTATTCAACCTTGTCATCGACGAAGTGGCAGACAAAATCAACCGATATGGGTACAATCTGAAGGGCCAATTCCTCTGCTTGCTTTCGCGGACGCAATACACTCGTCAGCGAGAGTACGGGATGCACTGCAACCTGGAGACAGTTGGCGACTTCTTCACGGCCCGGAGTATGAAAGCGAATGCAAAGAAATGCAGTCCTTAAGAATTGTCCCGTCACCAGGTACCAAGACCACCAAAGTGATGATGAGCAACATCTACAAGATCCAGGGCCAAGAAATACCCGCAGTCAACATAACCCATGCAGTCAATTACTTGGGAATCAAGTTCACCGCCCGAGGACGACCAGTGGCAGACCTGTCCATGCTGCAATGGTGGCTGAAAAACACCGCCAGAGCACCTCTGCGACCTAAACAGAAGATCGACATCCTGAAAACATTCACTCTCCCAAGACTCATCTACCGCCTCCGCCTCTGTCAGACCAACTCACAGCAGCTCCGAAAATGTGACACATTAGTAAGAGCTGCTGTGAAGCGGATACTACACCTTCCCCCGCCGAAAAGCTGGTTTTACCGCCCCGTGACCACATCGTGACGAAGATGACCCCATAACTCGCGCAGCTGCGGAGACGCCTAGTTCTGGGCGCAACACGTGTCCGGAATGGAGGCCAGTTCCATGGCGGCAGAGGTCGACAGAACCAAGGAATACAAAAGATCTACGTGGGCAGGAAGGTCCTCTGACGGCCCTCTGACGGTCCTTCGCAAAAACCGGCGGGCATGACTACTGCTACAGTGCTCAAGAACACAGTCGTAAAAGAACCAGATAACCCAGACTTGACAACGAAACTTAAGATGGCCCATGAAAAAAAATAAGTGACCTGTCCCAGAGCCTGCAAGTAATGGCTCCCACTAAAACCAACCGGATAATAAAAAGGAAGGAAAACACCATTAGGCGGCTTAGACTTAAAGTACAGGAGGTTGTAAAGCTCAACAGGAAGTACAGAGATGCCCAAAGGCGAGCTCAGAAACCGTGTAAAGAACGCACACATATTTCTGTGCCCAAGGCAAATCAGTGCAACCTCTTTGCTGCGGAATTAAACATCTTAAAGAATATAACATCAGAATTAGAGCATAAACTGTTGCATCTGGAAGCTGTCATAGCAGAGTCAGATAATACCATCTCCACCAGACTTTCCTCACGCCGTATTGCGCATTTGCCAGAAAGACCATCTTTGAATTTCTAAACCATTACACCTTGCGTGAACTTGCCCAATTTCAGAACATCTGCAGATATGATTCGAGAGCTTGGAGAAGTTTCTCGCTTGCAATGAAGTGATGTACTGGCAAATGAAGTAGATACTACTATGTACAGAGATGCTACCAGCAAGAAAGGTCAGCACTACACCGGTCTCCAGATTTATACACTGGGCATTAAAAAAGTATCTAGTGGCACTGCAAAGAAATACTTTGATGCTTACTTACATATGATACATCACGTACAAGACAGTGCCGAGCCCGGGGGTCATGAAGTAGAAGACTCGCTTGTCCAGAACATGTAGTGCACCATGACAGACAGGGACATTGTAGAAAAGGCTCAGAATCATTTGTGGACAGCACACAGAGGAGAAAAGCCCCTTTATGACTTTAAGTGTGGCATGCATCCGCTAATTTTGTGCGAACAGGTTGCTGAGATTTCAAAAACATGAAATACATCATAAAAGACTACTCTATCAAATTCAGGAAGAGCTCCCCAATAATAATGGGGCAAGCATTTGGCCGTTAGGCAAAAATGCCTAGCTGGATTAGGACAAGAAAAGATTGGTACGGCCCTTAACAAGCTAGCGTCATAGTCTGCAGGTGTCGGTATCGTACCCAATGCGACAGCCTGCAGCCCCACAACTAGTGTACCTCCTTCAAACGCACTAGTGTGATGACTTGGAATGCTATCGCTTCACATGACGAGACGTGCGGGTACCCCACCGGGAGGGGGCCGTACGGGGCGGCGATAGTCAGGACAGGACAAGGCTCGTCCGGGCAGTGATCGACCGTATCGATCAGATGGGATGTGGGCACCTTATAAAACCTTATGGCCGGAAACTTACCACTACTTTATCCGAGAAGCGGAGGCCTCGCAAACTCCGCCGTAGACCGGCCTGGGACTCACCGGCTACGCGGGTCCCATTCGCCCAGCCGTGGGGCGGGTGACCCAGAATACGCGGGTTCCAAGGATTTAGTAAAGGTTAAAGTAACTCTAGAGAAGGCGTTATCGGAGATAACAACGTGGTTCGTCGACAATTACATGAAAGCGAACCCAAGTAAGTACCAGGCAATCGTGTCTGAAAAGAGAAACGAATTAAGTCAGCACATATTGTTTTCGATTTCTGGAACAGAACTGGCAGCACAACAGGAAGTAACATTACTAGGTATTCAACTGGACGCTAGGTCAACTTTCGGCAACCATATATCAAGTTTATGCAAGAAGGCTGGAAAAAGTCTCAATGTTTTAGCTAGAGTTTCTAAATTAATGGATGTTGACAGCAAAGTTACGTTATTTCATGCTTTTATTCTTTCACATTTTAATTATTGTCCCGTTGTACGGCATTTTTGTGATATGAAAAATATGCGTAAGATTGAAAAGATACAGGAGCGGGCATTGAGGTATGTGTTTAATGACTTTAGATCAGAATACGCAGAGTTGAGGAAGAGAGCGGGTAGACCATTGCTATATGTTGAACGATTGCGCTGCATATCATTAGAAGTTTACAAGAGTATCAACAAGATTGGGCCTAGTTATCTTCATGACATGTATAACGTGAAGGAAAACAATTACATTTTAAAAAATGGGCCAAATATATGTATGCCACGCGTTAAGACAACAGCTTATGGCCATAATTCATTGAAGTAGCAAGGTAGCAAGCTATGGAACATGCTCAACAAGGAAACGAAGTTAGCCAAATCTGCCAAGGAATTTAAAACAACGCTGTCAACCTCGGATGTGTTCTTGTGTCACTGTAATTCGTGCACATTATGTAACATAGCTAATGGGTAAGGTTTTATGAGATGCAAAGGTTGTTATATTTTCATTGTCATTTGTATATATATCTCATCCGCTCATGTCATTTTATCATTGTCGGTCAATAGCACGTGTGCTAATGTTTATTGTTGACTTTTACATACCGACGTTAAATAAAACTTTATCTTATCTTATCTTATCTTTGACGAGTAAACACAGAGGAGGTGGCAGACTTGTACCGCGGCTGGTCAAGTTCCCATCTGACCTCTACCATTGCGAGCTCTGCATCGGGTCTACCTTTCTATCGATGAGAGCTCTAGAACTACACGTTGCTGATAGCCATAGACGTTTAGTACTGGAATTTGTCTGTATTCAATGCGCCAAGGCATTTGGGAAGGTGCATGCAGCCGAGTGCCACGCCGGAAAATGCGGTGGCATGGCCGATTCCGCTATCCGTGATCCCCGCCTATGTGAACTCTGTGGGACTCTCACAAGAGGTCTGAAGGGACTCGGGCAGCACGTTCGTCACGCCCATCCAGTGGTGGCGAACAAAAACAGAATCGAAGCTGTTTTACTGGCAAAGGAAAGGAAAAACGAGCTAAGGCGGTCAGAGCGCCACGCCGATAAGATCAGTCGTGGAATCGACCACTTTCTAACTCCCGAGAGCAAACGCTGGGTGGGTGGGGACAATGAAACCCTGCTCAGGCTTGAAGAGGAAGCCAAAATACTGGGTATCGAGTGGGTAAATCGATACATCGCCAGACAGATGCCAGGCAAAACAGTACATCAAATACGGTATCGGCGGACGAAGGCTGGTAAGCCCGCCGCCATGTCTCACATTAGACCAAGGAGACTTTTACGAGATGATGTACAAACAGAGGCTGGGATGGAGATCAGGTCCTATCGGTCTGATAAAGAGATCGATCTGACTCCACTTCGGGACAAGGGCGAGGTGGCATGTGGCGGTGAACCCAGTGGAGTTTGGTTTGCGGGGCAGGGGCCTGACTCGTTAACCACTCACACAGTGAATGTTCTAGTGGATACAATCGAGAGAATCGAGAATCGAGACGGACAAAGGCGATCGAGAGGGCATTGGCATATCGTAGAACTCAAGTGCTATTTGCGAAGAACAAGAAGAGACTCCTCGGCGAAATCCTATCTGGGGGACGAGCCGAAGGATGTCGTGTTGGAGCTGAAAGAGTGGAGGCTGTGTACTCGGAGCGATTTTGTGACCAAGGCGTCTCAGTTGATCTGTCGGGCTACCCCGTACCAGTAGAACAGGCGCATAATGAAGTACTCAGTACGCTTATCTGCAAGAAGGAGATTGAGGCCGCACTGCGTGGGAAAAAGCTGACCAGTGCGGCGGGTTCAGATGCAATTAAGCTATCAGATATCGTCTGTCAAGACGAATATCTAGAAGTGTTAACTACCCTCTTCAACACCTGGTTGATCAGAGGTAAGATACCTTCAACACTTAAGAAGGCCCGATCAATCCTCCTGCCAAAAACGGCGGTGGAGATAGAGAACCTGGACAATTGGAGACCGCTCACTATCGCCTCGACCATACTCCGACTTTACTCTTCAGTCCTGGCAAAGAGAATGCAGGTGGCTTGTCGACTCAATCCGCGACAGAGAGGCTTCATTCAGGCCTCGGTATGTGATGAGAACCTGTACTTACTCAACACAGCAATGAGACAAGCTAAGAGCACTGGGCGAACGTTATGTGTTGTGATGCTCGACCTCGCGAAGGCATTCGATATGATTTCCCATGAGCACATCAAAAAGGCATTGGAACGATTTGGGATTGCTACCCACTTTCTCAATCTGTTCAAGGACATGTATGATGGATGCTCAACCGTATTCGAACTCAACGGTAACTCCACAAAGCATCTGGGAATCAGTTGAGGTGTCAAGCAGGGAGATCCTTTATCACCTGTATTGTTCAATATGGCTATTGACCCACTAATATGCCTCATTGTGGCGCAGCAAAATGCATTTAAGTACACGGGAGGCGAGTCCCTTGGAGCCCTTCGGTTCGCGGACGACGCGGTCTTGCTAACTGGCTCTTGGACCAGCATGAGTAGCAACCTGCAGTTGGTAGATGACTTTGCGCGAAGACGGTATTGCGACTTAATGTCAAAAAGTCCCATGGCTACACACTCAGTCACGTGAGCAGTCGATCGTATGCGGTTAACAACGGCGCGCAATGGGAAGTCGGGGGTGGAAAACTCCAGTGGGTAGAGCCGGGCTCGCTACCTCGGAGCATCGGTGGACCCCTTGGTTAGAGATCAAGGTTGATCCATTGCTGGGCCCCCAACTAGAAGACTGGTGTACAAAAGTTCATGCTGCTGCGTGGAAGCCGAAGCAGAAAGTGACCCTTCTGATTGATCATCTCATCCCCAGAGTCGCTGCGCAATTGACTCATATCAAACCGACTCGGAACTCTCTTGTGCCACTCGACCGTATTGCAAGGGCATGGGTGAAGCCATGGCTGCACCTGCCAGAGTGTACAACAACACCCTATCTGTACACGAGGAAAAAGAATGGGGGACTAGGTCTCCCGAGGCTTGAGGAAACTGTCCCGCGGCTGGTGAACGGCTGCTGGGGTAGGATCCTGAAGTCGGAGCTCACTATCAGCAATGTCGCGAAGGCTGATGGGCTCGAAGAACGCCGTGAGGACTTGGCGACAGAGTTCTCACTGGCGAAGAACTGGCGTGAGACTGCGGCGGATGAATGGGCAAATCAGCCGGTCCAGGGACAGGGCGCCGCTGCGTTTAAGGGCGACATTCCAGGAAACCGCTGGCTTGTCAATCCAGCGATCTTGAATGAGAGGGAACATATTGACGGCATCAGGCTCAGGACGGGAACTTTCCCTACTCGGGTCACTAGCTACAGAGGTCGGGGCACGCCTGCATCAACAGCCTGCAGGTATTGCCAGAAGGATAGGGAAAGCCCGTGCCATGTTGTCAGTATCTGCCCCTACACGAAGGCCTTTCGTATCAAGCGTCTTGACGGCAATGTCAAGTTGCTAAAACACCGGCTATGCAAGAGCGGCTTCAAGGTTATAGAGTAACCGAAGCTGCGAGTCGGTGGGCGCTTGTTCAAGCCAGACTTGATAGCGATGAAAGAGGGGAGGTCCTGGATGCTAGATCCCACAGTGGTGTGGGAAACGAGCAGGTGCGGGCCGCAGTTCGCGTTCAGACAACACGCTAATAGGAAGGTCGCGAAGTATGGCCACTTATTAGGGGCAGTAAGTGAAGCCACGGGTACCGACTGGGTCGGAGTTCGAGCAGTCGTGCTGGGCACGAAAGGATCGTATTGGTCGGGCAATGATGCGTGGATGACTGAGTTGGGAGTCGCTTCGAAGTCCCTCAAAGAGAGCCTGTGCGAGCGTGCCCTGATGGGTACGGTTCGTGTCCTACGGGCTTTCAGCAACGTAAGTCGAAGGACATGCATTGATGTCCGATAGATACGAGCAGACTTGGAACGGAAGTGAGTGATTGGTGCCACCGGGTTTCACCCTAAGCAAAAGGCGGATCAATGCTGGGTGACCAAAGAAATACCTTTAAGCCGATAAGATACAGTTCGGAGTGATATCTCAGCCAAAAAGAACTGCCTATGAGACTTGAAAACATAAGAAGAGTCAGGTAACCTGGGTATTACGTGGCCATCCGTCGGCTTCATATCGTAGGATGTGGGACGTCCAAGCTCAATGAAGCACCAAGAGGAGAAGTTGGGTTTGGGGCCATGCTCAGGTTACTGAAGCGGGAGGTAATGGAGTTGCAAGTAACCGACCGTGGTATAAGACTCTTCTATGTGAAAGCCGCGCTCGTAATGTTGCCCAACGAGTAGCGGAGGGAATGCCTGTGAATCAGCCCCGCTGGAAGCCAAGACCGAAAAGAGTGTTATAAGTAGGGGGACAGTAGTGGAGCCCCGTCCTATCGAGGATTGCAACTTACGGTTAGAATGGCTGAGGCAAGGCGCGGGTGAATACCCAAAGAGAGCCCCTAGAAAGATACAGTGTAAGCAAACCCCCGGACGCGAGTAAGACTATCCTAAGCATCACGAACGGCGGAGATTGGGTCGTCCGATCGAAATAGCTCTAAGCTTCCTACCATACGTAGCTGGAAGGAAGCCAAAGATATATGTCAAAAGGAATTTGATTTTTATCGTTACAACATCCTCTGTGGCATAATCAGAATATAAAGATTAACGGTTCAAGCATTTATTGGCATCATTTTGTGGAATCAGATATATGGTTTGTGGAACATATTTTTCGATGAGAAAGGAAATGTATATAAGTTTGAGGACATGGTCAAGAGAGGTCTGAATTTAAATAGTTACTTAAAATGGCACGCTCTATTATCAGCCATACCTGCCATTTGGAAGAAATATATGAATGCCAGATCTAGCACTGACCATGCAATCCAAGTTCACGAGGAGGTAAATATGAGCAACCTTTTAGACACCGAAGTAATGAAAGTAAGAGATGTTTATAAAATTTATGTAAAGAAGAAGACCATGCACGCTGTATCTATAGGCCAAACGCGATATTCAGAAACGTATGATATAGCCAATGAGGAATGGAAAGCCATCTTCAAGCTTCCAAGGATAGTAACGAAGGACAATGCACTAAGGGACTTCCAGTACAAAATTTTGCACAGGTACTTGCCGACAAATGAAAAATTAATGAAATATGGGCTAGCCGGTTCAAATACATACGACCTGTGCTATATACAGAAGGAAACTGTGGAACATATATTGGTAGAATGTATCCCAGTGACAAATTTCTGGCTTGAATTGTCCGAATGGTGGTGTGCTCCATCAGATAAGGAATTTAAACTCACGCCAGAACATATATTATTAGCCTACAATTGTGATAATTTAGAAAATGAAACAATCAACAATATAATACTTCAGGCAAAACACTTTATATTCAGGGAAAAACGGGAACGTAGATCACCCAAACTTTCCTAACTTTATCCTCCGACTCCCGGCATAGGTAAGTTTTTGACCTGCGAATTTCTTTGTCAAGTCGGTATTGACTTATTATTGTGGTAATTGTCAATTAATGTCTTGTCTGGTTGTGTCTTAAGTGTGCAATATATATATATATTTATGTATATCAATATTTGAGCTGATGTAGATCTGTAGTTGTATTTTTATATAGTAACGACTTATAAGTGAGGTATATAATATCAGTTGTTGTATTGTAAGATTTATATGTATGTATGATTATATTGGAAATAATAAAAAAAACTCTTAAACATGATACCCCACATTGTACTTCATATCTGACATTTGAACATTTGTATCCGCATCTTCGTATTCATCTTGTTTGTATTCAGTTGAATTACTTGGCTCTAGTGCCAGCGACCATCAGGTCTTAACTAGAGTCTCCCAACCCTTTCCCCCGAACCCGTAGGGGCGTGCACAATGTCATTTCGCGCTGCTACGTGCGTGTGGGGTATAAACGGCCTGGAAGACCGGAGCGGCAAACTCTACTCCTCACCATGGTTGAAAGGTTATACTGCAAGTGCGACAGCTGTCGGGTGTTCTTCAAGGACTTGGCAAACCACCTCAGAAGATCACCCTGCTGCATAGTGGACAAGCAAGAGCGGGCCAATGTCTTGCAGAAAGCCAGAGAACGGTCCCGGCGGTTCACAAAGTTCCAAAGCATGCCTTTGTCCAAGTTACGGAGGTGGGCCGGACCAGGGGACCTGGCGCTGGTGGTGCGGGTCCTGCGGGCCATGTGGCCAGACATCGTCATGCCCCCTGCCCAGACTGGAAGCCATTTCTACGAAACCGAAGATGACATGGATCAGGAGCCGTACCAGGATGACCACCCCACGGACTCGACCTCTGAGCGTAACGCCCTTCCCCCATCCCAGGCGCTGTGTCAGCCCGTAGCGGCCCAGGATCATCACCACACGGACTCGGCGTCTGAGTCTGAGTCTCTTCCCCCATCCCAGGCGCTGTGTCAGCCCATAGCGGCCCAGGATGATCAACCCACGGACTCGGCGTCTGAGTCTGAGTCCCTTCCCCCATCCCACGAATCGGAAGAAGAGATGGAAGTGGAGCCTCACACAGAACGGCTTACCCAGGACGACCAAAGCACGGACTCGGCGTCTGAGGCAGACATCGGGCCGCCCCAGTGTGAGGCACCATCACAGGTGCTGGGCGAGCCCCAGTGCGAGGCACCATCACAGGTGCTGGGCGAGCCCCAGTGTGAGGCACAATCACAGGTGCTGGGCGAGCCCCAGTGTGAGGCACCATCACAGGTGCTGGGCGAGCCCCAGTGTGAGGCACCATCACGGGTGCTGGGCGAGCCCCAGTGTGAGGCACCATCACAGGTGCTGGGCGAGCCCCAGTGTGAGGCACCATCACAGATGCTGAGCGAGCCCCAGTGTGAGGCACCATCACAGGTGCTGGGCGAGCCCCAGTGTGAGGCACCATCACAGGTGCTGGGCGAGCCCCAGTGCGAGGCACCATCACAGGTGCTGGGCGAGCCCCAGTGTGAGGCACCATCACAGGTGCTGGGCGAGCCCCAGTGTGAGGCACCATCACGGGTGCTGGGCGAGCCCCAGTGTGAGGCACCATCACAGGTGCTGGGCGAGCCCCAGTGTGAGGCACCATCACAGATGCTGGGCGAGCCCCAGTGTGAGGCACCATCACAGGTGCTGGGCGAGCCCCAGTGTGAGGCACCATCACAGGTGCTGGGCGAGCCCCAGTGCGAGGCACCATCACAGGTGCTGGGCGAGCCCCAGTGGGAGGCACCATCACAGGTGCTGGGCGAGCCCCAGTGTGAGGCACCATCACGGGTGCTGGGCGAGCCCCAGTGTGAGGCACCATCACAGATGCTGGGCGAGCCCCAGTGTGAGGCACCATCACGGGTGCTGGGCGAGCCCCAGTGTGAGGCACCATCACGGGTGCTGGGCGAGCCCCAGTGTGAGGCACCATAACGGGTGCTGGGCGAGCCCCAGTGTGAGGCACCATCACAGGTGCTGGGCGAGCCCCAGTGTGAGGCACCATCACAGGTGCTGGGCGAGCCCCAGTGTGAGGCACCATCACAGGTGCTGGGCGAGCCCCAGTGTGAGGCACCATCACAGGTGCTGGGCGCGCCCCAGTGTGAGGCACGTCAAGCAGACGGTGGGCCGCCCCAGTGGCGAGACTATGATGGCAAGGATTGAGCCCCTCGTCGCGGTCCACGAACCAGACACTGCACCGCTGGCACAACATGTGCCGTCATGCTCCCATAATGACGAGGCGACGTAACCGCAGGAAGGAAGTCACAAAGTTTTCGCCCTCCGTCTACGGTCGACGCTGTAACATATTTAGTGTCTATTCAATAAATTCATTATTATTGCATACTATTTTTCCGGAATTTATTATTTCGCGGTGGGAGAAAATGGAAACGGTCATATAGAGATTTACGCTGTATCCACCCCAATATATAAAAAGTATTATCATGACAGTAGTACATAATAATAATATGACATACATTACGTACATACTATCACGCGTGTATTAAGCATAGAAACATATAAAGTATAGCCCGCCACGGACACGCTTCTAGTTAGCTTTGGGTCAGTACCGCGGTGGGCGAGCCAATCGCATGCGTCAGAGTGCCGCCCTGGTTATCTGGCCAATAAGAGCGCGTATGAGCTTACGCGCGAGGATATAAATAACAGTCGATAGGCAAGGCTAGGCCTACAACGTGCTTTTCCTTGCGAGATACACACCGCTCTTCAATTACGCTCACGAATAATGTCTTCGCTACGCGCTACATCTGTTGCCCACAGTGTAAGCGACCATATAGGGCAAAGAAACATTTGAAGCGTTGCTTCTCGGATAAGTCACAGCGTGAGCTGGACGAAATCCACAGACAACTGCGGCGTGATACCCTTGCTTTCACCGCCAGTCGGGTTTTGGACGCGGACGAGACGGTGACGTTAGCCAACCACTACTTTGGGTTTCATGACTGTCCACCACAGTCTAAGGATCTCATATTGAGCTTTTGCGAAGCGTTTGGTCATGTCTTCCCTGGTCACGTTCCGGGCAGTTACCAGCCAGAAGAGCAGGCCGCGGAGGAGCCAGGACATGCGGGAGAGGCTGAGGAAGGTGGAGAGAAGGTGGAAGAGGCGGACGACCACATGCTTCCCGATGTGGAGACCATCGAAGACGGCCAGGAAGTGCGCTCCGCGGTACCGTTCGTGTCGTTGTCGAATGACAACCGCCGCCTTTCGATGTCGAAAGACTTATTGACCAGGCCAATTACCTGAACCGGAATAGACGGCTAAACCAGCCGCTGAAACGGTTACCCAAGAGAGACAGCTGTCTCGTAACACGCTACCTGGCAGGCGCCCTCTTTCATATAGGCACTATAAGTGACCAGGAGTCCCGGCCAACGCAACGCTTGAAGAATTTTTCGAGTGCGTCCCAGTTGACGTATTCTACGTCATGACTGTAAAAAAGCAAAAGGCCGACTCCCCCCATTTCGCTCTCCTGGTCTTCTCGGACATGGGGATGAACTAGATAAGTGACTATTACCAGTTAATCCGTGGAGAAATGCCATCTGATACGTCCCCAGCTACTTCGCCCTTTTTCGTGGACTGCGAAGGCAAACCCATTGGTACAATGGTTACCCAGTGTCTCGCCTTCAAATAAGTAACAACATTTGGAGGTCGTGGCGGCACGAGCGGCGAGAACCCTTGCCCTATACGGCAAGTGACGTGAGGCAGGCTCCAGCCCATGCCAACTGCATTCGGAGCTGCGACGAATGCACCAATTGGTTAGTGCAGGACTACATTGACCACACGCAAGACGCCAGTACCAAAGTGTACGACTATTACAATGAAGTCGTATGGCGTGGCAATCAGTCCTTCAGCTGCTAGCTGAAGCTACGCCCGTACAGGGCGGTGCATCCTCCCAGGACCAGGTCGCCACCGCAAGCGAGTAAATCCGCGTAGAAACAAATATAGCTGTCAATCTTAAAAAATATATACTCACATTAGGTTACCGCAGTGGATTTACACAGTGGGCCATATTGTTGTGACTGAAAACGCAACTACCAGCATCTTCCAGGGCAGTTCAAACCATTCCTGTACCCACATACGTTTACGGGTCCAGGTACTTCTATCGGAGTTCGGTCATATGGTCCATTCCGACTGCTATGTGGCGTCCCGGAGCGAGTGCTCGACGGACTGGAAGTATGTATACCAATTTCTGGCCTCGTCCCAGGCGCCGCTTCCGTCCGCCTTGCTAGAGAAAGACTTCAGGTCTGACGTTTCTGACGGGGACTCTTGTCCCCTTCCGCCCGCCTTCCCGGACCAGGACGTGAGCGAGGACGTGAGCGACATCCACCTGCCATCGGAGTGGCACTCTACAGACAGAGAAATATCGCTGAACTCGCTCGTCTCGACCGACGTTGTATGCCCCCCCCCCCCGCCGGGAGGCCATCGAAAGCTCGATCGAAAGCAGCCAGGCCCCGGACCAGGCATCACAGAGACCTGCGCCATCACAGGGGTCATCTCTGAATGTTGGCGACTGGTCGTCCGGGTCAGACGAACTCTTCGAGGCCCCATCACTGTCGCAGGCTGGGAATTAAGAAGAGGACTCCACTGGCTGGTCGTCCGGGTCAGACGAACTCTTCGAGGCCCCATCACTGTCTCAGGCTGAGAATGAAGAAGAGGACTCCACTGGCTGGTCGTCCGGGTCAAATGAACTCTTCGAGGCCCCATCACTGTCTCAGGCTGGGAATGAAGAAGAGGACTCCACTGGCTGGTCGTCCGGGTCAAATGAACTCTTCGAGGCCCCATCACTGTCTCAGGCTGGGAATGAAGAAGAGGACTCCACTGGCTGGTCGTCCGGGTCAGATGAACTCTTCGAGGCCCCATCACTGTCCCAGGCTGGGAATGAAGAAGAGGACTCCACTGGCTGGTCGTCCGGGTCAGATGAACTCTTCGAGGCCCCATCACTGTCCCAGGCTGGGAATGAAGAAGACTCCACTGGCTGGTCGTCCGGGTCAGATGAACTCTTCGAGGCCCCATCACTGTCTCAGGCTGGGAATGAAGAAGAGGACTCCACTGGCTGGTCGTCCGGGTCAGACGAACTCTTCGATGCCCTATCACTGTCCCAGGCTGTGCGTCCCCCGACCGGGGTCCAGGAGTCCAGCGACGGGGCCCCACAGTCGCACTCCAGCCCGTCCTTCCCTCCGCCCCGGTGCCGGATACCGGGGCGGTTAATCTTTGGTCGACGTCGGAAGATGAACTTGCCTGTGGGCAGGCCCTGTGCGGGTCCGGGGTGAACGACCCGGCGGTGATAGACGACAAAGGGCGCAGAATGCCGCCCATGCGCTTAGCAAATATCTGGCCGCTGTCTGCGTGCGGGAACGTCCAGGGAAAGCGAGCGGCCTCTGTAAAGGACGCCCTCCCTGCGAAGCGACGGCCTTAAGTTTGGCTTTACTTTTGAATAAATTAATGAATATTACGTATTATTCTTTTGCACTCATTCTTTCTTCGCGGTCTGAGCGTCATGTAGACATTTCCGCTGCATCCACCCCCAATACTTACTGAAATATAATCATATTAATCATCATTATTTATTTGCGGTCGGAGACAATGGACAGAGTCATAAGACACTTCTGCTGATTCCATCCCCTACCCCCCCCAAAAAAAATATAATACTTAAATAAACTCAGATGAGATATGGTCGCAGAATATGATGACCTTAGGTCATTGTTATATGTTCGCCACTATCACCACGACCCGCGTACACACTTATAAATGTCATGGTCCACATAGTCGCCACCATCGTCCACAAAGACCCTCTGGTATATTGCGGCATTATATAATCAATTACTTAATACAAGAGCTAACGGTGTCCTGTTAATATACCATTGTAGAACTCACGCGTGTACTTGTATGAGTATGTAGCTTTTACCATAGACAGCAATATTGCTGTGACCGAAAACGAGGCTACCAGCATTTTTCAGTCCCATCTCCTTACATGTTATATTATAATGCATCAGGCACACTAAGGCGCATCCACATACGGCACGCGCTATGTGACGCCCTACAGTATATTGACTTGACTCTGACTCCTCCCGCGGAGGACTGCAGTGGGGAGGAAGAGGCCCCTCAACTGACTCCTCTCGCGTCCTCCGCTCTGGCGCCTCCCTCGAGAGGGGTAACCATACGAGGCGGTGTCCCTCTGCACAACTGTCACTCAGATACAACTGTGGCTCACCGGATGCCTCGGCTGCTCTCGCCATACTGTGTGGCGGGGGCGGAATAGCGATAGCTCCTATGGTGGCAACCCAAGATCTTAAAGGACATACTTAATATTGAACGTTGTGCAACAGTTAGAAAATGATATCGTATTATTGTAGATGGGTTATTTTCGGGTTCTTACATTATATTTGTATTGTTATTTATTCACTTACGTTTGTAGTAAATCGTCTGAATTATTTCACGACCACGTGGGCCTTCACTGGGTTTAACAATACTGCACCGTAACCCTTGCGTTCAAGCGGCAAATCCAGCAGTGATAAATGCCGGAAAGTAATCATGCGCAAAGGCAGGCAACGAATTACAAAATATCCTGCAGACGTGGGTAAACCCTGAAAGTGAACATTTCAATGAACTTTCAATACAGTTTTGTAATCATAACATATAACCGACGACAATGACCTCTTGAAACAAAGCACTTTTTATTATAGTCTATATACATTATTTTGAGGCTGGCGACGCCACAGACATGAAAAAATAAACCGACTCATCCCGGCACTGAAAGTGCCATTGGTAAAAAAAAAATACTCAAGTCTATGGACCCAGTGACGCGGGCAGCAGCCGAAGCACCCACCTGGCAGCGAGACCTCGGATGGGCCCAGAAGCTTGCAGGCCTGGAAGTCAGCTCCACAGCTGGCAATCGGATCGAGAGGAACCTGGCACAAGACCCAGGATAAACCCTGTGACGAGCTTGGACTCACAAAGAACATCCGCAAGCAGCTCACCCAGATAGACAGGCGTAGGGCCATACGTGTGCGGGACATCTTCTGTACCTAGACTAGTGGAGATCTACCGATGTCTGCGTCTCGGCCCTACTACGGGAAATACACTAGCGTGTTGTTACAGGCCCAGATGGGTCTCACTCGTCCGTCCCGCTAATTCCCCAGGGCTCGTATGAACCGTCTCGCAGCGGCCCCTGGGTGAGTTGCCGACTGGCGGAGAAAGGGTCTTTCAGGGCCTTACCGCCATTGCGTATCTGCGTCCGGCTGTAAAACACAGACAGCCGGGCCGACGGAGAGCCAGACCGCGGGGACCCATCAAATTGTGCAACAGGGCGTAGACATCAAGACATAGAGAGAGTGGGCGAGCTGTTCAGGCACAGGTTAGACATGCCACGCCGTCCCGACCCCGCACCCGTCACTGGAGTTGGCAAGGCACCTGGACAGACCTACGCCATCAGGCCGGATAAGGTTGATGAGCAATGCAAGCTCATGAAAATTAAGACCGCACCCGGACCTAAAGTCCCTAAACAAGGGCGTTCTCCGCCAGATCTATCCAGTAAGCTTGGCGGCAGTGTTCAACACATGGCTCGGCCTCCGAAAGATACCCACTCCTCTGAAGGGAGCGAGAACTAATCTCCTACACAAGGCATCAGAGGAGCTGGACGAGTCCAACAACTGGAGAGATGCAATTGTTTTTATATTTTAATTATCATATGTAAATATATCTCATGAGTTCATGTCATTTTATCATGTCGGTCAAAAGCACTTGTCCTAATCTTTATTCTTGACTTATACATACGGACGTTAAATGAAAAATTATTTTATCTTATGGTATTTTATATTATTTTATCTTATTGGTTCAGAACCTCGGCATTCCCCACCGTGTAAGCGAGTGGCGCCCCCTGCCCAGGAAGAAGACTTTTCTTGTCCCAATTGTACAAGATTTTCGAAAGGAAACGGGCTATCGAAAGTCAGGCCAAGTATAATGCCCTTCAGGGAATGTACCAGAAAAGTCGCCTTTAGTTCTCTAAGGTGGTCCTTTATGAAGCAGTGTTGGACCCATTCATCCCGGTTATTGAGGTTGTGGACTAATTTTTTAGGGGTATATTCGAGGTCCCATGGCGAGCTGACCCGGGTGTACATGTCCAGCGCGGGACGCCTCCTTCTCTAGTCCATGGTATCGGCGTGGCAGAAAAAGACAAAGGGCGAGCCCGAGCGGCAAATGCAAACCGAAATACTAAATGATGGCTGAGGGTCACTCTTTGCAGACGGCCTGTCCACGGGACTCGATAAATTCCCACTGCCTTGTTGTCGCGGTAATTTCCGGTCCAGGAAAGCGGTGCAGACCAATAAATTCGGACTGCTATGTGGTGTCGGCGGACGAATTAGAGACACCGTCACCGGCGCTTCCACCCGCCTTCTCGGCTGAAGACGAGTATGGCAGCTGCTTATGGGATGACAGTTGGTCGTCACGCAGATCATTCCTTTCCACAGACTGGTCGTGCGACGACGTCTTTGAATCGCCCGAGACGACGCCGCGTCGGCCCGCCAGCCCGGTCCCCGATTACAGCCGCTACCTCACCGACTGGGATACCAGTGGGCTGTCACAGGGCTCAGCCATGTCCACCTGGTCATGTGACGCGTCAGCGCCGAAGACGCCCGCCCTACCAGAGGGGAAAAAACTCGACTATAACAAAGCGCTCCGGGGGATGAGGGACGATCATACGTCTTTGCAGTGGCCATCCTGACCCGACGGACTCCGGATCCGTTAATCTATGTTGACGAGGCCCGCCCCATCCCTGATCTTTAAATAAATCCATGAACAAAACCAGGGCGGCATATTGAAACTTCAACATTACATCATAGCCGACGGACAAGCTTTGCGAGACGTGTCGAACGTGTCACACCGACCTGGACAGATATTTACGTCATATTGCCGGATTGCCGATCGAGATGAGCGGGTAGTGGCCTTAGCCTGGGCCTGGGTCGCCCAATCTTATTTGCACTTTTTCCCCCTCACCGGGGTCAGAACGGAAGGCTGTCTTTGAGGTGGTAGGCACCAACTTCGTCCCTAGACCTGGGAGGGGGGAAAGCGTAGTTGGGCGCATGACGCGTCATACAAGGACGCGCGGTACGACCTCTTAGCCTCTCGGCGCCTGGGCCCTCGTCCGCCTCCTCGTGGTTCCCGCTGGATAACCCTAAAGAACGAGGGCCAAATCTCGGGTGCTTCGGCTCTGCGGTGTGTCACCACAGAGCGAGTCGAAAGATTGCTCCATGGGGGGGGACGCCCCCCCCCCATATCGCTGTTGCGACCCTATTCTTGCGCCGGTTGTCAATGACAGACCTCGAATGACAGACCTCGGCTGTAAGTTACTTATGGTTGGTTTTCCTATGGGACCATCCGTCCATGTACCTGTGCCTCCCCTGCCCAGGGGTAACGGGAGAGGGGGGAGGTTAAGCATGACCCCAAACTCCCCGGCCAAGGGGGTAAAACCCTGAGGCCAAACCCTGGGGGCCTAGGTAGCCTCCAGGGTGATAATACCAGCTACGTCATTTAACACTTTAATGCCGGGCCCCGTACCCGCGGGGCCCACTGGTAGGGCTGCGGGGGGCGACGTGCCTGTGGCGTCTTTCCCCTACCCGGACTGCCCCAGGACCTTCGGGGCGCTGAGAGGCCTGTCTCAGCATAGGCGCCACTCTGAGTGTGTCCCGGCGCCGCGCGTGAAGGCGCGTTGGAGTCATCATGAACTCGTGCGGTTACCTAGGGCGGAACTCGCGTTGCTTGCGGAGGGTAAACGCAGCAATTTGAACCAGCTGTTGGTTCAGCGATTCCCCTCTAGAACACTCGAGTCCATCAAAGAATGTCGCAACAAAAGTAAAGCTTACCCCGCGGTTTTGAAGAGTCTTGCGGCCGAGGCCGTCCAGGCCAGCGAGACTCTGGTAGAAAGGGGGCGACAGTGACTGGACGGAGGTTACCGGTCCCGAGCCCGAGGAGGCGGGCGGTTCCATAGGAGAGTACAGCGAAACGAACTCAGGACACTGGTGGGCCCCTTTCGTGAAGTCCGTTGAGGACATAAGGTTCGAGTTCGGTCTATAGGTCGGAGAGATCCGGCCAGGCCAGCTCACGGTGACTCAACGTGAGCTACTAGACCGCGACTATGAGAACTGGGTGGGGCCTTCTGAGCTTGCTCAGGCCCCTGCTAGACCAATGGGCGCACCACGACCAGCTGTAGTCGAGTCGGTGTCAAGGCGAGCGGGTAGGCGTAGGGCCCAGCGTGTTTATCGGCAGAGCCGCAAGAAGTGGGCAGATCTTGTGTTGAGTGGCTCTGTCGAGGCCCCTGTGAACGAGCTCCCTCTATAGTCATTTGTCGAGGCCTGGAGCCCGATACTAGAGGGAGCTAGCATGGATGATAGATGGTGTCCGCCGCCCAAGGGGACGTACTGGGAGATCGTCGAGCCCATAACCCTAGCGGAGTTGGACTCGGCGATCAAACGTACACAGCCATCGGCGCCAGGGCCGGACCGAATCCGGCTTGAATGTGTCCTGAGCAAAGACCGAAAGGAGCTGCTGGGGAGACTTAACCTAAACTTAACCTTAACTTGACGTTATAAATCCTATTCCCCGAAGTCTTAGTGTAGGGTTTTAATTTCTTAGGTAAGCTCTATATCTAATTTTTATTTAATATTTAATTAAGCTCGATCGGCGTGTACCGATAATTTGCATTTTAACTTAACCACGCTACTTCACTACTTCACTTTGAACATGTATTCGCCATGGGTCTCTCTACCAAATTGCATTTGGACAGGTAGATGTGCCGTGGACGAAATGGGTGAGGAAAACGAATGACACCGACAGAAAAGTAATATATAATTCGTCAATTGAGCTGTATATGTAATTTTATATGTCTATTGTGTTTAAGCGACATCCAGCCGTGATAAAACCCTGAAAGTAATCCTGCAGCGAGGCAGAGTAAAATTCGCAGAAAAATGTAGTTAGCTTATATCAAACAGTCGCGGGTAAACTCTGAAAGTTAGCACTTTGAAGGCAACAGAGAGAAATAACGTAACGGAATATCACATGGACCAAAAACTCGTAGCCGCAGCCAGAGAATCCACACCTAGCGAGGACCTCGTAGCCGCAGCCAGAGGATCCACACCTAGCGATGACCTCGTAGCCGCAACCAGAGGACCCGCACCTAGCGATGACCTCGTAGCCGCAGCCAGAGGATCCACACCTAGCGATGACCTCGTAGCCGCAGCCAGAGGATCCACACCTAGCGATGACCTCGTAGCCGCAACCAGAGGACCCGAACCTAGCGATGACCTCGTAGCCGCAACTAGAGGACCCGCACCTAGCAGTGAGAACCCACTACGGCCAGGCCGTCGGCAAAACAAGGTTGATGAGGCGAACGCCTCGAATTGTGACCCTTAACTCGGGTTCCATGTATTCAACCACCCAATCCCCATATCAAAGGCCGACTCCGGTCTGAACGTAATATTCAAAGACCGCTCTCCCCCACCTTGGTATATGGTTGCATAACGTGTGAGGCTCTGGGTCAACCGCCCAATCCGTAGGCCACACGACCTGCCCGGAAACCCATCGCGAGCCCAGAAGAAGGCCCTACAGCGAATATTGAAAAGTCGTAGACGCCTGCCTACGGTGGTCCTCGATGAAGCCCAGTAACATCTCGGTCAGGACGTAACTTGCGAAGAGCTAGGACTAACACTCAAATGGAGACTGAGGCTAACGCAACTATCCATACGTGTTAGCATTAATATGTAGGACATCAATATCGAAAAAAATCGTAATGAATCATTCCTATTTATATTTCTATGACGTAGCAGAACCTTATAGCTATAGACCCTTCTTAATATTATCTCATGAATAATCCAGAACGAGGCTACCATGGCAGCGGTCCTACTGCCCGCGGCGCTATAACATGGCGACTGGCACTAACCTTTCGGGTGTTTCGCATAATCCGTCGGTTACACTGAGCGATCGTGACTTTTTATCGTTCCTGGCTATATATTTACATTTGCTGAAGAATAGGTCACAACGTGTAGTAAATCGTCAGGACATAACCACACCAGCAAAGGCTAGTTAAACGAAGTTTATATCCATAACATGAGAGGCAAGTTTGTTTCTTTATGAAACTGTCATGAAAGCAAGTCCTGGCGTATTCCAAAACTTCCCAAGATACCCTTCAGTACACGAGCCTGGCATTTGAAAAAGTACACTGAGGCTGATGACAACAGCGTGATCCAGAAGCTTGTAATGGAACATCTAAAATCTGGGGGTCACTCCACGGATCGTCTAGCTATGGCTAATAAATAAATCGGTTGAGACGATCAAGTGCATTTGATCAATTAATATTCGAATTAAAAATATTGCAATAATAATATTCCTTCGTGTTACATTATAACTGCATTAATTATTATCGTTCAAGCAGTGGATGCCGCTTGTAGGCATATATTGCAGGAGTCTTTGCAACCTGAAGATGCTGGGCTGACGGTTCGAGCTACATGGTAATTAGAAAAAAGGCCTGTAAGAAAAGATTATCATACCATTGTCAAAGTCCAAAACGCCCAATGACGATTTATTTTCTCATGTCTTTGTCCCCTTCAGCCAAGTTTGATCGAGGTTCTTGTATTTCTTTCCGAGGAATTGCTTTTCATTTGTACCTGTGTCAGATTTCTTCTATCACTTGAGGCTTCTCTTGGACAGCTTCAGTGGTATATGTGTCGGATGTGTATGTATGTGGGTCCTACAATGTCATGAGAAACACACCTAATCATGTTGATATGTTTCGTTTACAGCACGATGTCTTTTTCTAGCTCCCATATGTTATATAGTGGGTAAGAATATATGCGGACGATATAAACCACAGTAATGTTCACTCTATTATGCACCCAAACTTGACGTGAGTCTGGAGGGACCGGCACCACGTCTTTCTTAAAGCGCTTCAATTAAAATCGTCTTTGGTAAATAGCTCCCAGCACATCAGTGCTAGTTGTAATCCGTCAGAAAGAGGAATAGTAAATACATGCAGAATTACATGTATTAACATATCCCCACCACAGTACTCCATGGGGTAACCCCGCAAGAAAGAGATGGCCCCAGAGAGGTGACTGTATGGAGGTGGAGACTGCCCCATTAATTTTAGATAAGGCCAACTGACACATAGGACACGCCATTAAATTATGTGTTTCTCATTTAGTTTTAACCATTTTAAATAATCAAATAATGATTGAACTTCTTCATTTAGCTCTTTTCAAGCTACTGAGTTGTTGTTGTTGAATCAATCAATGCGTCATACCTCACTGTTTAGTGTCAAGGGTAAAAAACTAAATCTATCACATAAAGCCAAGAAACCAAATTGTGACTATCATTGGCCTTAGGCAAGGCGGGATCTGGAAGGGCCATCTGGTTTCAATATCATCTTCACTAGACCATGCAATATCCAGATAGGCTACCGGTAGGCCTTGCCAAGCGACGACTTGTTACTGTTAGTGACCGTCTGTCCAATGTAGGGTCAGTATTGTAGTTTAGGCGATACATTCGACTATTCTCTTCAAGTAACAGTGGCAATAAGTGAACGAATACCTAAAAATTAGGCCAAGCATCACTTCGGATTATTACCATCCATTCTTGGCGTATTTTTTTGTCCTTGAGCAATTGGTGGAAGCTGTTTTCAGCTGCCATTAACACAGTAGGGAACACATCAGTGCGCCATGTTGCCACCGACGCTTCGCGTTGCTGCGCGGGCAGCCTCGTTCTGGTGCCGCATGCATAAATTTTGAGAAGGGCCTATAGCTTGGTTCTAAATGTATCAAATGGCGAACAAACCGCCAAAGGTGATTCAGTGCCTTTTGCCAAAAACGTATTAGCCCATTTAGCTCGAAAATGAGTATTACGCACCAGAAAGTGAATACACGAAAGGTATATACTTGTTCATATTGTTTTGCACAAAGTCGCTGTGACTTTGACCTTTGACTTACATATACCATTGACGAACTTGGCTGTGCCATTTGACAAATCTACCTTTTGGGGAACTTTTATGACCGTAGCTGTCGAATTGCGAGCTGTACGCATCGCATAAATTTACAAACACCAAACAAACAAACATATTAATGAGACCTAAGTGACATAATTAGAAAAGTATACAATTTGTCTCATGAACAAACACAAAACGCATTTACAAACCAGGCATAGTCTTTAGACTTCTGTCAGTAACAATCATGGTGGCCGGCGCTACTTACGTCATGTAGCTTCATCATGCGCTTATTGTGTGGCCCTACCACAGTGTGAACTCTGTGTCGAGTAGCAGCTCTGAGCACTTGCACAGCAATCTTTGTTGTCCTGCGGCGTCTCTTGGTTCCTGAAGCAAAGTAAGGTGTTCAAATATGTGAATCTTGAAAGTAAACATATATTACTTTCTATTGTGAAGAAAGAACACTGTCACGTCATTCTTGTATCATAGTGTCCGAATAATTTGAAAGTGATCACAACGGCCGGGCAGCACGAGTCTGAACAATGCAATACCTGTAACAGGGGACCATGGTATCTGAACGTCAAGACAAGCGGAGTCACTTATAGGTTATCAGTAATACATTATGTGAAATATTATCCATATTACCTAACATAATATTACTATTATATCAATTAGTGCTATGTGTTCTTCCCACCAAAACACTTGACATTCATAGTAGAGAAAAGGCACTACAATTATCGCACTTGATGAGAGCTTGTTGGTGACGTCATGGGCTCGGCCTCTGGCAGTCGGAAGCACATGTCGCGGCCTCAGCACCTTGTCGACCGGACATCTATCCTATAAGTCACTATGAAGACGTGTTAAAGCTATAATTCTCGCATGTCATTGAAATAACGATGGCATAAAGCGTCAGTCACTATGACGGTTATATATTGAAGAATAACTAATAATGTGACCTGTAATGTTATCCAATATTCCTAATATTGTAATAATCCACACAGCAGATGGACAACCTAAACACTTCTAACGTTGCCGAAATGTCGTGTAGCAGAAACAAATCGGCTACCTTATTGCACTAGGCCCTGGTTCTAATAATATGCTTTAGTAGAGTTGCCATGGACATCGAATTTAATGCATCAATGTAATGAAAACACGAATGATGTACTACGTTAATATTAAGGCCGCCATGAGAACAATGACAACGATCGAGCTTGGGTCTTTACAACATGGGACATGAATAACTTGTCTGGCTGACGTGACATACCTTATGCAGTACTGGTTCATTGCATGCGACAAAGTGGCACGAATACAGTCTCAAAGTGTGGTCTAATGGCCGAAGGTACGTATTTAAAACACTACAGGAGACTTGTTGCCCAGACTCCTGTCTTGTAGCGTCTTCTATCCTGAAAGAAAGTAAAATTTCTATATGTAGGTCAATGTACAAGTAATTCGACTTCTAAAGGAAATCTGGTGAAACAATTCCAGGACTATTTCATGACAAATTAATCATAGCCCAGGAGTAAATTCTGTAGCATGTATACATGGACTGGGCACCTAATGATGGCCTCCTCCTCGTCCCCTCATAGCCTCCCCCCTTCCCCACATTGCATTTGTATTTATTATACATGGCATATAGAAATCATTGCGACTACACCTTCCTAAGCGTCGCTACAAAAAACTGACGTATTTGTAAGACTAAGGAAATATGGCATAATACTATTATAGCTTTGCAAATCGTGAAAGCGGCAACATGTTCACATTGAACCTACATAAAAAAGACCTACAACGAGTTTCGACACGGGGGGTGGGGGGTGGTATAGTGCTGTGACTTTTTACTGCCTTTTAGGCACTTTCCACGACTTTGAAACCTGACAAATGGGCATGACTTGCCATAATGTAATTTCTTCAAGCAAATCTCATAGTTTCCGTGACAGTGGGAACCTATTTGTAACCTAGGTAACATAATATGAATATTAGTGGGCACAAATCTTATAAACAAGGAACAAATCAATGAATAAATACTTGAACTATGATCATACCGCTGTGTTGACAACATACCCAGTAATTTGAATTGAAATGTCAGGTTTAATAGCAGTGAAATATATCACGTGTATGATATATGTATATATGAGGCACTTCCTAATAAGAGAACTGCAAAGTCTCGGTCAGTACAACCCCCAGAATCAAAGGAGGACATACTTGACCACTGCTTGTGGGGAAATAGATTTTTTAAATACGGAAACCGTAAACATCTAGAGTATTTATACTTTTCAACATTTGTCAAGAAAAATATACTCTTTGTTGGGCACTACATTTACAATATCCTAGATAATAAGCAGAACTTCATAGCGGAATGCGTCAACCTGCGTAAAACCCTGAAGGCTTACGGTAATTTAATTGGTACCTGGAACCCAGAATTGTATAGAGTAAGGGAACGATACCATGAAATCGAAGAGAAAATCAACCCTTATTATAACCGGCTTTTAGACCTTAAAATAGAAAGACCACTTTCTGAGCGAAAACTGAAACATTTGTTATCTCTAAATGGACATTTTGACTTTTCGAGAACGTATAGGACGAAAATATAAAAAATTTCAAATCCTGAAATTGGCTGATTTTAATTACAAGATACTGCATAATGTACTACCATGTAACGCCAATCTTAAGAAGTCGGGCAAACGCCAGTCAGCCAACTGCGACTTGTGCCCTGGAGTCCAAGACATACCACACCTCCTATTTCAATCTTGTGACGCGAGGAAGGTGTGGTCTGTCCTGAGTCGTTTGATTAAGCCAGTACAACTCCAGCATATATATGTTGGCCGCGAGAATAAAACTGAAAATCTGGTAGTAACATTGGTAGTACATTTATTATATAAAGAATGCTTAGTGTCTGTCAATAATGACAAACCACGTCTTTGGGAGAATTCTATAAGGTTGTTTACTCACGAACGAGCATCAAGGGCATCATTGTATGCAAACACGATTAAACAGCAAGATACCATAACGCTACTAAAGCAACTATCCGTAGAATATAGAAAGTAATCTAGCATACACAAAATAGTACTTATAATTTATGTATCATCAACGTGCTATACCACCTGCTTGTACTATATTTCTCTTTGTGAATAAACTGTTATATTATATCACACTCCCAGCTCTTACCCTTAAGAACGCCTTTACAGGTGGTTAATGAGTTGTGTTACCTGGGAAGTACCGTGGAACAAACATGCGTCGCCAAATTTCAAACCAACCGTGTGTTGTAAGTAGCTTCCTGTAGGGCAGTGAAACATGGATTACTTATTGTGGCCTAGAAATAAATTTGAATAACTTCCATTTTCGTTGCCTGCGAAACATTTAAGGCATATTTTGGCAAGACAAGGTAACGAAGGCTGACGTGTTAGCTAGGGCCATCCTACCAAGCATTCTTACGCTTGTGACGCAAAGACGTCTTCGTTGACTTGGGAACGCTCATCGTATGCAAAATGAACGCATTCCAAAGAATGTGCTCTACGGTGAACTCGCCGACGGCAAACGGCCAAAGCTTAGGTTTAAGCAGGTTTGCAAGCGTGACATGAAGGCTTTCGGCATCGATTCGTATTCTTGGGACGATCTAGCATCCCAAAAGAGGGTATGGGCACGTCTCGTGAGTGAGGGAATGGCCCACGAGGACGGGCTCTCCTTTGACAAACTAGATTTGAATCGCCAATCAAGGCGCCCACGAGCGAGCACAAACGACGACCTATCGACAGGTCACCAATGAGACGACTGCGGTAAAGTCTGTCGGTCACGTATAGGCTTATTCAGTCATAAGCGCAAATGTCACGTTATAAATCCTACAACTTAAACCAAAACAAAACTGGAAATCCATCATCTTTCCCACTGGATATGGACATGGCACAGGGACATGGGTGTGGACATGGCACAGGGACATGGGTGTAGACATGGCACAGGGACATGGGTGTGGACATGGCACAGGGACATGGGTGTGGACATGGCACAGGGACATGGGTGTGGACATGGCACAGGGACATGGGTGTAGACATGGCACAGGGACATGGGTGTGGACATGGCACAGGGACATGGGTGTGGACATGGCACAGGGACATGGGTGTAGATATGGGTGCGGACATGGCAAAGGGACATGGCTGTAGACATGAGTGTGGACAAGACACAGGGGCGTGAGTGTGGACGTAATTTCCGGTGTATAAGTCGCACATATGATTCTCGCGGCCGAGGGGTGCGACGTATGCACAGGTGCGACTTATATATTAATTATATATGGATCAAGTCCAAGCTTGTCTCTCGGGACCCCCCCCCCCCCCTCCCGGTTGTGGAACCACTGTCTCGTGGCGCCTACATGGTATCAAATTTATGTGTGGCCCGTTTAGTCTAAGACATCAGCTGTAGCAATTGACCCCGCCGACTGCCTCTTTCCAAACCATGCCCTGCCACTCTACGAGTCAAGTCAAAATTGGGCACGCTGCCAACCATGACCATGGTCCTCTGACTTCCACCACCCCCACCCCCCACCCCCCACCCACAAACCCCTTTCTAATGAACACGTCTTCACTGACCACGCGAGGCGTCAATGACCTGTAAAAACAATGCCTGCCCCTACGACTAAGAAAGCTATTTTTCAACCGCTTTCTAGTTAATTTAGAAATGGAAATGAACTCTATACTTACTTTTCAAACAGTGCTCAAGTCTTCCTTTTCTAAGCAAGTTAATTACCATTTTCTGGACTCAACTTTGTCTGCCAGCTTATACACAGTGCCTGCAGCTTCTGCCACAGGCACTTGTGGGCGTATAGAATCTGTAGAGTCTGTACATTACTTTTATGACCTATTCAGCTTGTGAATTAAGGGCTGCAGTTGTAACATATGTCCCTCTGGTGGTGGTATATTTGGGACCCATAGACTACCTTTGGTCATGTATAATAGAGTTGCTGTACACACTTCCTATAAAGAAACAAATCCAGCAAGAAGCCAGGCAAGTCTTCAGCGCTGCTTAGGGGTGGACCTGCATGAGAGGGTTCTAAGCTTGAACTCTATGCTGAATCAACCTGTCCTGTATATGAATCATGAGAAGCGCCAAACATATAATTTATATATATTACAAGAGTTTGCATTGCATTGGAACATGCATTTGGAATATGACATGCTGGCCATATCCTTTAAATACATCAAATGATAGTCCAACTAGACACCGTCACCCACAGGGTGAAGCATGATGACGGAAATCGAGTATTTCCGCATGCCGCGCCTCCCGTCCCTCCCCACCAGTACACACGACCACACCCACGGACAGATGGAAAGTAAATCTAGACACAGTCACCCACAGGGTGAAGGATGATGACAGAAATGGTATATTCGGCGACTTACGGAGACAAACATACACACGCAGCCGGGATTGACCCCTCAGGTCTAGATTTGGATCTTAAAATCCAGATTTGACCTCTCAGAGGCACATTGACCATTCAGATCCAGATTGACCATTCAGGTCCATATTTGACGTTCCAGATCCATATTTAAACTCTCACATCCACATTGACCCCTCAGATCCAGACTGACCTCTCAGATGCTGGAGACGTGCAGAGATGGACCGAACCCAACGCCACACTGCTCTCTTCCCTCCCCGTCAATGCTCACGCACACACGCAGCCTTGAGCCATACTCCACCCTGAAAGGCGGCACGGCTTATTGCTCACTATGAGTACATCTTATTGCTCAAATATATAGCGTCATATAGTCCAATGTTAAACTTTCTTTTTCAAGTTAAAATATTTTTTAGCGACCAAACTTGTCAATCGATATCTATGCGAATTGGCACAGGGTGAGAAACGCCAGAGGACCATATGTCCATTTTTTTTTTCCAAAGCGGTAGCTCAAAAACTGTCTGTACGGTGACCTGTGGCCTATTTCACGTACATAGTTTAGCCGGCTACGGGGCTTAGACGGCTAAAATCGCCCATCGTTTACATGGTAACTTTAGTCGACTAAGCCCGGTAGTCGGCTAAACTGCGTTCGTGAAATCCGCCATAGTATTTAAATTATTTGCCCTATCTCGCAATGGTTGAGGAACAAACCAAAAATGCTAACGAACTTGACCAAGCCATGTCGGATACCTATCGGTGAGTAAAGTTACAGAACGACCTGTTGCCATTTGCGACCTGTAACGCACGCACGCACGCACGCACGCACGCACGCACGCACGCACGCACGCACGCACGCACGCACGCACGCACGCACGCACGCACGCACGCACGCACGCACGCACGCACGCACGCATATATTCCGGAAAACGAACATTGACGTCATAATGATGTTAAATCAAAGTGAATACCACTTAGCCTGCACTCAGTGTCTCTTTCATTCTGTGAATAAAAACCTTAATATAAAGCTCAAGCACAAACTTTTCTCCAAATTGGAGATCTTGACTATATATTATATTACATACTGAAATTCCTCAAATAATCAACCTTAATCCTTATATTTAGCTCTGACTGTCAGTGTCAATTTTTTACGTTTTTTATGTTTCTCTATTTGGCCTTAATGGCATTGACAGCACACCACTTCAGTAATGTGGAGCCCTCAAATATATCTCCCCCTCCCCCCCTGTGCTCTAACCTTTCTTTTATGGAAGTCAGTTTTAATGATATATTAAAATGACATTTATAACCAGAATGTGCTATGGTTCTTGCATTATAGAACTTGTTATCCAAGCGTGAAAACATATGCCATGTATAAACCATCTATTGAAGCAGTGAAACTTAAACCTGTCTGGCTCGCTGCTCCCCTGGCTTAGAACCCTAGGCTATGTGTTCCTGACAGGATCAGCATCTGAAATATCGTCTGAATTTGTCTTTAGTTACCACAGCAATACAGCCAAACATTATGCATTGCTGATGATCTCTAGTTTAAATAGCATCGTCATGCTTGGCCTGAATGTTCAGACCATAGTCTTGACACTTGTTCTTGTGACTGTAAGAGTTACAGTAAGCATCAGACTGTCAAACTGTAACGTCTGAACATTCAGGCTACGTCATGCTGTGCTTAAATGTCGTGGGGGTCCAGGGGTTACTTCCATTCCTTGGGGACTGTGTTTTAATGTCACTGTGAACTGAGAATGGGGTAATATCGGACGGGTGTAATCAAGGATTCTCATTAATTGTCCACTAGGAATTGTAATATTAAATAAGTACCATTTCGGAAATTATATATTCAAATTCATATTATGTCATATTATGTCATGTCTTTAATAATTAAATCATCTGCCCCACAAAATTACCAAATAAATTATTAAATGTTAACAAGGCATATATACATAAATTTAAAGTAAAATTACATAAGCGATGCGCTAAATGTCTGTTACCAATCTCCAAGCAGAGCATATTGAGAAGTTGTGAGGTCAAAATGTTATAAACATCATGTCACAATGGGAGTTCCTAAGCAACCAAATCATATGTCACAAACACGTGCATGGTATACTTCATCCTGCCAAGTATATGCTTCATGGCAAGCCGAAGTAAGATTAATTTTAAATATTAATCTATATCCCCTCGAATTATCTGAACTAATAAATATATGCTCACATAGGTAGCACCTATCCATATTACCATATATCCACCCTTACATCACATGTATACCGGGAGTGATCCTTTTTAATTCAATATGACATGGGAATAAGAAAATGTATTCTCTGTCATGTGGGAACAAGACTCCCTCTCTCCCTCGTTCACTCACTCCCCACCCCCCCCCCCCTTAGCTTGGATCGTGGAGGCATTTGTTAGTGATTCACTTACTTCTGAAGAGAGAGCTCTACTGACATCATATTTACACAAAAACTTTGAATGACACACACACACACACACAACACACACACACACACACACAAATATCAGTCATTAGTCATCTTAGCAAGGAAAGTGCATAATAAAGGTGTTTTTTGCATGCAACCTGTTTGTGCATGGAAACTTAACTTTCTGACTCATATAGGAGAATGAAATGTGAAAGGAAAACAACAGGCCTGACACCAGTGTCCAGTGAGGGGGGCTATTTTTTAACAGCCTGAACAAGATAGCCGATGCCCCCCACTACCCCAACCGATGCCAAATTGACGATCTATGGTTATACATTGAACATAAGATTGAAAAGGACACCTCAGCCACTTGGAAATGTAGAATAATGTGGGGCATAGGCTAGCCATGAATCCATGGCTATGGTTGAAGAATCATAGCCATGTAGCATTCTATAGTGAGAAATCAACTTCACATGACAAATTGAATTGTTTAAGTACAGCTATCATAATTAGTTTCAACAATGAAAAAGTACTTTTCTACATATAATTACTGCTGTATGAACTCTTCCAAAGTTGTTGAACTCTTCAAAAGAAGCCATAATTACCTACTGGCATATAAATAGACAACAACATGCCACCATTTTTTTTACAGGAAGTTGATCACTGCACATGTGCAAGGTCATCACATGATATTATAAGCCATGCTAATTGGTTCATTGTTCAGGGACCCAGTCATTGGGTCAGTGAAAACACATGTTTTCATATGAATTTCTGGTGACAGACTGAACTATTTTTGCCTTTCAAGAAAGGTTACTTATGTGATTAGTCATTATACTTGTCAAGAAGTAATAAGAAAAAGATTAAGGTTTGTTTCTGTTAGAAAACTTTTCCCATAGGATAGGAGAATCAGAGCTACACTTGTTCAAAGTCAAACAACCCTGAAATGGGTTAGTTCCAGACCAGAATTTTACTATGGAATGCGACTAGGCTGTGTTTCAGCCCACACAGCCTGGGGTTCTGGGCTAGGCATAGGCAGGGACTTGAACAAGTTAACGCACCTGCTGCAGATGTAATAATAGAATTACTCCGAAGCAACATCATTGCACATGCCTGCACAGCCCAATGTATACATGCATACAACATGCATATGGCTACCTATATGACCCTATCAATCGTATAAATATAGTACTGTCACTGACTCTGTGAGTGGCAACTAAACATGTCATCTAAAGAATTGTTTTCTACATTTAGACATAATGATACATTAATTTTTAAAATAGACAATGTAACAAGGGGCATGCCTTAGAATTGACATGTGACACAAGACTTAGTGACATGGACTTCAGTTGAAAATTGACATGCAACATATGCACCCTCTTCAGAGGTGAATCAAGGGGGGCTGACCCGGTGCCCCCATTTTAAGGCCAAAACTTGCAAAAGTAATATATCTAACAGTTACATTTAACATCAAAACCAAAATCTCTTGAAAATGCCTCCCTCCTCCTTGTCCACTTCTATACAGCATATCGGGCTTCAAGTGTGGTCTTCTTAAAATCGATGTGATATGGACTTCTTAAAATTGACATGCCATATGCATTTCTTAAAATCGACATGTGGAGTAGGAGCCATATCTAGGCTAAGCTTATCACTGAGTATGGAATGGAATGTTGGTGTTTTAGGCCACTTTTGTGCACATACAGGCTAAATTGGGCCAAGGAACCTCCCGAGACGATGAAGGATGAAGGAATGAAACATGCCCCAGATTAGGTGCCCGAGCCCGGATTCGAACCCAGGACCTATTGATCTGCGGTCTAGTGCGCTAACCACTACACCAGGGAGGCCCCCCCCACTGAGTATGGAGCCTATACTATACATAGGCTAGTATAGCCCCAAGGGAACCAGAAGTCACCTAGTAATTTATAGCCTAGCCTGAAACTTCAGACGTTACAGTCTTGACACTTCTTCTTGTGACTATTGCCTCCCCCCCCCCCCCCCCTACACTCTTGCCTGTGGTCGAGACTGTAACGTCTGAACTTTCAGGCTAAATAGCCACGTGTAAGTTACTTAGGCTACCTGTGTCAGAGCAGCATAAATGTTCATTATTGTTGAGGTAAATCCGAAGACTTGCTATAATTAATCGAAACTGTATCGAAGCATCGAGTGTATCTTCGGAAGACACTGGATTTACCGTTAAACTGGCCAAGAGTGCCCTCCTATCCTCTGCGCGGCCGGTGGCCGGTCAATGCTGACGCCGTATGACCCCAGACTGGCAGACATATTTCCCGCCGCGCCATCCCGCTAGCATGTGCCCAACAGCAGGTCATAAATATTCATGAGGTATGCTCCAACCACGCTAGATGCTTTCACAGTGTTTCACACAGGCGCCGCAGAACGACTGACACAGGCCGGGGTTGGGGGGGGGGGTCGCGCACCCCCCGCCCCCCCCCGGCCTGTGTCAGTCGATCTGCGGCGCCTGTGGTGTTTCAGTTTCACTGCCGTGGTAAAACCGCCTTTCCCTACTCACAAGTGTCATACCAACGCCAAAAGACAGGTGACATGTCATCTATAAGCACTGGAACATCAAAGTCTGAATCTCACAACATTTAATACTTACGTAAATGTGTTCAAATGCAGCATTTCACTCAGCCACCACCGTTGTCAAACACGCTGCCCAGCTACCAGACCAATCTCGCCACAGCGAAGGCAAAACGCGCATACCCCGAGTGTAATATCCGGACTTACATGGGATACCACCGCAACTTACAAGTGGAAGCCGACGGGTTGGTCCCGTAAAATGAACTCCGACGGCTTCTTCCCTATTTAAATTTTGCCGATGCAATTCTTCCTGTACTATTGGTAAATATGGTATAAATGAAGTTATCAAATATTTGACCAAAGCCAACAAGGCGGCCAAATACATTGTACGCGGTCATTAGGGCGGGTTCGAAACTATGAATCGAAAAGGCATGATAGGAACATTACAGTCTTCTTTTCATTTAGTCAGGGAGGGAGGGAGGGAGGGAGGGGAGGAGAACAGGGGTCGTGGGCTTGTAACTCTACCTCCCGGGGGGTAGGGGGGGGGGGGGGGAGGGGGAGGGAGTCTTATACGAATTTGGTGGGGGTGTTCAGCGGATGCCTCTTGATGCCTGAGGGAACTGACATTTGTGACAAAGAAGATAATTTGCTATCGGGGAGTTAGTGGGTTGGGGGGCGGGGGACTCTGAAAATGTGCGTTTTTATTGCCTTTTGCCCCTTATGTGATTGGCCGTAAAACCCCCTGACAGAGTTGATTTTGGCGGTGAAAAGGTGGGGCTTTACCCCCTGCACACGGCAATGTATAGTATATCCCCACTAACCTCCCTCTCCCTCCCCCCCCCCCCCCCCATCGGACTGTACCTTTGACACTTAAACAGCCAGGGTCTCGCCAAAGTAACTTTATCTCATAACATCCTCTTTGACCCCTTTGCTATCTCCAATTTTACTGCACATATAGTAGTGTACTATTTGGTCAGAATTACATTGCTTCCTTGCGGCATTTTAAGAGGGGGAAAATGACGTCATAGAGAAACACTCGTCCAATGAAAGGCACTGAAGCTCAATATCAATCTTTTGACATAGAGGAATATCCAAATAATGCTCGAACCTCAGTGTTGCCACTTTGGTGAATGTTTTTTATTATGCGAGGGGACTATCTATAATATTGACATAGGGGGTGCCGTTTTCGCTTTTCATATGTTAAATGGTATGAATTCCGGCCTTAACAGGTCGGGGGGGGGGGGGGGGGGGGGGAGCCGGGGCCGAATTTGCGCACCCCACTCGTCCGTGGAGCGACCTCTGCAAACCATAGTATAATTTTGGCTGGGTATATATATATATCTATAAAGAGCCTAATGAGTCTTCATGGCTCAAAGGCGGTAAATTATTCACTTGCAGACCTTAACCGAGCTGTAATGGCACATAATACCGTCAGACCTCGTTTATCCTACATCCTATAATCCGGAAACCCCGCTATCCGACATAATTCGTTTGGTAACGGATTTCCACAATGCCAATTGCCCTAAGCCTTT